>JBCFYV010011172.1:23809590-24299590 GCA_039000515.1 Timema cristinae
GGAAAACCATTTAGGAAAAACCACCCCCAGTTCACCCAAGCGAGACTCGAACCTCAATCTCCCCGTCCACGGCAGTCTAGCAAAACATAAAATTAGCGCATTAGCTAACTATGCCACCAAGGCGAGTTTCACACCCAAAGAGAACCCCCAGTAAAAATAATGTTTTATAAATTCTGAGTTTTACATTCCTCGACAGTTTAAATAAATAATATCGGTTCAATGTATGTAATTTTGTGCTATGCATATTAAAAATTATTGTTTGTAGGAAAAACCTTGTAACTAAACTACATGTTGTTAAGACTGATGTAATTTATAAACTTAGGACAAAATCAGTTATATATTTTTACAATAAAACGGTTTATATCCACAAGGATTGATGTACCCCAAAATATCATAATTATGTGTTTTTATTGTGAACTATGAGGCCTAGTTTGCTGGTAAGTGTATCATTCTTTCATTGTTTAATATCCAAAATTATATTGCACAATAAAATATTTATTTTCAACATGAAAACCATTTTTTTTTAAACATTCAAACTTCGATTCAACGTTGATAATATTTCATAATTATGTTCAAATCTGCCTCACTTCAAATTGAGAAAGGTTAAAGAGCACACCCCTATTTAATAATAAGTAGTAATAGAAGGGGACTACAAGTTTGGAAAGGAGTACTGCACTGCACCTGCTGCAAACAGTTGTCGCAAGCAGTGGCTCTGTTCAATAGACACTCCTTTCTATCAAAGATCTCCCCAAAGTAGTTCAGTTGCTGGGCACGTCGGCAGTCTGTGCGGTTCTCGCTGAAGTTGACCATACGCCACAGGTTGTCCATGTGAGTCCTCTGCGCAGCCAAGTTCTCTCCATCCACTGATTCATGCATGGGTGCAAAAAAAAATGTAGTCGAATCCAAATTTAAAAGTTTCTTTGGAATCTCTAATGTAAATAAGAATCCTTTAATCTTTAAAAATGTACAATTTTGGTTTAAGTTAAAAGAGCTAATATTTTTATTTTTTTAAATATGGTTTAAGTTGTGGTGACACTGACAAAGTCTATTTGGTTTGCCATGTCTATTACGCCATACAAAACAAAGATAACATTTTTTGTTTAAGTAAATCAATTACTGTAAGTGCCTGCGTAATCCTTGCTTGTTTTCATTTGTTCAATCTAGTTCATGTTTATATAATGTAAACACTAATATGATTAATATGCGACATTTATTGCCAGTAATCGAAACATGGTTGACAAACAGCAAACACTCTGCGCTAAATGAACTAATTGCTTATTCTACTATAATTTAGTACAAGTATTAATCTATCCCCTGCCCTTCTTCCCTCCCCACCCCTCAAGAACCTGGTTTCTTTTATAATTGGTCTTAGGAGAGGGGGAGGGGGGGGAAATTGTGCAGTGTGTTTCTTGGAATTTAAATAAGCATTAGTAATTGTTTTCAAATAATGGTTTAAGTAACAATTGATGACTGAATTTAAGTAATGAAATAAAGATAAGTTTTGAATTCATGAAGTACTTTTGAAACCCGATATTATTTAGTTTTATCTCGCCTTTAATCTTCCTCCCTTGGTTCAAACATCTGTTTGCTATTTGAATTTATGGATGACCTTACAAACAGAATCTCACCCTACTCCCAACAGCTGCAATACAGCTTTCTCTCACTTACTGACCTTTCTATTCTAAACAACCCTTCCTCTCCCCTATCTCACCCCGAGTACACTTGCAGACACCCACTAACCCCCTCTGCTAGCAACATGGCAAAGGACAAGGATGTCTTCAAAGAGCTAACAATGATGAGTCACCAGTATTTGATTTTAAGAATCAGTGAGCCAAATGCCATAACCTTACCAACAGATCGTGCCATTAACAGCGGAGTGACAATTGGAATCTGTCTAGCCCTAGTTAAAAGGAAAGAAAATAGTAGAAATACCTAGCTCATTCCCTTATCTAAGCTATTTGTTAGAGAAGTATGATAGATCGATTAAAACCTCTGGAAAAATATAATTACACTAAGACTTACATTAAAGGTTCCAGTTAACTCTTTTTGATTGAGTCAAGTATTGTGCATTCTTTTAACTATGGTTTACAAACAAAGGAAAAATGTCGCCAAATGGGTGTATCAAATTAAACATTGAAAGGAGGTTAGAAGGGCAAGGCCTACACAATTACCAAAAAATCGTCGGCCTCCAAGTCCACAACTAAAACACAATAAAACATCATTATGCAATTTTTGGGGTGCATCAATCCTGCTGAAGTAGAGGGCTAGTGTACCCCGAAAAATTCATAATTGTGTTTTGTTGTGTTTTACTTGTGAACTTTGGACCTACCATTTTCTGGTAATTGTGTAGGCCTTGCATTTCTATCCACCTTTCAATGTTTAATATAACTATGGTTTAACTAGAGATAGTCCTTTTGAATCTTCAAATTGGTCAAATCCTTAAATAATACTCAAGAAATAATAATAAGAAAAAAGGTTGACTCAAACCAACTATAGTTTAAACATTGAAAATCAAATGTCAACTCACTCTCAATCATGCGTCGAATGCGATGCATGTCCATGTAAGAGTAATACATGATGCAATCAGCTTTGTCACCATCTCGTCCTGCCCTTCCAGACTCCTGGTAATAGCCTTCTATGCTCTTTGGTAGGGAGTAATGGATGACAAAGCGAACATCCGGCTTGTCTATGCCCATACCAAAGGCTATGGTAGCGCACACCACCTATGAACAATATCTGCAAGCTTCAAAAACTTTGACTTGAATATTTGTCACCTTTGACTTTCTTTCAAAAACTGTATTGGTTATTGTGTGCTGTTATATAATGAAATATGTCCATTTTTCAAAACAATGTAGAAATTAAATAAAAATATGTTATTAAGTTAAAGATGAATTGATTCATATATTTTTCAAATCGAAATGTCAAATCTGAATCTTGAATATTTTTTTGAATCTCGAAACTAAATTTGAATAGTTGAGTTTTTGAAAATGTACAATTAAGTTGAATTGAAAATATTTAAATTGCAATTTAAAAAAAATAAAGCGGTTTGAGGCTTGTTGCTACAAATGACATTTTGTTTACCATATATACTATCTCATAAACATCAAAGAGAACACTCTTTTAGTAAACTAATACTAAAGTGTGTACAAAGTACACTTTTTTAAATTATAAGCAAATTCATATTGAGTTTTTGAAATATTCTCCAAGCCAAATCTAAATTAGAATATTTGTTGTTAGTTTATGTTTTAAAAAATATTATATTATTGTTATTTATATATGTATATGCTTCGAAATTACTTAAGATTTTTTTCATAAACGTATAATTAAATTTTGACCGTTCAAAATGGCAAAAATTGACCATAAATTGATTATTTTAGCTGTCATAATCTATATTGGTGAAGCTCATTAATTGTCAAAGACCGGGATATTTTTCAAAGCAATATTTGTTCCGGAGCCAAATCGAAGATTCGAAGCCTTGAACACCCTAATTAACACCATTTTGATCTCTTTTTTTTGTGTGATATTCTTACTTTCTTAAACACACAAGTCTATTATTAATCCTTTTACCAATTTTTAAAATTGTCACAGCAAGTTAAGGTCTTCAAAATTGTATTATAGATACTTTTTTTTTTGTGATTTTTATGAATCTTGAATATTTAAAATAATAAAAGATTCAAGAGATTTGAGGAATCGAGCATCCTATCTCAATAGTAAATATAGCTTGATTCACAGACAGTTAAAAGAATTTTGTAATACAACAATTTGTAAATTATGCTTTAGCAAATATTTACACTTTGATTTGGCTACGATATTATTTACCATATTTGCTTCAAATTGAAAAAGCGGACTTCAAACACCCTTACCAACAATTTTATTTCAAGAACACTTTAATTATCTTTAATTGGTATTTTAGCACATTTGTTATTAATGACATGTTCTAAAGGTGTGTGTGTGTGTATGTGTGTATATATATATATATATATAAAGGTGGATAGCTTAGAGTAATGAACCAACATTAGGTTAAAATGAGAATGGGAAAACCAATTAAGGAATCACAAGTGAGAAAGCACCCTGAGTACACCAGCCATGATTTGAACCTTGACATTTACATTAATGGTTATCAAGTGTCAATAAATTATGAATGGGTCACTAACTGAGAAATAGATGAATAAATTTTTTTTCTATCCTACATGACAAAATAAAATATACTCAATCTGCAGTTGCCTGTTCAAACCGGTGTCTTGATAATTGAATATAGATACATTTTTTATCATAATATATTGTTGAGGATAGTCACGCAAGAAAAAATCTCTTCATTTTAGTTCTTCCAAACAAGTTTTTAATAAATTTAAAAAACTAATCAAAAACTAAACATTCCAGCTTTGAGGTACGCATGTTTGAGCAAAGCCCCTGGGCTAAGAAATTTTAAATTTTAGCCCTCTGCGTGCGGTAGATATCATGCAATGCTAATGATAGGCAAACAAACAAACGCTTCCATTTTATCAATATAGATTAACATTTAAAAATCTCCAAGCTCCACATAGGATAACTCCCGAGTATCTTACTATACGTACCTTGACTTTATCAGTGATCCACTCGCCTTGCACTTTAGATCTCTGCGGGTCGGTGAGTCCGGCGTGGTAAGGTCCTGCCTTGATGCCTGCCTGTTTCAAGTCTCTAGCGACATTGTCACACTCCTTACGAGAGAGACAGTACACAATACCCGAACTGCGAGAGAATTTGGCCTTTATCAGCTCGATGATGTCCTTGGTGATACTCTTACCCTTCTTGGGAAGCACGCTGTACTTGAGATTGGGCCGGTTGAAACTGGATAAGAACCTGTAAACACAAAGGGGGCCTATGAAGATTTCCCCAAGAAGGCTCCGCACATTTATCTATTCACAAAAGAATTTTCGGATTTGTTTTGGTACAAAGACAGTGTTGTGATGCAAAAAAGAGTTTAAAGGTCGAATGTACTACAACAAATTTATAATTCTATTATATTTGGAAGAAGGTACAGGAAAGGTGGTTACAGAGGATAAACACAATAGGGCTTTTATAATGAAAATAAGAACACAGTTTACACTTTATATTGCTGCCACTATAGTAAAAATAAGAGTGAACCAAATGAAAAGTGTAAACGCACCATTTTGGATCCTTCATGCCAAGTTGGTGAAGAATGTCAATGCGCACTCTGGGCGTAGCTGTGGCTGTAAGAGCCATAGTTGGGACTTTGGGGAACTTGGATCTCAGCACACACAACTTCTTGTAGTCCGGTCTAACAATCACAAGAAATGATACAGACATGTCCTTTTTTCAACAAATAAATATAGTTAGTATGAAAACTAAATTAACAAAAATTAAAAACATGATTATAGAGTAATTAAAATATAGGTCTTCACATGAACAGATAAATGTGGAAAAACTTGAATTGTGTAATTGATTGACTTGGAAAAAAAATCATGAAACTTTATTCAAAACTTGGTTAGTTTTTGATTGAAATTTATTTTGTTTTGAGTTATTAACTACACTAATGAAATATAGAAGTTAAAGGTAGAGTTTTGGAGGAATAAACCCACATTTGTGTGGAGGTAGAGTGAGAAACTATTAAAGAAAACCAGTCTGAATAAATCAGACCGAGATTCAAATCCTGATCTCCTGGTCACCAGCGATCCAGTCTAATACAAGCGTTTGACTTAGTGTACAATAATAGTGGTGGATTATTAATCTTTGAAACCTCTTAGTTATAGTGAAACTTTCCCACTTATATTTTAATGAGTTTCACATATGAGAGTGTATTTATTTGAGCTATTTAATGAGCACTTTTTGAACCAATTTATTTATATTAGCAGAGTAGAATTTCTATGAGTAAGAGTGAAAGGGCCTACCAATTTCTGGGAAGGGTAATTTCTAGGGGTCTGCAAGCTTGGGTTTTTTCATTCGAGTCGAGTATTTCTGAAAGTTCCCAAGTTCGAGTTGAGTTTGAATATATTAATAATTTTAAAATGTTAAAGTATATTAAAACACATGTTCTTAAAATATGAATGACATTCATTTTTATAAAGAGTATATACTTTTGAAAAAAAAAAAAGTTAAAACAATGGAAATGTCAGTTTTAAATTAGAAATAACACTTATAAAACACAATTTTAAGATAGAAACAACACTCAAATAAAAATCTAATAAAAAATATGATTAAAATGGTTTAAAACTCATGTCTTTAAGGACATTAAAATTACACCAACAATAATTATAAAAAAGTTAATAAAATCGATAATTGAATGATGGCTTGGAAATGTTTAACAAAACAGTGTAGAAACACTGTACAATAATGTAAAGTGCTAGTGAAGGAAGCCAACCTGAAAGGATAGTTAGGTTAGGCTTAGATATAAACAAACACACTTTTCTCTTCATGTCTTCTTAAACTTTTACACTTTCAACTTCTTTGAAACTTCCAAAGTTGCACATTCGTTTTAATTTTCAAGAATATTACTTTTTTATTAGTCATATGAAAAATAAATATTTCCGAAAATTCAAAACAATGTGCAACTGTGGAAATTTGAAGAAGTGGGAAGTGTAAAAGTGTAAGAAGAAATAGATAAGTGTGTTTGTTTATATCTAAGCCTGACCTAACTATCCTTTCAGGTTGGATTCCTTCACTAGCACTTTACATTATTGTAGTGTGTTTCTACACTGTCTTGATAAACAGTTGAAAATTGATGTTTTAATAAGCTAATATTTACTCAAAATATGCTTCAGTAACTTAATTTAACCTATAAGAAAATGTAAGAATCATGAACTAAGAAATTTAAAATGTTTTGTATTTTGTTTATTATTCCATTGTGTAATAGTGCATTATAATGTCTTCTGTTCCATTCCCATTCCTTTATGCGCAGTTGCACATGTGCGTTGTACAAGCTCTCGTTAAGACATTATTTTATTGAGAAATTTACTTCAATTCAACTTTTAATCCTTATAAAAGTTGATACTGAGAATTAAAAATTAAAAATAATATAATTTAAATAATATTTATAGCAAACAATATGAAATAGTGAATGCTTTTTTAATATAAATAAGTTTGGTAAAATATGTATGCAAAAAATATAAACATTGATTTTAAACAGGGTAATCAACATAATTCTATAACTAAAGAGTTACTACACTAGAGCTAGTTTTGTAGCTAAACATTAATTAATACTAGTTTTAAATATCTCAAGTTTGAAAACATTTAGTATAATAATATATTCTTGATATTTAATTCAACATAAATTATTATTTTAGAAAGGGGCCAGGTAAAAATGGTAAAAAGAATCACTCAATTATTTATTAATCTTCTTAGCTATTTTTGTTTTCATTGCTTTGTGTTGGCAATACATGTAAACAACTTCAATCAAGAACGATTCAAAATGGACAACAATATTGAATAAATTTACCGGTCGACAGTGGTTTTAAAGCTCTATTACATGTGAAAATTGAAATTAATTTTTATCAATTTGTTAAGCAAATGAATAATTTATAAGTGGGAATGCCGATATTATCTCAATTAAATAGACTATGCTTACTATTGCGTTTTAAAAATTGATTATTTAGTACATCAAGTGGAAGCTCAAAAATGACAAGCATACGAAACTTTTGAACTCAATCTCGAGATTAAGCGACAAGCTCGGCTCGAAACTAGGAATACGAGTACTCGCAGAGCCCTAGTATTTTCACATACCTTCCAGGGTGCTTTTATATGCCACAATCGACATGGGACAGACGGCTATACTTCCCCTTCGAAGGAAGTTGCGCTATGGATTTTTATTGCTTAGGAAGGCTGGATTAGAACCCATGAATACACAGATGGGAGTCTAAACAATATTTACCTGAAGTCGTGCCCCCACTGAGACACACAATGAGCTTCATCGATGACAAACCTAGCCAGTTTCTCCCTTTTGTACAGACTTGTGAGAGCCTCCAACAGTTTGTTACTCGCACTCAGCTTCTCTGGAGTCACGTACAGGAGTTTTATACCTACATGAACATTGTAAGTTACAATCCAGTTGTTTTGTAAATGAAACGCTAATGCTGTAAACTGTCTTCACATAAAGTATATCATAATAATTATATAATTACTAAGGATATTAAATTAATTTACTAAACATGTGGCTGCTAAGTTTTTGTTTGTTTGTAAATTATAATCTTTGTTGTTTGTATTAATATGAAAAAATAAATATTTCCAAAAATTTAAAAATACTTGTGAACGTGATCAAAAAATGAAAGTGTGAAGACATAAAAAAAATGTCTTTCAGGTTGGCTTCTAGAGCTGTTCAAAGTCCATTTTTTCAATTCGAAGATACCTTGAATCGATATATGAAATATTCTTGAAGCCAAATCAAAGTTCAAATATTTTTTGTTGAGTGTTTTATGCTTGTAAAGATATCAATTTTATTACACTACTATAAAGTCACACGGCTGGCTCACTCACTTACTGACATTAATGTTTACCCATTTACAGATGAGCTAGAAACTTGAAATTTGGCAAACGTTTAACTTTCAGCCTGTAAACGATGGGAAAATTCCAAAAAGTTTTTAAAAAAATGAAAAAAATTCAAAATGTCGGAGTAACTTTAAAGTCGGTGCGAACATTTCTTTGGATGTCTCTTGTGGCTAAACGGTAAAACCTATAAAAAAAAAAGGCTCTGTAATTACATTAGTTTACAGCCATTTGCAAAGAAAGCTCACCTGGGGATTTGGGGATGGAGCCTCCAAAAAGTAAAGCAAGTCTTATTTATAAAACTTTAAGCAAAAAATAATTTTGAAAGGCTTTTATTGCAATTTTTTTTTCTAAGCTGATAAATCAATTTATTGCCACAACATTTATTTGCTTCATATTTTTCCATAAGGATGATAATTTGTAAGGTATATAAGAGATCAGAATGGCATTAATTGAACATAAATTGAGTATTTTAGTTGTAAATATTCTAATTTGGCAAAGCTTTATAATTGTTGAAGCGGGAATTTTTTCTGAAGCGAAGTCGAAGCTGATATTTTTTTCGAAGTCAAGCCGAAGTTTCGAAGCTTATTTCTAAGTCACATGAAAGCTAAAAACACAAAGTTTGTACCTGGTTCCCGTTTCACCAGTTCTATGTAGATTGCGTGAACTGAGCTCTGGTTAGCTTCCCCAGACAGGTGGGCTGCTGGAATCTTAAACCAATAGACACAACATATAGATTATATTTTAAAACAAGAACAAACTTGCAAAAAAACAAAATATTAAGCCATACTATAGTGCTAGTAGCCTTTTTATCATCATCAAACCTAGAGACACCATGACCTGTAACCCCCTGTGTATCAATTGATGTCAAGGCTGGATGGTCTAAGTCGTCACTCTCGTGTTGAACTGGCTTGCTGATGACGAGGATATCGGGGACCAAATCCCAGTCAGTCTAATGAGGGTGGTTTTTCCCTAAATGGTTTCCCAATCTCTTCCAATGCTAATTCAGGGAGATTCCCTCTAAAATGCTTCCTTACTCATCCACACCCCATTAAAATAATTATCACATATATATGCGTATAACTTCAACAGGTAGTAAAACACGATGATAAAAAAAATATGTCTGAGGCAACAAGAGATATTGGCTCCATCTGGTACAAAGGCAATAGCTAGGTATGTGTTGTTTAATGTTTAGTAATAGTAAGTCTCCACAAGTGCGGTTGTATGTACACTTTGTATATCCTTGAAGGTGGCAAGCTTTCCTTGTTTGTTTATACTACGGTGCAACTTATATGATAAGCCATAGTGAAGTCCATAAAGGTAATACTGTAAGCCTTCACCATAAACAGAGTGTAAGTGTTATTTAGTTGTTAACAAACATGTAAGTTATTGCGTGCTACAACTCGCTTGTCTCGAACAAAGTCCCAACTAAACAAAGATGTTGATCATTCTCGGCACGTGGGCAGTGTGGTCTAGGTATTAATAAGTTACTACAATACCAGTTTTCCTTTGAGACCAAGAAGTGTAAGTGTCAAGTATGTGCTTGTTTTGTACCTTTAATATTAGACAGTGAGGAGCACGAGGGAGAAACAGGATAGGGAATAATATTAGACAGTGAGGAGTACGAGGGAGAAACAGCGCGAATTTTCCAAGACAATTTAAGAGAAAACTAGTTTTCCATGACTGTAGCTTGATTTAACTAAACAAAGTTAAAAATGCACATGTCCTTCTACTACTTAATTTAAATTACATATTTAATCTTTAAGAACATGCTTCAAATTCCCCATCAATTTTGTGATACAGTCAGCAAAAAATTGTAAATTTATATGAACATTATTGCACTTGGATCATTTCTGATTAAACATTATTGGAGATAAAGAGTTAATAGAAGTTCCTATTAAGGAACATTGTTGAAATATTAAATTATATTTGGATAAAAACTGCATTGAAAAAGCTATTTTTTGACCATTTTAATATGTCTTCCAGCTAAGCATTATGCACAAATCTTTATTCTGTCTTAATAGGGACATACTGTAGTTATTAATAAGAAACAATGTCCCTTTGTCCCCCATCGTCACCGCGGGAAATTTCGAGTAATCATTTAAATATGAATGCTACACATATTTCTGGCATATCTTTGTATTTTCATTTCCCTTTAACTCCCATACTTTACGCAAGCCGGGAGCTGAGTTAAGCCTGCTATAATTCACGCTCTTAATAGGTGTGTGCAAAACTTTGAAAACTTCAACTTCACTTTTAATATTCATTTGCTTTGACTTCGAATTGAGAGTAAAGTCTAAATTCAACACTTACAAAGCTTTGCCAAAATAAAATATTTAAAGTTGAAACACACATTTGTGTTTTTTTTATAATTATCTATAGTTATTCCTATCAAAAATTAGTATTATCTTAAAAAGTCTGAAATAATATTACATTTTGTGATAAGAAAATTTATCTTTTTAAAATAAAATATGTTGATTACATTTGGAATAAAGCATTTTGTAAATTATATTTAATACCTAAATTTACATAGTTATGCAAAGTATGATATTTTTATCCAGTATTAAAATTTTTTTTAAATACCAAAATTTTGATTCAGCTTCAGATATATCTCCTAAGAATCAATTCGACTTTGCTTCGAATTGAAAAAATGGACTTGCACACTCCTAGTCTTTAACCACTTATTTAAATGGAAATAAACAAAATTTCATGGTAAACCTTAAGTACCAAACTCACATCTAAAGAACTTAGTTTTTGCACTTGGTCAAGTATGAGAGACTTGAGGGGTGATATCACTATAGTAACTCCTGGGACTAGTAGCGCCGGCAGCTGGTAGCACAAGGACTTCCCCCCGCCAGTCGGCATCAACACAAAGCAATCGTGATCTAAAAGAGCAGCATTTATAGCTTGCAGTTGGTTGGGTCGGAAAGTGTGGAGACCAAACCTTTGGCGGAACACCTGCAGAAAACAATTGATTTAGTAGACAAAGCAGTTAGATTAAATAAAAGTTGTTTCTCTCTTACAAAATAAAAAATATACTAAAAATTAAATTATTTTATAGCATTAGCAGTTTTACTAACTAAGACTTTCAAATTATATCTAATTGATAAAAGACGTTTCATTTGACACTTATTCTGAAATGTGGTATTTTAACTGTGGTAAATGGTTTATTAATTAATCTAGTCTAAAGACTAGTATGCACTTGGAAACATTTTCCGAGAAACATCGTTTCCAAAGTGTTTTTTAGTGTTTTTGGAAACGGTTTGTAAACATTTTTTTTTCTTTCCTTTGTAATTTACCAAAACGAAACAGTGTTTCTTGTCATCCATTTCAAATGGATTACAAGAAACATTGTTTGTGTGTCTGTCAACAATGTCTAAAGCAAACAACGTGGTCCAGGCTAGTCGTTCACAATTATGAGACCAATAATTTGTAAATTAACTTATAAATCTGTTGGAGACACGCAAGTTAAGTTTCTAAAACCTCTGCCGTCTCCGAGAATCAATTATGTCAGAAGCTTATTTGCATAGTATGAACCATTTTGAAGCAGTGTACAAACCCATACCCGCTTTCTTCTTCTGTCTTCTTGAACAGTCTATAGCAAAGTACAACACACAAGCCAAAGCAGCAGCATCCTCAACAAACATACCAGTGGCATTTAACATGGGCTATACAAAGACATCTCAGGGGGTATATTGTCCTCTAACATTTTCCTAAAACATAGTTTATGTATTGCTGCCAACATAACTAGGGTTTATATTTTAAACAAATACAGCTTTATTTGAAGTGTAGATGAAAGTTTGTTCCTGGCCCTGTCACAAACCTTGAGCATCTCAGACGTGTGTGGGTAGTTCAGCCCATCAAACTCCCCGGTCGTCCCATCATTCTTGATGTTGCTGTTGAACTGCCCGACACCCTCCTCAGTGGAACGCTTTTTACTGCCACTGGCCGACTGGGAAGGCTTGAAAATTGATGATGTGTAGTTGATGACTTTGTTTTCATTATAGGGGCTCTCTGTTAACCAAAATATACAAGTGAGAACTTATGCATTATCAAAGTTGCCATTATTTTGTTAATACAATTTTTTTTTTTTTTTTTTTTCCAGATAATATTCTCATTTATCCAGAAACTTTATTTTGAGAGTAGTAGAGAGAAGAATGAAATTTTAATTTTCATAAAATTCACTATTGTGAAGCAAGTTATGCCATTCGTTTTTATAACAAGACAATTTCACCTTGACGGGCAAATATATGTATTTCCTCTGCCACGCAACCCAATGTTTCAATCCTGATTATGTTACAGAAGCAAAAAACCAGTTATACAACAATTTGGAACAAATCAAAGGAAATACATGTTTGTAAGGTATTTACTTTACCTTAAATGTTATTTGAGAATACTAAGATATATTTTAAAATCATCTTATGTTTTAAATAATGGTGTAATTTGTTTTTTGTACAAAACCCTGCCCAAGGAAAGGATCGCAGATCCAGATCCCTGGTAAGAATCAAATATGGTCCTTCCCTCCCCCAACCCCAAGTGTTTTATTTACAATATTGTATTTGGGATATTTAGCATACACCTCATGAAAAGAAAGTACATTACTCATATTCATTTCTTAACCAAGACCTGTTTTGGTGGCCACACAGTCTAAGGGTCCAAGCCATTGGACATAATTTACAGTGAAATCTTACAGTCTTACCCTATGGCGCTATTATATAACCTGTCCCATAGTGGGAATAAAAATGGTTGGAGGAAGAATGGTGGAAGGATAGAGGAAAATGGAGTCATTTTACTAAATTGACCTATCGACAGGCTGTAAACAGTTAATCATGATGATGATGATGATGATGATGAAGCCCTGCTACCTTTCAGATTAAACAATGTGCACCTTACCAAATGTGGCATCATCTAATGACCCCATCAGGATTTGAACCAAAGTTCCTCAGAAGGGAATGAAAAATGTCTGAAGCCTAATGCCTCACCAATTTTACCTGAAACCAGGACTTACATACTCTAGTTGTCATAACTGAAATGATGATATAACAAACCAACTGTTTTTTTACTTTTGTTAGGAGACTCAACCTCTTCTATGCAGTAGTCTGCCAAAAACTTGTCATCCTCAAGCTCTGACCACAATGGATTGTTTGTTTCTGAAGGTTTCCTAAACGTTGACTTCACAGGTGTTACTGTTGCTGAAAAGATAATTATTTTTCACTAATCGTTCTGTATTGATAAAATTATCAAAACATATTATACATTGAATAAATCTTTTGATAAAAATCAGTTTTGCCAACATTAATATTTTACTGGTAACTGGGTAAATGAGACGAGAACAGCAGGGAGAGGTTTTCTACAGGTGTGTAAGAGATCTACTATGGTAAAGAGAAATGACCCTGAAGTGTAAGGAAGTGTTGTATAGAGCATACTTCACACCCAAAGTAGCGTATGCAGCGGAAACTTGGACTTTGGATCAAAGACAAACCAGGAATATGGGGGCCATGGGAATGAAGTTTTTGAGGAGAATGTTGGCTGTCTCTATAAGAGATAGGATTAGGAATGAAGAGTTAAGGTCTTGAGTTGGGGCACAGGGGGCACATGAGATAGTAGAGGAAGCTAGAATGAAATGGCATGGATTCGTAATGAGGATGGAAGGGGAGAGGATTTCAATAAGATTAATGGATATGAAGTATGTAGGGAAGAGACTGCAAGGGAGAACAAGGTAGAGATGGAGGATCAGATAGCAGCAAGTGTGAAAGTGAGAGGAGGAGAGTGGAAGAGAGTGTAGGAGGAAGAATTGGCGAAGGACAGACAGAGGCATTTTATTAAATAGACCCGACCACAGGTTGGAATCAGTTCATGATAATGATTAGGCCTAGTGTTATAAATTTCAAATAAATCCAAAATATTTTTGCGAAACTCTTCTCATCAGAAGAATGATCTAGCAAGAGGCAAGTAGATGGTGGGTGGAAGATGGGGCTTGCTTTCTCCCTCGTTGTTGGCTGTTTCATTTCAAGAGGATTAAAAGATAATAATTATTTAACACATTATTCATGCTTATTTAGAAGCATCTTAAATATTTAAAAGTCGATATACAAAACAATGCACAAGACAAACTGTTCAAAAAATATGTTTGCACATTTGAAAAAATATCAATGTCTGTCTCAACACCATTGCTTGCTTAGGAATGCAACTATCCCATACTAGGAAAGGGAAAAAAAAGGCTAAAAAGACCACAGGGAGGGGTGGTAAATAAGACAATGGTAGGAAGAAAGATGTTTCAAAAATATAGATTGGCCACAGCACAGAAGTGATACATGGACAATCCATTTTAGGGTGGTATGAATACTAACCTTGCTTTGATGATGCCGGGTGGGCAGATAAAACTGAGATGTTGGAATTATTTGACCAACTCTTACTAGCCTTGGTTTGTGTGTTTGCAGGTGACCAACTGGTCTCACTGTCCAAGGATTTGTTCAAAGTATTCATAGACGATGATGAAGATGAAGAACCGAAAAAACTTTCCCCTCCTTTCGGCAAATTCAGTGGAGATAAGTCGTGTCGTGCGGATGAAGACTCTTGACGTATTGGTGACAAAGAGTTGTTTAAATCATTAGTCGCCATCTGGTGCACCGAAGACATGTTTTTAACAAGAGCAGAAGGTTTCTTAAAAACAAACTTTGATGTTTTCACTGGTTTTTCCGTCAGTGGCTCAGATGCATTTGCATTACTCTTACTAATTGTAGCAGAAACTTCATTAATTGATGATTGATTCAATCTACCAATTAGAGATGTACAGACTATATTATGATTAAGGGGCCTAATATCTTTTAAGATCTGGGACGAAACATTTGCTCTACACGAGTCATTCAAATTAAACCTAGAATTAGATACAAACTGTTCAATTGAATGACCGTCCCTATTAAAGATGGGTGTTGTCTTAGATCTAGGGGAATTGGTTTTATTAACATTAAAAACATTTGACTGAGAGTTACTAAATAGTTTCGTATTTTGGTTAAAATTACTATCTTCGAAATCTGAATTATCACTATAGTTTTCGAGTTTAAAATTATCTTGCTTCACATATGAATTCACCGGGCAAGAAGAAACTTGACTCTGAAGTGAAGATGTTTGAAGCCTAACATCACTACACAAATCTGAACTAGCATAGTCTCTCTTCAAAGAATGTGAAGAGTCTGACGTTTTTCTTAATAATAACGATTCTGTCAACTTTATTTTGGCTTTTATCTTTTGACGAAGAGTTCGTAGTCTAACAAAGGTATTGTTGTCAAAACCAGGAAGAAGTTTTAAAATCTCAAGTGGAATAGCTTCGAAAGCTAACATAACTTTTTCTAAGATTTGCGTATGAATATCTTTAAGGGAGTCGACATTTTGTTTCAAAGTTTCTTCAGTTGTCTGTGAACAAAAAGTTCAAAAAAAACCAATCACTAGGTAGACAAAGTAAAAAGGAACCTAATAATCCTATATAATTTTAAAGTAGGCAATTATTAAAAAGGTAAAAGTATTTGGGAAAAGGTACGAGAAAGGTGTACAGAAAAAATACTAAAGGGAACACACAGAACATGACTTTTACAATGAAAAGAAAAAGAGAGTTCATACTTTACATTGCTATCACTAGACAAAGAGGCAAAGGCCTCTTGAAGAAAATAGATCATTACCGCCCAAACCCTCCACCTAGGTTTCATTCTATCGGAACTCATCAGGAGGGAGTGTGAAAAAATATAGAATATATAAAAGGGTAACAAAAAATTTCATACATTTATTGTAATAATTAAGTTGAATAAATAAGTGCATTTTAAAATTTATGACGGCCTCTTGGTCTAGTGGTCAGAGTTTATGGCTACAGATCCAGATGTCCCGGGTTCTATCTCTGGCGCTTCCAGATTTTTCTGTAAAGTAGTGGATTTGAAATGGAGTCAATTCAGTCTCACGAGAACAAATGAGGAGCTACTTGAATAAAGAAGTAGAAGCTCTGGTCTAAAAAACTGAAATTAGCACCCAGTGGAAGATGCAATAAGAGCATTAAAATATGTAATTGTATGTAAATATGTGTTAGTTGTTTTTACTTTTATTTGTGCTTTATTTTTATATATTACATAATTATTATACTATATTACAATTCAAGGCAACAATGAGTAACATCAAGTAAAACAAGACCTACAAGAAGATTAGTTACAATGTTAATTTCAAGGAATTGATAAACTCAAGGATTATGTTTCTTGCACGGGCAAGGGGGGGAGGGGAGGGGTCTCTCTCTCTCTCTCTCTCACACACACACACACACCAAAGTACTTTTGGAAGTACTTAATACTCATGGGTATACTGCCACCTGTTCTGTAGGACAACAAGACATTAACCTAAAAAACAACAATGTCCTGTGAAAAACACTATGTACTATCACCCTTATTATGACACCTCTATTTTAATACATGTTATGTGTGTTAGTAGCCATTCAACAGGGGGAGATGTGATTTAATAGTTCAAAACTTTTATAGAACATTATGCCATTTCGGACATTTTAACGTCGTCTGACAGACAATTATGTATTTTAATAAGTTTAAATGCAAAGCACTTTGATTGGTTATCTTACCTGAGAAGAAACTTTTGACAATGCTGAATGGTCATTTAAGACATTGAGCCAGGATCCCAAATCTTTGTTTAGACCTAAACACTTTGTGTCTAAGTTTCTTATCATCGTTTTCAAACCTAAGTAGAAACAGAACAATAAGAAAACATTTGCTTGGAAATACAGCAAGATAATAAATGGTGGAGGGAGTTCTACAAAGTAGAACATTCAAAAACTATGACACAAACTTATCTAGCACCCTTAACTGAGACTCAGGACAATATATACCTGTAGTCTGTTTCGTGATGGTATTTCTAATTTGGGATTTAATGTTGTAAAATCGCATTGGTGGCATCAAGGTCTAAGGCATCAGTCCCAAAATAGACTGGATTACCATTTACAAGGAGGTTAAGGTTTGAATCTCTGCCGGATGAACTAGGGATGGTTTCCCCATCTCATCTACATGCTAGTGAGGGTGCACATCCTCTCAATTAACTTTATTAGTACTATTATCTTTATTTGTGCTGTTAATAACCTTGATGTGTAGGTAATAATTTAAAAAAAATCTAAATGAGCCGCTTAGGTGGCTGTATGGTCTAAGGAGTCACTTTCACAATATAATAGAACGCTGATGACGGGGAGATCTAGGTTTGAATCTCGGTCAGGTGAAGTGAAGGGTTTTTTCCCCAAAATGGTGGTCTACTCTCCTTTCATTCAAAAGTAGGTACATTTCAGGTTTGTACTTCACAGATTATATTTTTGATGGTTTTTTTTTTTTTTTTTTTTTTTTTCAATAAGCACAAAGTCTTTGGTTACTTACATTTTGACCCTTCCTCCCTTTGATATATATTCCGATCAACACTTGTATTGAAATGATCACTGATCTGAAGTTTGTTTGTATGAGAGTTGCCTTCTCTTTCTGTTTTAATAGGCATTTTATCACTATCCTGAAGTGGGGATAACTTCTTAGGCCGCTGCGAAGAAAATACAGGAGACGCTGGGGTTTCTGTAATGGACGTTTCTTCTTTTGTTATCTGAATGTATTAAAGTCATTTATATTAGGTTTACTTACACAGTGCTAATTTAATCTACATTCTAGCCTAGATTGGTGTCCCTCTCTTGTTAGACTGTATTGACTGTGACAGGGAGATCAAGGTTCAAATCCTGTTCGGGTGTATTGATGGTGGTTTTACCTAAATGGTTTCCCATTATCCCTCCATACAAATGCAAATACATTTATTATAAAAGTCTGCCATAGTCATTTCTATTACATTTGTAACCAAAATGGGTCTAAGGCATCACTCTTACAATAAATCAGACTGATGGTTACGAGGAGATCGAGGTTCGAATCCCGGCTGGGTGTATTGAGGGTAGTCTTTCTTAGATGGTTTTCCACTCTCCACTTCACACAAATGCGGGTCAGGCAAATGCGGCTCTCTACCTTAAAGCAAATGTGGGTACAGTTCTTTTAAATGCAACCTTACTCATCCCAAAATCATTAATAGAAGTAGTACATAATGCATAAATGCGTACAACCTAAACAGGTAGTAAGAAACGATGCTAAAAAAAAAAAAAGGAAAAAATTACATTTTTTCAGGTAGTTATATATAATTGAATATCTATAAACTTACATCCTCCAAATCAGCTAAAATATCATCTGGACCAGAGTAGTAGGTTTCATCTGATCCACTTCTATTGGCGGCCTCACCGTGCTCTTCCTTGAATGGTTCCACACCCTCTGGAAATGATTAGAAAAGAACACTTGTGAGAGAAAATACTCGAATGATTTCTAGAGCGGCTTGCGTGAGCTGAGTATGCCACCAACAGCCATAATCACCCCACCAGTGGAACCCATCAGTCAGTAGGCCTACCGGTATGAGGTTCTTAAACCAATATACATTGTTACTTACAAGCACGATGCAAAATTCTCTTCATTATCCTCTGGTTGAAGAAACTTTTTTAAGACGTATTTTCTTGGTTAGTGTAATTTTTTTTTTAGGTATTTTTAGGCATTCATCTTGAATAAGTTTATTTTTAAATACAATCAATATGTTATAAATGCATAAATACTCAAAATATAAATGTTCTCATCACACAGTTATGGAATGAGAAGATAATGTAGGCCAAGAACCTTGTACATCCTCTTTGCTTGTTTGGTTGTAAAATACACTTTCCTGGTGAGACAATGAAACAAGGCTGGAGAGGGTTGCGTTTGAAGGGGCAGAAATAGTGTGAATCAATGTTATTATATTCAGCAGAATGTGGGTGTTTAGTTGTTAGAGGCATCACATATGTTTTAGTTTATATTAAATATAAAGTGTATTTTTGATTTAGTGTTGTGCATTCATTATGAGTTTTTGATCATATTTTTAGGTAGTTTTTTGTAAATTTAAATTAATTTTAGATCATTTTTAGGTCATTTTTTTAGATACATTTCTAGGCCATCAAAGATTTTTATTTATTTAGCACCGGGTCTTACTACCCGTTCAGGTTATATGCCTAAGTACTAATTAAGCTAATGGATTAGGAATTGAAAAGGTTGAATTTAGAGGAAGTGAACCCACATTTGCATGAAAGGAGAGTGGAAAGCCATTTAGGAAAAACCACCCCCAGTTCACCCAACTGAGATTCAAACTTCAATCTCCCCGTTCCAGCAGTCTAGATCAACACGACTAGCGAGTTAGCCAACTATGTTGCTGAGGCGGGTGTCACCAAAGTCAGGGGCATTGCTTAGAAAGGTTGTTAAAATATGACATTGACTCAGAAAGTTGGAGTTTAGATCCAAGTGAATGCAATGAAGATAGTTTATTCATAATGTGATTTCTCGTTCACTATTCCACTGAATTCTGGTGCATTTTTATTATATTTTATTTACTTTATGTTTTCTTATAATAAGACACAGAGCTCAAGATTCTTAGAGCAAATAGGGCCTACTTGCCAAGATTCTACTGTTATATAAAGTACCTAATTTATGAGTTTGAATTTGATTAATGCTATATTTTGCTTTGGATCCAATATCACATCTGAATATGTTCAATGACAATGTAAACAGAGAATGTTATATTGTAAGTTATGGGAAAATTATTTTCTATGTATAGATATTTTATTAGATGAGTCTATACTGGTAATATTACAAGCTCTACCCCTGCTGGTAAATACTATTGTATATCTTTATAAATGTTAACTTGTAGGTTATGTTAATGAAAACTTTTCGTACCAATTTCATATCCGTCTATGTTCAGGCTGACTTCTTCTTCCGCTTCTTCCATGACATCATCATCATCATCATCACTTTTGAAAATCAATGCAGATTTCTTCTTTTTCCAACCCTTGGTGATTATATCGTTGTCATCTTCCTCATCCGAAGAAATATAAATAATGGAAGATTTATTTACTAGAGATAAGAATTAAAGAAAAATTAAAGTCACATTTTTTTTAAAGAAAAGTATCAGTTTGATCCGATAGCACAGTTTTAGGATGAAATAAATCACAATCAACTTTCCCATTATGTTTTAAGATTATCCTTGAACTGAAGTCGGAGGTTTAATTAGGGTCACCTTATCGTAC
The DNA here is from genome assembly GCA_039000515.1 of Timema cristinae. NCBI lineage: Eukaryota > Metazoa > Arthropoda > Insecta > Phasmatodea > Timematidae > Timema > Timema cristinae. The sequence continues at coordinate 23,830,217 of JBCFYV010011172.1, forward strand.
CGCTTGATGATGCAAACAATAATCCCAAAGAGAACGATGGAGATGAAGTATGTAGGAAAAATATTGCAAGGGAGACCAAAAAATGGAAGGAAGAAGTTGGTAAAAGCAAGTGTGCAAGTGAGAGGAGAAGAATGGAAGCTAATAAAGAAGGAAGAGTGGTGAAAGGAAAGAGGAAGATGGAGGCACTTTAGCTTAATAAACTGACCTAGTCACAGGCTGATATCAGCTGCTTATGGTAGGTATATTTCTAAATATAATAACAGCATACAAAATTTGTGAGGGTGTAAAAACCATTCATATAACTTTGATGCAGGTGAGATATACTAAACAATGTCAATAATCAAATTTCACCATTTTAATTTACTTTCTTTACTTAATTAAAGATTTTGTAAAAAAAAAAAACGAACACCCAAGTCTGGAGTAGTAATCCTACAACATTTTGGTTGATCTGCACATTAGATAAAAGTGATCAAGTTACATTATACCAGTAAAAGCTTTGGAGAGTTTAGGCCTACTAGAAAAAAGAGATGGATAAAAAACTATGAAATGTTCTGATATTTTACTGCACCGCGATGGACGCCAATTGAAGTGTTCTGGTTCGTCGCGTTGAGCGTCGATTGAAGTTTACACCGTTTAATTAGCTGGTAATTGCCCCGTGGTCAGCACTAATTAAATCGGTCCGGTTTTTTGATGTTGTGAGTTAATTGGTATTTATAGCCCTGTGATCGAGCGCCAATTAAAGAGTTATTGTATAATTAATACACACTTTTATTTTTGACATGTTTTATTTCTGATCTCAGTTTATTTAAGGAGAAAATAGATCATGTCGTTGAAATATATACGCCGCCTATTGTATGAGCGCGGACAGGTGTTGCTGGATGCCAAGTGACTTGTGCCTGGTGAGTTCTGAGAGTACTGGACACCAACTGCCCTTACATTGCACCATCCTTCGTATATATCCATTGCTCATGGAAGCTTCGAGAAGGTTTAGTTTAGAAAAACAAAATACAAGACAAAAACATCTCTATTTGAACCTTCGAGAAGAGGAAGTTATTATTTGAAATATTATATTGTCAAACTGACTTGACTAATGTCACGTGCGTGATGTCACTGATCAGTGGCTTTTGCCTTCTTAGAAGAAGAAGTGCTTTAAGCGCCACTTAATATACTATATAATTTAAATAAAATTAAATACGTTTATAAAATTAGGACAATATTATTGTCAATGCTTTCACATACTTTTCAGGGGCAAATCAGTTACATTACAACTAGATATTAAGATATAAAGAATGACCCTGGTCACAGGACGACTCTTGGATAGGTCCGTGGTTAGAGCATTGGCGTACTGAGCCAAAGTTCTTGGGTTCAATTCCCGTGTCCAGGTGTAATTTTTTTCATTTGAAAGAATATTTAAAAAGCACATAAAATGAACGTAATCACATATTTACCGGTAGGGCCTATAAGTATATTATGCCAAGGGGAAAAAAATGAGCAAAGAGCTGTTTGAATGCAAACTTCGACAATATTCACAACAAGAGATGATGGTAAATAGTCTAATGAATTAAAATTTATATGAAAAATGAGTGATGTAACAAATACTTGAAAGAAAAAAAAATGTTAGCTAAATATTTATAGTTACCATATTTTATCATAAATTAACTTAACATATCTAAAAGCCAGTCTTAATATATTGATTTTTATATTTTCAATTTTGCTCATTGGCAAGCATCTCGCATCACTCTTAGTAAGTATCTCCTCCAATCCCTCTATGACATTAATATTTCTTTAAATTATACTTAGGGCTACATATAAATACTTTTAGCTTCAACTTTTATTTTATTACTTTTACTTTTACTGTCTCTTTACTACATGTGTCATTGTGCTGCCTTTTGTATTACTCACTATAGAATCATTACAATATGTATTAATATGACTTCAATTCATAACCTCAAAATATGTAAGCCTACTGTTTATATACATCAACACATCACTTAGCTTTACTACCTGAATATTATTCATGATAAATTCATTACTGTACTCTGTTTGCTTTGTTTATTAATATGACAATATAATCTGCCTCTTTCCTTTAACTAATCAATCGTAAATCTTTTGAAAACTTATGAAATATGAGTTTCTTTGTATGGGGTGTTCTCTGTTGTGGCTCCTGTGAAATAAAATAAATAAAATACTTCGATCGCCTCTGTGTTCTAGTGGTAAGAGTGTCTGGCTACAGATCTCGAGTTTCTGGGTTTGATCCCCTACACTTTCAGAATTTTTATGTGAAGCAGTGGGTCTGGAACGATCAAATACAGCCTTGTGAGAACAAATGAGATAAGTAGCAGCTCCAATTTAGAAAAATTAAACTAATAACTGGAAGGTTCGTTGTGCTGACCACGACACCCTCAATCCACTTCTTAAAACACTAGAGATACCTTTATTAAATGAAGTTGGCAGTTGATCGTCTAGCTCAAATTCATTCAAAGATTCCCAGTTGTTCGGAGACTCGTTCGTTTTTCCTGTTGACCTGACCGTCTTTTTGTCTGTATTCTGAGGTGGACTAAAGATAAAAAATAGTTAGTAAAGATACAATTGAGAAAGAAGCTTGACTTACCTTAATACATTGCTTCATGTATGTTTATTCAGAGTACCGTTGCTATTCTTATAGTCCTAGGTTTATAACACTAAAATCACTTTATTTTGGTGATAGAACAAACAAGTACCACTCATCAAATACATGTATTCTTTATTATATCATTATGTTTATGTATATCATTGTTATTATTACACATTCAAGAAGATGACAAATCGAATACAACCAAGATTTATCAAACTTAGGTTAAAACAAAACTCACTAAAGTTAAAAGTGAAACGTAGAAATTTAAATATTGACTAACATTTGTATTGATTGTATTTTAATGGTGACCCATGATACTCTGTGGTGTATGACACCATTGTTTCACATACCTAGACATTAAATTATTTATTTGATTGGTATCATTTGACATTTTAATTTATTAATGCATGAAAGGTTAGGATAAGTTGTGTTAGAAGCATAATTATATTATATAAACTATAAAAGGTTCAAAAGTTAGGTTTGTGTCAAAAAATAGTTATTTTACACATTAGCCTAATTTAGGATTTTATATTTGTGATATTAACTAACTTCTAAACTTGTGTGGGGCAGCAATTGTAATCAGCTTAGCTATGATGGAAAAATGTGTGAGCCTACATGTAAAGTCATTAGTTGATGATCAAGTTTTTTTTAACAAAATATATATTTATTATATTTAGCACCGTGTCTTACTACCCGTTCGGGTTATACGCTTTAAGTACTAATTGCGCTAATGGATTAGGAATTGGGAAGGTTGAATTAGAGGAAGTGAACCCGCATTTGCGTGGAGGGAGATTGGAAAACCATTTAGGAAACCCCCCCCCCCCCCCAGTTCACCCGACCGAGATTCGAACCTCGATCTCCCCGTCCTCAGCAGTCAGCTAAACACGACAAGCGCGTTAGCCAACTACGCCACTGAGGCGGGTTTAACAAAATAAAAACACAACTGTGTTTCATTTGCAAGAGTTGGTTGCTAGGAAAAAAAGGAGAATGTTGTTACTGTACACCATTGTTCTGTGTTTCTAATAACAATTTTTTTTTAGATATAGTTTGAGGTGTGCCACAGGTTTGTATGTAAGACAAATGGCCTACTGTTCAAGCACCTAATCTGGGATTTGAGTGATTACTTTTTTCTTTCTTTACTAATTGATGTTTATATATATATATATATATATATTTTTTTTTTTGCTAAGCTAAGAAAAATATATTATAATACAGGAATATATGGTTTGGAAAAAAAAGTCCCTTAAATATCCAATATTTTGTTTACTGTCCTCATTTTCTCATAGTAGACATATTTTATCTTCATCTCGATTGGTATGGTTTAGAAAAGGTTGTTCACACAGTTATTGCGTGTGTGTATGTGTATATATATATACTCTTAATGCCTATCCCAATCAATAAATAACATGGTATAACTCACTCGTGTTAGACTAGAAGGGGAGGACGAGATTCTAATCTCGGTCGGGTGTACTGAGGGGGGTTTATACAAAATTGTTTTCCATTTTCCAACCACGCAAATGCGGGCACACTTTTTCCGAAACATAACCCTTATAACCTTTAGCGTTATCAGTAGGCCTACATAAGAGTATTTAACCCAACAGGTAATTAAACATCGTGCTAAAACTAAAACATGCTTTCTAATTAGTACATGCCAACAACTTTTATGAGAGCGTTTATTTTTGGCAATGTTCTCAATTTTAATAACTTGTCGAATTTTTTTTTTATAAAGTAAACATTCTTACACTGTCGCTATTGGCTTGTCCTTACACGTCGAAGTTAGCTGAGATTTCTGTAAAAGAGTATTTACACTCGATTTGTTAAAAAAATTACTAAGAGTTGATTGAACTTTATGTTTTTCTTTAGTCAAACTTAAACTTAAAGACTTTCGGTTCTTTTTGTTTGATACATTCATTATCTACTATTAAAATATTTACATTCTGCGGAGCTCGCCATTTTTATTTTCAGGCTGTCTATTTACAAAATCAAATATATCTTATATAATAAATAATCACGATTAAAAGCAAGATTTGTACCAAGATCCATCTAACAAATAAAATTTCTTAATAGTTATTTATTTGTTCAATGAATCTTATAATAATAGTTTGGGCATTTAGGTTCATCCAGTGATCTCTATATTTATAGTACTAAATGGACATAGACATATGCATATGAATTCCCAAGGACCAAAAGGTGATGCTCAAGTTTATCGTCTGCTTCATTGTGGGGTTTCTTTCAATGTTCTTATACAAAAACATGTATCTGATGAATATAAAAGTGTTATTGTTTGAAAATAGTGAAATATTGTACCACTCTTACCTGAAGAGTCATATAAATTAAGGGATGTATAATTCAGTTTTATAGGTAATATTGTACAAATACGAATAAAATCTTGAATATATTTAAATATGTAGTTATCATCAATGTTATTAACTGTTTGACAAGGTTACACTTATATTTAAAGTTGGCTATTAGCTTGTATATTGGTTTCAAAAACCATATTATATTGAAAGTTCGATGAATATAATGAATAAGGTATCTTAAAACTTGATTATATTTGTTTGAATGACAAACTTTGTGTAGTTGCCATACGTTCAAACGATCACTTAGGTTATAGCAGTGGCGGCTCATCGTATAAGACTGCAACCCTCCCTGAATTATCTTAATTATCTATAAATAACAGCATAAGCATCATTATCATGCTATTAGCTGCTTAAACATTACAATAAACTCCCCTCTTAATGACTTATGGTCGCAACACACTACAGCCTTATTCTGCGCGCCTGCTTAGCAATGAGGTAGAAAGTAGAAATTCAATAATATTTATCCGAGCCGGTCTGTGGCCTCAAGCAGTCCAGCTGGATATCTGATGCATGCGCTCGTGGTGGTCATTTGAATGAGAGCACCCGAGGGTATGGGGGAGGGGTAAGGAAAGGGTCACGCGATATGGCGCTTACATGGCTGTGATACAGCCCAGACATCAAGTTTCTGTGTCTATTTGAGTGTTACGTGGCGTGCATTTTTTTGTCAGGCTGTATTGTTGTTAAGGTTTAGGATGATAAACCGTACGTACTAATTTAAATGTGTTAATATTTAATTATGCAAAGTACAACATTATTAAATGGTACAGAATTAAGTAGATTACGTTGTAACCTCACTGACGCCATGTACAAGAGTAGTAAAGAAAAAGGAAATGACATACTTCTAGATGAACAAAGCAACTGGACTACTTGAGTAATAAATTCAACAATTGTGTTTGCAAATAGCAATTTTTATAACAATGTATTAGTAGTGATCTTTACAGTTGCAAGTTAAGAAAATGTATACTTTTATGAGTGGTTTAGAGGTGAGTTATTTTATTTATAATGTGAATTGAGGTAAACTAATATTAATGGAATAAGTGTAACGGGATTACAGAAAATTATTTCATCCTGGTTATAATTGAATGAGAAAAATGACTTTAAAAATAAAGAACATCTTCTTTATAACTTGTCGATTAATCAAGCTTTCTCGAGCAGGAAGCTTATAGAAAAGAAAATTTATTCGTGATGTGTATGACAAACAGAAATGGCTGTGCATGTGTGAAATAAAAAACGCTCTGTTCTGTTTACCATGTTTATTATATGTTGGTAATAAAACCTGGGTTGAAACAGGTGTAACGGATCTGAAACATTTAAATGATAAAATTAAAGAGCACGAAAACTCATTATGGCGTTTAAAAATTGAAATGGATTTTGCTATGCTAGATAAAGTAAACATTTAAGTGAGGCTAATAACAACAGATTTGCAAGCATACCGAGGAAGTAAGAAGAAATAGGGAAATACTTTTTTAAAAAAACCTGATTGCATTAAGTTCTGCGGTAAATTTTAACTTCGCCTGCGTGGCCACGATAAAACTACAGATTCTGTCGAGCCTGCTGTATTTCGAAGGCTACTAGAATTTGTAGCAATCTTGACAAAAACCTACGAACACATTTAAATAAATCAACTGTGTTCAAGGGATCTTTAAAGACTATTCAGAATGAATTATTAGACTGCATTATAGAAGTGTGCCATGAAAAAAGGTGTACCCAAATAAACCAAACCAAATTTATTGTTGTGATGTCAGATGATACCACTGAGGTCTCGGAAAAAAACTCAAGCGGTTATTGTATTCCGTTACGAAAGGAAAGGAACTGTCCACAAAAGATTTTGGGGATTTCTTAATTAAAATTCTCTGAATGCAGAAGGATTATGTGAATGCATTTTAAAACAGCTTCGCATTTTTTGAAGGATGATACCAATAAACTCATTGCGCAGATACATTATGGAGCTTTTTTAATGAGCGGGAAAAAAAAGAGGAGTACAAGCAATAATTAAGAAACCCAAACAAATACACATTTCACACACTGTTATGCCCATCAGGAGGAGTACAAGCAATAATTAAGAAACCTACACAAATGCACATTTTGTACAGTGTTATGCCCGTCAGCTAAACCTAACAAGGCAAAAGGTAATTTCGCGAAACCCCCAGTGACGTTTTGTTTCAGCAGTCTTTCAGGCATACCTGCATTTTTCAAGGTCATCACAGTGCCTTTCATTGCTTGATAATGTGTCTCACCGTATTCCTCAACCTTTAAGTACGAGGTGGAACTTCAATAACAGGGTAGTAATCACGGTTTTTGAAAATAAGGATGCTCTTAAAGATTGCTCAGGATGACCTTAAAATGGAACTTTTAAGGTTTTAGTTTTAAAATTGCCATACCCCCAGGGCCCCCTGGTAGCCCCCCCCCCCTACAAATGCAGTCCCCAGATGTTTAAATCTACGAGCCGTAACTGGTTAGAGGCTTGTGCTTGTAGAAAATATTATTATATTACCATGTTTTATTTTAAAGTTGGCTCATATCTTATATATTGCTTTTAAAAACCATATTATGTTGAAAATTCGATAACTCTATTGAAACAAGTTAGCTAAAAACTATATTACATTTGTTTGAATGATATACTTTGTGTAGTAGTCTTACGTTCAAATGATAATTTAGGTTATAAGCTTGTAGGAAGTACGGTATTTACTATCTACTAAAACCTGATTTTAGTAAGAGTCCTAGTCTGTAAAGCTTTATTTCATACTAGAATACTATCATTTATTAGTATTTTGGTAGGATAAATGGCCATTTATAATCTGAAAGGTATTTTATCCTACCTAAATACTACTATTGGGTAGGATTCTGGTACGATATAAAGCCTTCCAAACGAGCTTCCTTCAAAAGTCATCGTATATATTAGTATAAATCAACTTATTTAAAGAAAAACTCACCAGTTTAATAATTTGTTAGTCTCTTCATAACTTTTACTAACACATTTATTTTACTTAATTAATCACACATTGATGTATCTCATATATTCAATAAAATTAATGAATGATGTCGAAATATCACTTTGCCTTGGAAGGGTGTAAGAAAGAAAGAGAAGCCCGAAAGTTTCCTCCTCTCTTACACAAAGTATGCAGACGACAGCTCGAAAAGTTAATCCACAGATATCAATACAGTTATATGATAGAGATCAATGGTTCATCACAATCATCATTGCATTAACTGCTTCCAACATGTGGCCTTTCAGTTAACTAAAATTCCTCCATCTTCCTTCTTTATTTGCTTCCATTCTTCTACTCTCAGTCGCAATTTAGTGCTACCTCAGCACTTGCCCCCCTTTCTTTAGCAGACAATTTAATTCCTGATCTGATTCCTCCTCATGACAGAGAGAATGCGGTGCTCCTTACAGATATCATTACCATGGCCTTTACTTTCCTGGTCTCTATTACATTCAATGTCCATGTTTCCGTTGCGTATGTAACTATGGGTACTAAGTGCGCCATATACAGCACTTTTTCTTGCACTACAAAAGCACTGCTCTTCTCCAAAGCAGATCTTATCATCATACGTATAGAATAATCCCCCCATGCAGCCCCAAGCTTATTAGATCCTTTCTACTCCCACCCCTTAACTAAATCACACTTCTCAAATATTTTACATGATGCACCTCTCACAGTTCTGCTTCATCTTTATATCTTTACCTGGCCTTATCCTCTTCCTTGTCTTTACTATTACTGAACTCTTCTCAAAATTAATTCCATTCCTCACTATTTCCCTTCTTCATTACATTACTGTATGTCCTATTCCTTCTCCTTCTCCCATACCATCAAGACATCAGCAAACATCATACGTAACCTTAATTATTTCCTTCCCAAGTTTCCTTGCCAGAATATTCATGACCATTTCTGTTACCATTAAGGTGAGTTTAAAATTATGCCTCCTTGCATGCAATACTATATGCGCAGAGGCATGCCTCTTTTGGTGTGTCTTGCCTCTTGCATCTTGCCTTATACAAACGAACTGTTTAACTTTTGTATCTCTTCCATTAGTTAGAGATGTCGTCACGTGAAGTACTTGCTGCAGGCATCGCTGAGCCATCGTCATTTTACATCAAAAGAAACGAAAGTATCGTGAGTTCTGGATGAGTCAGTTTCTAGATTCACGTTCATTAAGTGCAAGAATACTATTAGAAGTGCACGAATTAGATAGAGGTCAATTGTTAAAGAACTTCACAAGAGTGTACCCAAATTATTTTGATATTCTGCTGAGTATGGTTGAACCACACATTCCAAAACAAGATACTACATTTAGGGATGCCATACCAGCGAATGCACGATTATCGGCCACTCTTTATTTTCTGGCAACAGGTGACAGCTATCAGAGTTTAGTGACCAGTTTAAAATATCGGTTTCACCAATATCAGTAATAATTCCAGAAGTATGCGTGGCCATCGTCAAGGCACTCTATGCACTCTGGTTATGTGAAGGTGAGTTTATTAAAGGCACAACTACTCTAGTACAAAGTGCCTTTTAACAGTTATCTAGTGACTGTGAGGCAAAAGTGTTGCAACATGCTCTCCAAATATTTGGGGCCTGCCTGCAGATAGTCTCACAACTACATTTGGGGCTGCCCCAACGTGCCTCTCCGGTGCATCTAGCTGCATACCTCATGTCACAAGAAAAAAGGCATAGTCTAAACGCACATTTACCAAAATTAATTAAGAGAGAACACTCCCCTGAACTCCATTCTTTTTATTTTAAACCACTTACCTCACCCCCTTTTTTTTGACCTTAAACACAACTAATGTTATCCTCATACCTATGCTTTAATCTCATTACAACTCCTCTTTACACTCCAACCTCCTCCATCGCTTTCCAGACTTTATTTATATCCATTATCTTATGCCTTCACCACATTGATAAATACCATTACTTAGTCCTTCCCAAATTCATACCTTGTTTTCATAGCTGTTTTATAGCGAAGATCAGGTATATTGTGGATCTCTGTTCCCTAAATCCATTCTGTTCCTATCACCACCATCTCTTCACTTTATTTTACAGTATCTTCTAATATATTTTTGTACAGTGGTATATCAGCGCTGTTCACCTGTAATTCTTATACCTCTTCCTGTCTCCTTTCTTAAAAATAGGAACTATAATTCCCTTCTTCCAGTTTCCCCTTACCCTATTCTCCTTCCATACCACTATCAACACTCTGTATACGCTATGTACTCTCCTCTTCTTCTGCAGCTCTTATCATTTCACCAGCTAGTTTGCCCTCGTTTCATTCTTTCCACTGCATCCCCCCCCCCCCCAATTCCATGTGGGACTCTCTCCTCTTCTACTAATTCTTAATATTCCCCTTCTTCACTACCATCTCCATCCTCTTCAAAGTTAAACATCTTGTTCAAACTATCCCTTCCATATTACTTCTCTTCTTTTATGTCTTCATCATTCTTCCTTCTTCAACCATTATTCTAACTTCTTGTCTTTTCTTTCTCCTCCTGTTTTTTTACCTGACTATATAACACTTCAATAATTCCTTTCCCATCCCTTTGCCCCATCTCTATTTTTGCACCCAAGCCTTCCTGGCTTTCTATACCACACACTACACTCTTCCCTTCTTGTCCCTATAATATTCCTCTGTTTTCTCATTCTTATTCTTGAAACTTCTTCTGAATGCTTTGTTATTATACACCCTTCATTCAATCTGTTGCTCCATCATGATGAGTCTTCCACTTCCTCTTTATCACTTGCTCTCCCACCACCTCCGCACTTCTACTTAGCTTTTACTAAACCTTTCCCATTCCTCCTCTACACTTTGCAGCTAATCCTTGGGCATTAAGCTTCTTTCATTTCTTAAATAGAGTTCGCCTTCCTCTTAATTTCAAGCCTTCTCACCATTATGATATGTTTATTTGTCTACTTTTTTCCTATTACCCATCTGCCCGTGTTTGCCACCAGCAATTTGTGGTTACTATCCAAGAAACACATTTGATATCACCTTAACGTTTACAGTCTGCCTTTTCATTGCCTTGCCCTTAAGTAAGTAATCTATTACTGGCCTTTTCTCCCCATCCCAACTATATTTCGTAATTTTATGACTTTTTCTTTTATTCTTGTACCAAATGTTTGCCAACTTCATTCCATTTCATTCATATAATTCCAGTAAAATTATGAAGATACTTTATTCATTTATCCTTCCCTATTATCTTCCCCAAAACCTCCTTGCTCTTTTCTACTTTTGTATTCAGATCCCCTATTGACACGTGCCACTCTTTTCCAATGTGCACTTCCAAATATTTCTCGAACTTGTACTTTTATTCTGCTAGGCATTCCACTTGTGGTGCATATATTTGACCTCCAACTTTTTCTTCTATCAATTATTTACATTCTTATGATATATTCATTTATACCTTCCATCTGTGCCTGCAGCCTTTCTCTCACTACAAAGTGTAGTTGGTTTCCCCTTTCTTTTATCATTTCCCCTCCAGTACAAAATATAACCCTTCCTTAACTCCATTATGCCATTCCCCCTCCACTTCGTTACACTCATTCTCAACGTGTCTAGTCTCCTTTCATATATATAATCTCCTGTTTTCTTTTCGGCAAAGTCACAATATTCAATATCCCAAAACATAGCTGTTTTTTTTTTTCCTTGACATAAATCCAGCTTTTAATTTCTGTTTCAAATTTTTGTTTTAACTCCAGTCACCAAACTATTAGGTCTGTAGTAACCTACAACCTGGGTGAATAGGCTGCCATCTGTACACCCTCAAGCACGCCTGATTTGACAGTGGTAACCTCTGATAATTTATGCTGTGGGTGGTGCCGCATTGGTCTGTCCGACTTATCCACCACCAACCCTAGGCTTCTAGGCCACTGTATTGGAACCCAATTGATCAGGTCCTTTTCCAAACTTGTTGGTTTAAACCTTGACCAGCCTCATTTTTCGCATTTGCACTTGACCTGGGTTATGCTGGGCTTGAAACCCAACACTCACAGGTTACTCAGGGCCTGGGGCACACCATGTGGAGGTGAAAGTATTGAGTAGCAGGGCTAAGCTGAACCCACTGGATAGGCCCCTTGTATTGAGATTTACTGCCTTTTGTAACCTAGAAAACTACATGGTTAAAATAATTGTTAATAGTGTAAATTATCCTTGAGCAATAAACACCATACTTTTCTCAGTAAAAAAAATACCCACACTGTACTTGAACCCTGTCCAGCTACTCAGTGTTCTTAATACAGAAAATGATTTATCACTCAAATCTGGTACATTTTCTTAAATTTAATCTGTACACTAGCTGTTTTATACTAAATTATAAATACTGATAACCAACACAGAGCACTCTACAGGGATGACTTCGACCCTCCAAAAAAGTTGAGGACATCCCTCTCACAACCCAATACCATCCTGGTCTGCAACGTATCAACACTATCCTTAAATGTGGTTACAAATTCCTAACCAGTTCTACTCAGACCCAAAACCTTCTTAGTTCACCCCCAAGAGTCACTTTCAAACGGCCACCCAATCTCCACAATATTCTCGTCCTCCCAAACTTCCTGACTCCAAGAGAATCCAAGAAGAAAAACCGACTACCAAAGGTTCATACCCCGTTGCAGCACATGTGGAATCCACCTACCAGCTACATCCTTCAACTGCAAAGTAACCAAATTGGAATACAAAATCCCTGGGTATTACAATTGCAAAACCAATAACTTGATATATCAACTACAGTGCAAATCATGTGATGCAGAATATATAGGCCTCACTACAGGTTATCTCAGACAGCGAATGAACAATCATCGCTTTGACACAAATCACAAAGATCCGGACAAGCCTGTACCCATCCATGCTGCTACCCACAACCAGGACTTTCAAACCTGCTACACCACCAAAATATTAAGAGCATTTCCCAAACAGTACAACAGTTCTCAACTTAGACAGTGGGAACTGGCGCACCAATGGATCACCAAATCAAGATTACCACCAGGCCTCAACAGAAGATAGTTTATTTCTACAATATTATTAGTTTAAAAAAAAAATATTCATTATTATATATTTTCTTATCTATTATTATCATCAACATCATCATCAGTTTCTACAAATACTAACCATGGCCAAGGAATTTATCTTTACTCCCTAGAACAGTTGGCACAATTTGTTTTTAACAGTTTCATTCAAAATTCAAAATGGAGTAATCCATTGTTTGTATTATTTATACTCTCTTCTTCTTTGTGTTTTGATAAAGGCAACAATGCCGAAATATAATTATATTTGTGTTAAAATGTGTGTGTGACTACTTCTACTATAGAAGACAGAAGAAAGAAAGATGTCACCTTTGTGCATTTTTCCTCTTTCCCTAGGTGGGCTTTCTTCATCAAATTTATTCTTAGTAGTTTATTTTTCCTTTTCTTTAGTTTTATCTATTCATTTATTATAAAATGATAACCAACACAGAAATAAAATGTAAAATCATGATTGCAAATAAATAAATTGGCCAAACTAAGTATATTTGGCTCTAACCTGATATTTAAAACCCTATTTAATATATTACCTTAATTCACAATTTTATTCCATTAAATTATATCCCATGGTTAAGGTTGAAAAGGGACAATGCCATCAAAATGTAGGTAAGTTAATTTATTGCTTAGAGCGGCAAAGAATTTTCTGACAAATTCTCTCACCTTAAAATATGTGCCATATTTACAATATACATGTGGATTTATATACACTTGTCAAAATGTGGAATAAACATATTTGAAACAAAGGCAATTGCGTTAGACAAAAAACCACATCTGAGACACTCTGGTTCTAATCCACTGGTACTCGTCATATCTTCCTCGGATGTACTTGGTTCGGATCCTGATCAGTTACGTATACGACCTGGTCGACCTTGATTCTCGTGAGTCAATAACAAATCGGTGCTTGATTTAGATACACTGTGTTAGGGTGCCAAGAATGTTTACATTCCCTATCATTGGTTATAATGGTTTTGATTTAAAATAGAGATCACAAATTAATAATTCAGGGTTATTTATTTAACACAATTATTATTCATTAAGTTGAAAAATGACACGACACAGAAATTGAACCTGGGACTTTGGCTTAGTACACCAATACACTTACCACTGAGCTATCCAGGAGTCATCTTGTGCTCAAAAGTATTCTTTACGCATAGCTTTACCCTTTAAAGGCAGAAACCCTAGAACTACTTCTTTCACTTCAACTTTTCTAATGTTGATTTTTACATATGTGATCACTTCAGACATCTGGTCGGTATGTGATGTGTCAAATGCGCTGTCAAACATGATCCTAAAGTACTTGGAAGACTTTATTTCCATAACAAGCATCATGATTTTCCAGGGTACTTATAAACCCATTCTGAGTTTTTGGTGCAAGATAAGAGACTGATACTTAATATTTGACTTTAAATGTGACAGAATCAGCGACTATAAAAACACCAACAACGGAAACAATATCGTATTTAGACGAAACCACATGATTTGAAGCGTCATTGTGATTTGATAATAATGATAGCTATGACTGGAGCGCATGCGCATTAGAAGGTTCAAAAAGAAAACTAGCAGAAAGTTTTAGCCTTCTATTAATGCATTACCTGCATCAGTGCCATAGTTAGTTAACGCGCAAGAGTCATGTTGAGCTTGACTGCCAAGGACGGGGAGATCGAGGTTTGAATCTCGGTCAGGTGAACTTTTTTTTCTTCCCCTAAATGATTTTACACCTTTCCTCTACGCAAATGCGGGTTAACTTCCCCTATATTCAACCTTCCCAATTCCTAATCCATCAGATTAATTTGTACTTAAGTGTATAACCCGAACGGGTAGTAAGACCGGTGAATAAATAAGTATCGATACATTAAATGAAAGCTGAGCTTATGAACAGATTTTTTTTTCTAAATAATAAAACAATGCACAACTTTTTTTTAAAGACAGTCATTTTAGTGTAATCTGGTGCACTCTGCACCCCTTGCATCGGCTAAGTGGTGCCACTGTTTACCTGAAGGGGTTAAAGTTTGTTAGAGTTAGAAAATAAACTGGTGTTAACCAGTTTTCATGAAATTATAGTATGCAGAAATTGAACCTAACCATGCAAGTAGTATGATTGATGTGAAGCAGAAGGCAATCAATCAAATAAATAAATAGTCAAATTTGGGAAGTTAGCTTGTTTTATTTTAGTAGTATAAAATATGCAACTAGATATTTTCATTGTATTTTCTTGATCCTTGTTTTTCATTGGCTGAACGTTTCCATTTTGTAAAGTTATGTAAGTAATGTGTAACTAACTTAAGTATCCAAAGATAAAACTGTGTTTTCTTCTAAAAGGAACCTATCTTTCCCTTATTTTTTAATATTGTTTTTTGTAAATTCTATTAATCAAAAATTGAAACATTGTTTCTTATATGTTGGAAATAATATATGGAAATAACACATAAAAACCTCCAAACTTTATTAAACATAGAATATTTTCACCATACATATTATTATTATTGTTATAAGATAAAGTTTGATTTATGTGCCACAACTCTGATTTCAGTTTTTGACTTAGTTAGAAATTGAAATAGATGTTTTATAATTAGTTTCCATTAAGAGTTTAGCATAACTTGTTATTTTAAAAATATTTAATATATAGTATAAAATAAAAATGATAAAATCCTATTTTGGTATATTATGCTATATGCAGAACAGGTACTAAAAATAAAACTTTCTTAATAATTATATAGGCACAATTTAATCTGTTACATATTTATTCAGTCTTCATCATCACAAAGTTTAGAAATAGTAGAAATATAAACATTTTGTCTTGATCTAGCCTAGATCACTGATGATATTCTAGGTTTCTATGGCCGAGACATTTTTTAATTCATTGCAAAGATCTTGTTATTTCCAAAGAAAAGATATGGACAAAATAAGATACCGCAAGGTTTCAGAAGAGTAGAAAAGATAATTTGGCAAGTGTTTGCAACATGAAATAATACAGCTCTGTATGCCAACTTATAAGTTTTACATATCTTCGACACAGGAAAAAAAAGGTATGATTAATTATTATTTCATCATGTTTGCAGTAACACAAAATTCGCTTCTTTGATTTGTTTTAAGTATAAACTATTTGGTATTCTATTGTCAAAACATTATAAAATAAACCTATAAATGAAAACTTAACAAGAGAATGTGGGACAAAAATCCTAAAGACACAGCATAACATCGCCAATATAAATTATATAACAAAACCCGGATATCCAGCTCTAGGATTTCCATTAATAAGTTATAGGGATCTACACCATATATTTTATCACTCAGCATTAAAACCAGTAAAAAAATAGATATTCCACCAAAATGATTAAACGTAGCCAATAAAAACCATGTGATGATGTTTAACGCTTTGTCACCGTGTGTTGAGAACTGAGGCAGCAAATATCTGCTGCAGAATCTGAGGAATGTTCTTAAGGTCCAGACACACAAATGCTCGTCCAGATGGCAGCTTGCTCGTCAACCTGATCACAATGAAAGTAATACTTAACTCGTCAAGGAAACCTCTATTCATTCATTAATTAAGGTGTATACTGTACATAGAAGTAAAGGAAAAAGATGGATTAAATATTCAAGCTATTATATTAATTGTTAGTTACGGTTCTAGCCACATTCAAATATCACATTATTTAAATTGAAAAATGACACCTGGACACAATAATCGAACCCAGCATCTTTAACTTTGTACGGCAATGATATAACAACTGAGCTAATCAGGAATTGTCCCGTACCCAGTATCATTCTATACTTCATCATTATATGCACATTTGTACAGTTGACATTGTACTATTGGCAGCATAAAGCCCTCTCTAGTCAAAGATGGCTGAGTAATCTGATAGCTCATGATTCTAACTAGTCACTCATATGTAGCTGACGATTTTCACATGTCCATCACAAACTCTGCGTTAAAATATTAGTGAAGAATGACCCTGAGCATGAGATAATGTCTGGATAGCTCAGCGGTTAGAGCATTGGTGTACTAAGCTTAAGGTCCTGGGTTTGATTACCGTGTCCAGGTGTCACTTTTAAATTTAAAGAACAGGAAAAAGTGATAAGGACAAATAAAAGACAAACCCTATAAGGCTTAAATTACAATGAAAATGAAAACACAGTTTACACTTCACATTTCTGCCAATGGACAAAGAGTTAATGGTTGCTTCCGTCATTACCGCTCAAACCCTTGGCCTAGGTTTTGTTTTGTTGGAACGCTTCATTACATTATTTTACAGTATTTTAGCACAGTTTTCATATGCTTACAAAATGAGAGAGATCTATCTTCAAATTGTATTTTTTCCAAACCAGGAGACAGTCTCTCTCTTATTCTTAAGCATGAGACATATGAACACAATGTTAAGCTAGTGACTTTAATTTCAGTCAACTAACCTTGATGCTTGATCACCCAATGAACCGATGAAAATGGCGTAAGCGTTCACCTTGGGATCGGATGTTAGCACACGAGCAAACTGTTCTGGAGGAATGCCGTAGCGCTCCAAGTTAGCGTCTGATAGAACCACCACGATGGCTTCATCACACTCTACTTTACTAAGCGAGGTTATGGCTTCTTGAGTGGCCTCAAGGGTGTTATCGCCAGAGAGACAGAACTGTGCGTGAGCGTGCATTGTCTGGAGGCAAGAGAAAGGTCTGGGCTATTTTTCTGATACAAACTGAATAATACAGTGCTATCACAGAAAATTAAATTAGATTAGTTAAGATTAAATTGACTTAATACTTTTATTATGTGAAAATTTTATTTTTATATTTCAAACTAGCGAAGGAATTTTGATGACACATTTTCTAATAAAGACCTATAAAGTACTGGAAGATACCAATTATATTAAATTCCTTAATTAAAACTTTACTTTACATCCACTATTGTTTCCAGCATGTGGCATGGGTCAGTTTTTTATACAAACCATCTATTTTCCACTGCCGGCTTTCTAGGCCTGTGCTAGCTAGCTTCATGTGCCCTATAATTAAGGGACATGCAAAATTCGCATTTGTGATAAAAATTGTTGGGTGCCTTTAGTGGTGTGCGAAATCTAATTTTCGATTTTAAGCAAATGTTAATGTTCTATAAATAGTTCCCAAAGCCAAATCGAGAATCTAATATTTTTTGTTTTATGCCACAAAAATATATTATATTGTTAAATTTAGAAAGTATATATATAATTTAAATAATATTTTATAGTCAAAATATTAAAAATATTATAATCTAAGCTCAAATTATTATAACAATATTCTATTCAATTATTACAGATTTTTGTCAAATGAGCTATCATTTGTAAAATACTTAATAGAATAAAATAACCAAAAATAAACATAAATGTATATTTTCGCTGAGAATATTTTTTTATCGGTGAGCTTTATATTTGTCAAAGACAGAATTTTTTTTGAAGCAAATTCAAATATTATGAATAGTCAAAGTTACCCGCTTCGGTGGTAACATGATCAAAGGTGTCACTCTCTCATTAGCCTGGACTGCTGATGAAGGGGAGATTGAGGTATGAATACCAGTCGAATGTGTTGAGGATGGTTTATCCTAAATGGTTTTCAATTCTCCCTTCACTCAACTGTGGATACAATTCCTATAAACTAAATGTTCCTGATGCCTTAGTATAATGAGTGCATATGCATGTTACCCAAACAGGTAGTAAGATGCGATTCTAAAAAATAAATAGTAATTTTTTTTTTGAGACTTCACACACATCTAAACAGCTTTAGTAAAGAGAATAGTTTATTATTAAAACACATTTAAAAATCCTTGCATAATTAATTCAAAGCAAACGGGGCAGCTTTGAGAGATAAATGTCGAGGGCTGATATACTCGTTACCTTGATAGTGTCCAACCGCTGCTTGTTATCAGAAGGAGGGAAATCGTGTGAAATAAACGTTATCTGGCTGCTTTCTCCCGAGTGACCAATCACATCATATTGTATACGGCCCTCATGACCTTGAAATGCTTCCATAACCAAGATTACAGCTTCCATCTCTCGATCTAAGCGTCCATCATAGCTGTTAAACCTAGATTTAGAAGAGATCATGGATGATGAATTAAAATATCCTAGATACAAAAATTAACTTTGTCATTAACTTTACCCCTAGATTTTGACTTCAAACATATTTCTGAAATGTGCAGTATTTAATAGTATGATCCAGGGCTGTAACCAGACATTTATTTTTTGGGGAGAAAAATAACTTTTTACATTTAATTCTAAATCAAATGAGTCATGATTTTAAAGTAAAAACTATTACAAAGACAAATTTATTTTTAGATAATTCAGCTCAAAAGTTAAAACCTTGCAGGTTTAAAATTGTATATTCTTTCATATAACTCTTCCTCTGCTAACATATTGGAGTAATTAAAACAGATTATTTATAGAGTCCAATCAAGTTCTACAATTTGTTATAAAGATTTATGATCAGTAAGCTATCATTTTAGTAAAACAACTAAAAAAATACCTATACATGCTGCCTGAAACATCAATAACTAGTCGCAGACGCTTGGGTTTCATCTGAGGGGCTCCCAGTTCAGGTTCTTTATCAGACCTGCGTCTGTAGATATTTCTCTCCCCAGTCAAACCTAGCAAAAATGTAATAAACAACATCAGCGACAAGACAGTACATTAGGATTTCGGTAGGAAGACCCTTTTAGAAAATACAAACATAATTTGTTGAAGCAAACATTGATAACATTATCATTAGAATTATTTTGTGTGACACAGTAATGATACTGATTTGGACCCCTCTATATATTAAAAAAGTTATACATAAAGTGCATTTTTCTTTGAAGTAATGTGTGTAGAATATCCTTTCAATACTTCATCCATGGAGAATCACGCACTTTCAGAAATAATGTCAATAGATTACACTACAAAGATTTTTTTTCCTTCCAAAAATCAACTCTGTAGTGTTTATAAAAAAAAGCAAGTGATGCTAGCTCCCTCTACCCAATAGGAAGATACCCTTCACAACACCTGTCGCCAGGACTCTTTCTATTAGTTAGTTTTAACACTGGTGACAAGGGGTCCAAGAGGCAAGGGGTAGGTCATATATATATATATATATATATAATATTATATAATATATAAAAAAGCTGCTTGTGGTATGAATGTATAGCAGTAACACAGAAAAACAATGCCACTAACTTAAATATAGAGAGTAGTAACATAAATCTACACAGCACATGGTACTCAAAACACGGAACGTGCAAAATTACAGAAAAATAATCTGTAGTGCAACTAAATTGTATCATCTAAAATTATATCTTCAGTGCAGAAGGTGAAATCATCTTAATAAATCGTGTGCAATTTTAAAGTTCTAACTTATTTCATAAGTGTAAGAAATATCAATATAATTGGTGCTTGATCACAGGGCTATAAATACCAGTTATCTCATCAAATACCCAATATCACTATGATTGGCGCTCAATAATGGGGCTATAATACCAATTATCTCATCAGAAAATGAGAACATTTTAATTGGCCCTCAATCATGGGGCTATAAATACCAATTATCTCACAATAAATACAAGAACGTTTTAATTGTCGCCCAACACAGAACTGTATAATTTAATTGCTGCTCAATCATGGGGCATAATAATTCTGTATCGTAATAATTGGTGCTTGATCATGGAGCTATAAACACCAATTATCACACAATACATTCAATAATATTATAATTAGTGCCCATCGTGCGGCGTATATTTCAAAACATCGCATATCATTATAAATGGTGCCGCAAGGTGGATCAAGAACACAATGACACCTTAGCTCAGTCGGTAGCATGCTAAGCTAAGGGTCCCGGGTTCAATTTCTGGCATCACAGAAAAATTTATCATTGGTGAAACGTGGGTTTACCCTTTCACAGTGATGAATTAACGCTGGGGACTGGATGTTGTGCCTGTCCTAGTCTTAAGTTAGATTATAAGGCATATGACGCTATGACACGCCTAGCCAGTCTGTAGAGGAAAATATATGACTTGAATAACAGGGTGTACAGCTTACTATATTTAAAATTCCCTGACTTTTCCAGAGACAATTTTTAACTTGTACAAACATTATTTTATTAAGATTACAGCTTAATGTATTATTTTTAAACACGCATGCACACATGCGCACTCACACACACGCACCACACACACACACACACTCTGAAATTATGTTATAATATGCATGTGTTAAAAGATTTCAGCCCAAAGCGATGGGCTAGTAAGTGATATTTCATAGAGATCATATTGAGTCATTAAAAGATCACCTTATCTGAGTACGACTAAAAATTATTGTAGGACATATTTTTTAGTTAATTCTTCCAATAATGTAATCGAATTCACATACATACGTCTATGTCTCAATTTTTATTAAAGATATGCGATAGAAGGGGGAAAAGATGGCACATAAATCACGTAGACTTTGAGAATTGATCTTAGCATGCTCAACATTGGACAAGCGTGTTAAAAGAGATTAGCGGTGTGTATTAACTAGGAGAAAAAAATGTTAATTTGACTATTGTAAATTAAATTAGGGTATCTTATTAATGAATATGTGAAAATTACAAAAATTTGCTGAAATTCCTTGCCTTTTCCCTGTTTTCCAGGTCGCTGGACACCATTAATTTAAAAAAAACTGACCCAGGCAACACACTGGAAACAGTAATGGACGTAAAGTAAAAAGGTAGATGTTGTCAGTCTGTATCAAGCACAGTAAAATATATGTATATTAATGCTTTCAGCTGGCTTTGTGATTTATTATTATAGTTCTAAATTGATATCTCATTAATTTATGACTATACAGGAAGTATTTATAATACACCGGCAATTTCATCTAATAAAATGCATGCAGTACAACACACTGCAAGGTAAAAATATAAATAATACAGGCATACAATATTAAACTTTAATTATTAATGCTACAATTGAAACTTTACAACTATTACCGTTTTCAGCCTGTAGTTTGGGTCAATTTTTTGTTCAATTTATATATATTTTCCACTGCTGGCTATCTAGGCCTGTCATAACTTCATACGCCTTATAATCTAACTTAAGACTAGAACAGGCACAACATACAGTCCCCAGCTGTTAATTTATCAATGTGAAAGAGTAAACCCACATTTTACCAATGATACATTTTTTTGGCCATGTCAATAATCAAACTCAGGACCCTTAGCTCAGTAGAGACACACTACCGACTGATCTAGGATGTCAAATGCTACAATTGAAAAAATAAATTAATGTTTTGACACCAGATTGTATTTTTTCCAATAAGTTTCATATAATCATCTCACAAAAACATGACAGCTTAAATAAAACATATTAACAACTAATTATGTACTTTATGAATATTAACAAAAGTAAGGTTTATTTTAATGTGATTGTAAATATATATTAAAAAAACAACTAAATCTGTGGAATCTTTAAATATGACCAAACAAGGTATTGCTGCAAGTGAGAACTTACCCTCAATTAACTTAGCATCGTCCAATTCGCCAGATGTTTGGTGTTTCATCCACTGTCCTCCTTAGCCTTAGCTTGCAATGTCCCCAGGATAACTCTCAGCGCCTGGACCTTCAACACGACATAAATCATTTTACAAGTGCAGGCCGAGTCACCCTCATACATTATGTCTATAAGGTTCATTTCAAAGCTATAAATAAAATATGAGGAACACTGATAGAAGCTTATACATTTGGATCAGAATATATAACACTAAAATGTAACTAAATCTCCCAATTTGAGTGCATTATAATTCTGTATTACACAATGTGGAAGTTGATAACAAAAAAGTCACCCAATAACAAATATTTAAGGAAAAAAAAGGTTCAAAACAGCTATGAGCAGAATAGTTTGACTTTAAAGTTAGTGGAATCAAACATATTAATACCAAATTCACACTAAAAGTTAAAATAGACACTAGACAATTACCCTTTTTAACCAAACTGATCTAATTTAAACATACTTTATCAAAATAATTTAAATAAATTAATCAAAACAGTGTTTTATTAGTAAAATGTGCGCTTAGGCTATCAGCATATTTAAACTAATGAGTTTGGAATGAGAAAGGTAGAATCAAGAGGGAATGCACATGCATATGTGTGAAAAGTAGGGAAAAATTTAGGAAAAACCACTCTTAGGTTCACCCAACTGAGATTCAAACCCAGCTTTCCTAGTCATCTGTAGTCCTGTCTACTGCGAGAGCTACGTCTAAAGACCATACAGCCATCGAAGCAGGTCTCATTAATTGTTGTCATCTAACTAAGGTGGTGTGTGAACTAGCTTCTCACCTGCTTGCTAACTGCATCAGCAAATTTGCTATAAAGTGTAGCATCGTACTCGCTCATTTGAATTTCCCTGAGTCGCTGTTTGAATGCTCGTTGTGCCATGTCATGGGCAGCTCTCTTCACATGCTCTGGCACCGCATCTTTTTCCTCCTGGCTTACCTGATAAAGAATCAAATAAATTAAATGTTAACTAACTAAAGGACACACTTTTATTGATATTGACTGCCTTGACCAAAAGCGACGAGGCATCAAGTTTCGTTCTCCAACAATCTCCATGGGATTTATGTTTGCCCTCTGTGGAGATTCATCAGGCAGGATACGAGTGGTTCTAGGTTTACTATGGTAGTAAGTGTCTCTTGCTAATCATCACCAACTGTTTCAAACCTGTGGCCAGGTCCGTTTAGTGAAACTCCTCCATATTCCGTTTTTCTTCCACCATTATTCTCCTCTCACTACACACACGTTTTGTATCTATTCCTCCCATCTCTTTCTTGGTCTCCCTTACTATGTGTTTCTTACATAATTCATCACTCACCTAAGTATTCTTTCCTTTTGCATCCTTATTAAATGACCATACTATATAACATTCACTTCCTTCATTACCTCATGTACTACCCGTTCTCACAGTCTTGCCTGGACAACTTAATTCCTAATCCTGTTTCTCCTTGTGACAGTTAACAAGCTCCTCAAAATCTTCATTCTCATGTCCGCCACATTCCTAGTCTCTTTTACATTCGAAATCCATGTTTCTGCTGCACATATGACTGTGGGTACAAAATATCCCATAAAGCACTTCCATTTATTTGAAGTATTTAATGTGCACTTTCTGAACTAATTGATTATATCACTAAAGGACTTATATACCAACTTAAATCTAGAACAGACATTACACCCAGTCCCAGGTCGTTAACTCATTTATATGAAATGTGAAACCCACATTTCTCAAATGATAAATTGTTCAACCATTCTAGGAATCGAGCCCAGGACCCTTAGATCAGCATACAGACACGCTTCTAAGTGAACTAAGGTGTTGGACCATTTTCTTGCCCTTCTGCTAGTAATAAATTTATTTTAAAATAATATTGCTTTTTTGCTAAATAATATGTTCTTAAAGACAAAAAAATAATTAGGACTGTCAAACTTGATTTCTCGATAACCTCGATTCTTACTGGTATTGAAAGAATCAAGAATTTATCATAATATTACGATTCTTGCCACTAGATTCTTAGTTTTCAATAAAACTGGTAACTAAACAAAAGGCAACATTCAAAATAGGTAATACCAATTATCTCTCATATTTATTTAGTTGCTGTTTCACTTAAATACCGGAAAATTGTAAATATACTATAGTGGCCCAAATATAGCACGATACTGAATACAATAAGACCCTAACATTTTGAGGTGTTCTACATGAAAAATAAATGGTTTCAAGTATAATACGACCTGACATTATGACAATAACAAGAGGTAAAACTTAACAACTTTGATACACTTTTTTTTATAAGTAAAAGTTAAGTGACACTGTTGGAATATATTAATCGATTCTAAACAAACAAATAATAATAATACACAAACTAGAGTAGCAATTTTCTGTAATATATCAATATATCTATCATTAATTGATACATCACAACGTGCATATCGAAAGCTATGATATTCTCATTAAATTTAAATGGCCGCTCTCTTTGTCGATTTTCAATTTTTAATGCGTTACTTAGCTCTTTGAATAAGACAAGTTTAATAAAAATGTAGCAAAAAAAGTTATATTTATTTTAACTCAATAGATTATCGATATATTGCTGCCAAAACTTCATCAATAATTTCTGGCGAGCTAACGTGCATAGAATCAGTTATGATGGACGACTTTACATTTTTGTAATGTGTGAATTGTATTTTTCTTTCCTTTAAAAAATCCACAATTTATTGAATTAATCTTTAGTTTATTTGAATTTTTAGTTTTGAAGACTTTTAATGTGTTTAGTAAATATTTATAAGATTGTGAGATTAAAGTTTCAAGAGACCATGTGTTATAATGGTTGAGTCCAAGTTTAATATTGAGGGGGGAGTAGGGTATCATGCACGTTAGATTTTCTATGCAATAATGCTTGGAAAAATAATTAAAAGGGAAATGTTCAAGAATCGGAATGGAGAAAAATAGGTATTGTGACATCTCTAAAAATAATATATTGGCCCTAGCTTGAAATGTTGTACCTGGTGTACTTTATGTCCAGCGTCCAGTCTGTAAGGTCCTCCCTTGCCACCCAAACCTGCAGTGTCCCTCCCTCCAGTGCCCCCGGCCCACGTGTTGCCTCCAACATGAGGGTCTCCCTTCTCGTCCACCTTGCCATGCTTGGGCGCGTTTACATCCAGACCACTAGGACGCTCAACTGTCAGCTGCAAGTAATCACGCTCTAAACAAAAACACACGTTTAGTTTAGTAAATTTATTAAACTGGTCCAAAATGTCACTGCCTTTGTTTAATTTGAGTCAAATATCTTTGACTTAAATAGTATAAATACCAGCGTTCTTTCCTAAAGTGACTTTCCATTATCTATACAGACAAGAGACGACAAAGTTTGCCTTATAATCCTCTCTTTAAATCAAGGAAATAATAATAACAATAATTTATATCAAGTTATGTTAATGAGAAACACAGTATCAATAAAATTAATCAAAAGTAGAGATGAATAATTAAATCCCCTATTTTATGAATCTGAATCTCAAATATGAATCTTCATTTTACCTTTAAATACTAAATCTTGAAACATAATATGAATCTAGGAAAAAATTATGAACATGTGAGGAAATAGGAATATAATAAAATGATAAAACAACACATCTTGTGAATGTGGGGAATGCCAGGCCTCCACCGTGGTTCGGATTCCACGTTAAACTGTAGGTCCTCCATTTCATCTCACAATCACCCTACCATTACACATTAGCGTATAACCCGAACGGGTAGTAAGACGCGGTGCTAATAATGATAAAAAATAGAAATATTAACTAACTGTCAACTTATTTTTGCTAAAATGTTTTCATTATACAGTAATAGTCTGGGATCTGGTTGTTAAGTTCATCCTATAATTATGTTGGTGTGTAATCACCAATAAGCAGTATGAGAGGTCTAAAAAATGTTCAATTCAAAATTATGAGATTAAAATTTATTTTTTTAATCCCAAATCCCATTTTTTGCTTGAATCTTCAAATCTTAACTATCCTGAAGGATTCAATGATACTATCCCTAATAAAAAACGAAAATATATGATTAAAAAGAAAACACACAAAGCAACTACTGTATTTAAATGTTACCAGAGCCAATCATCTTCCTCCACTCCATCAGTGACTTCTCTAAGTTTTCCAGCCCTGTCTCCCAAAGTCGCACACAACCGCCGGCATCCACTGTGGCCACTCCTTGGTCACTGGTTGCAGCCAAGAGTACCGGCAGCTCTACTGTGCTGTAAAGCCACTGAGTCGCTGGGGATATGGAGTGAGGCCTAACATCAAACAACCAAAATAAACTACCACACATCACAATTTTCAAAATAATATTGCATTTTATATCTACTACATAGTTTTTTACATTACAATTCAAACTCAAGTGAGCTTCTCAGAAAGCTTAAAGTGTAAAACCAAGATTAAATTTGTTAAATACAGTTGAAACTCTTATTCCGACATGTTTTTAATACGCTGTCATTAGTTTGAGGAGTGGTATCCCCCCCCCCCCCCCTCCATGATGGTGCTTAGCAGCACAAAGTCACCAAAGTTGCTTACATCTGCAACCGAGTAACTCAATCTGAGTTAAAATTTGACTTCCCCCCCTTTTCCTGTACCCTTTATTTGTCAAACCATGATCTTCTTTCTCATTTTAAATGAACCATCGCAAAGTAGAGATTTTTAAAAAAAATCAATTCTACCCGTTTAGTCCTGCTGTGGTCAAGATTGTTGGCCTAGTATCTATATGGCGTTTTCACATTTACCGACACGACACCAGCACAACATCGACACTGATCTTAGGTTGACTTTTGGAATGCTTTCACACTTACCGACATGTCGTCATTGTGCCGTTGTACGTGCTGACATGGCGGTAGAGCCGGCCGGCTGACCGTTTGCCACACAGCTTTATGTTTGCTACATGTGCACACACATTTTGTTGTGAACTAGGCGTATATGTATTAATAATAAAATAGTATGGCAAATTTTAAGCATGATGAGGTAACTTTAATAGAGCTGATATATGCCCTCTAAATATCTTACTTTTATAACCGGGTGCTCCCAAAACCGTATTTTATGCACAAGCCTTCATCTCTTGCATCTTATAAGAAATAAAACAAATACCATTTGTTAAATGCAGCAGTTATGACTATTACGCCCCCCAGCCATGATAACCACGCTATCTAAGGATGATGGGAGTACCACGACCAGCTGGGAAGAGTCTGCGGTTCTTTTAATGGAGACATTGTTGCCAGATGACGACGTGACAGAAGATACTGAAGAGCACCAAATGTTGAGGGAGAGGATGGAGAATGACGAGTATGTAAATGAGGAAGAGGTAGAACCTGTTAGTCGGGCGGAGGTGATCAGGAACATTGCTCTGATGGGTAAGAAAAAGGCGCCTGGTCCGGACGGGATAAAGGTCGAGGTGCTGGAGAAGACGGCTGACCTTATTGCTCCTTTCCTTGCAGGGCTGTTAAACGAATGCCTCGCTCAAGGCAGAATCCCGAACATCTGGAAGCAGAGCGAGGTAATCGTGCTAAGCAAGGGGGAGGATAAAAATCCGCTTATTCCGAAGTCATACAGACCCATCTGCCTGTTGAACACAGCAGGGAAGTTGCAGGAGAAGATATTGTGTGAAAGATTACTGAGACACAGGACAGTCATGGGCATGCATCAGCAGCAGTATGGCTTCCGAAGAGGCAGGTCGACAGAGGACGCAATCTGCAGAGCAATGGAACTGATTGACTCGGCAAATGGTAAATACGTCGTAGGAATATTTGTGGACATCTCAGGCGCTTTTGACAACCTCTGGTGGCCGGCGATGTTTGACAGATTAAGAGAGATTCAGTGTCCGGGGCAGCTGTATAGGAGTCTTAAGGACTACTGTCGTAATAGATACTCCACCCTGAGATGTCCAGGAAATAAGGTTCAGAAGCTACTGACGAAGGGATGTCCCCAGGGATCGGTATGTGGCCCGATATTTTGGGATGTCAGCCTGGAACCAGTGTTGTACTTGTTGGAGGGGATGCCAGAGACGCAGGGTGTGGTTGCCTTCGCAGACGACCTTCTAATAGTAATAGAAGGGTACTCGAGAAGGAACTTAGAGGAAAAAAGTAACCAGGTGCTTGAAGAACTTGACACCTGGTGTAAAAGTGTCAAGTTAAAAATGGCACCGGCGAAGACGACCTTCATGCTGTTTAAGGGTAGATTGGCTAGGGATCCGACCATAAAGTTAGGTACGAAATCTATAAGAAGAAGCCATACGGTCAGATACCTGGGAGTTACCCTAGATGAAAAGAGGAACTTCACAGCGCACATGGAGGGAGTGATGGGGAAAACTCTGTCGGTGATGAATAAAATTATAAGCATGGGACAGAGGCGGTTTTATCTGCCTATGCGGATAATAAGGACATACCATCAAATGATCCTTCTCTCCATTGTGAGCTATGGGGCGTGCACCTGGGCTCACAGACTAACCAATGTCGCTCCGGCTAAGGCGATTCAGGGTCTGCAGAGGAACATCTTATTGAGGCTGACGGGAGCCTACCGGACTGTAGCAACGGATGCATTGAGTGTGGCCCTAGGTGTATGGCCGTTGGACCTCCTCATAAGGAAGAAAGCTGTGGCGTACTGGCTAAAAAAGAGAAACTTGGAGAAGGTGAGACTCCTCACCACACACGATGTGAGAACTTTTGGAGAGGCGGAAATAGTCCTGTTGGAGGAGTGGCAGAGACGTTGGGAGAGAAGTGGGACAGGTAGGAGGACTTATCAATTGTTCCCAAATGTGGTTGAGAGACTAGAGAATAAGCACCTCCAGCCATCTCGGGGTCTTGTCCACTTCATCACGGGGAAGGGACCGTACCCGGCATCTCTAAGGAAGCTGGGATTGATAGAGTCGGGGAATTGTCAATGTGGTGAGGAGGGAACCCCTGAACATGTGGTGCTTGAGTGTGTCATTACACTAGAAGCAAGAAGGAACTACCAGAGAGAGATCCAGGGAAGATTAGTAGGCGAAGTACTGAGGGACCCAATCTATTGGAAATTCTTAGACCAGATTGCACTGGAAGCGTCAGATAGAGCAAAGACAGCCTACATAGACAGACTTAAAGAGGCACAGGGACGAATAAGACGGGACGTTGACACTGACAATGACGAAGAAGATGAAAGCGACACGGAGGGCGGGACTGACACGGACACTAGTGCGGTCTCAGCGGGGAGTGAGTAGGGAAAAAAGGATTGTTAAAAGGGGATAAGCGGTAACAATCCTTGCCGGGAAAAAAAAAATGTGTATGTGCTGGGAGGAGCAAGCGCGAGCCCTGGGAACTGGATTCCAGTACGACTGAGTGTCTGAAGGAACACGGGGATGCCCTTGAGATCCAGAAGACAGTTTTCCAGTCGTATGAACAAAAGTTAGTGGAATGATTATGAACTCTGAGGGGTTCCCTGCACCGTATGACCCACCACCTTGGAAACAAGAGAGGTGGGTTATGATTGATGGGCCCTCAGAGTCAAGATGGAGAAAGGCGGCTGCCCTGCAGCCCTCTGGGTGATGGTGTTCCCCGGCAGTAATGGGAATAGAATAGTTTAGTATTTTAGCTTAGCTTAGTTAGTAGTTAATATAGATAATTAGGGACGGGGGAACTAGATAGGGGGTAGATTAGGAAATTCAGCTGCCAAGGGTAGAAAGTAGGCGGGGCACCAACTCTGATAGGGCGCCTCCCCAGGTGGTTATTATGGTGATGCCCACCTCTGCTGAGCGCTTGGCGGACTCGGGAGTGAAATCCCGAGCATTGTGAAGGGCCTAGCGGGGGAGGGTACCGGAGGCGTAATATACCCGGGGTGGATCAAATTGAGCTAAGGGTAGTTGAATTTCATTTAAGTTAAGAGCCAAAATATGTGTTGTAATGTTAAAAAGGAAATTCATTTTAAAATTGTGTAAATTAAGTAAAAGTTGTGGAAAAAACGGCCCGGATTTAAAGATTGTAAGATACCGGGCCTGTAAACACTGAATAAATAAAAGTTATGACTATTATTAAGGACTGGACACATCATGGTAGTGCGCCAGGAGCAGGCTTAAATCAAACAGGATAGTTTCATTTCCCCGGCTGTCACTAAAATTTGTCCTCAAGGAATTGGATTGGTGTTGTGTCAGTATCGGTAAATGTGAAGTCGTCATCATCAATTGTTTTCCAGCCTGTTGCCGCGTCAGTTTAGTAAAATACCTCCATCTCTGTTTGTCCTTCCACCATTCTTAAGTTTCTATATCGTGAATTGAAATAATCGTGAAGATTTAGATACTAGACAGGATGCGATGTTTCAAACTTAATTATAAGTCAAAAGACAAACATATCAAGTTCTGATCAACCACAATAAGTATCCGACCATAGTTAGGTTTGCAAGTGGTTACTCACTGAGGAACAGGAATGTATCTTAGCTTGTGATTGGCCAGATCAACCACCTCAAGGAAACCAGCCAAACCAATTCCCTTTGATCTTTCAAACATGTGTGCTTCTTTTGGCGCTTCAGACACTGGAATAGTTCGGACCACCTAAACATTATCACATACAATTGGACAGTGACAAAAGGCAGTTAAGGTTATTACTAAAGTAAAGAAATACAAGCTGTGTAAAGAAATCTTTGTCAAAAGTATAAGACGAGGGGTGTATTTTCAGTAAGGACCTTTTTGCGATAAAATAAGAACTCTTAAACTGTTGTTTTCACTTCATCGTCGGTGTGGAAATGATTGCTCATATCTTTTGAAATCCCACACGTTCGTTCTTTTGCGCATGTGTGTTGACAACAATAAAAGCAGCTGTGTAATGTCTGACCTTGATAAAACTTTGCTGCTATCCAGAATAAACGCAGTGGCCTGCTATCTGCCGGAGTGTTGTTGCTTCATGACAATGCCCCACTCTGATGCTTAAACGCAAGAGCTCATTGAATCTTTCGGTTGGCAGACATTCGATCACCCCCTCATACTTCTCCACCTTAAAGCCCTAACCTTGCTCCTAGTGACTACCATCTTTTCTTGCATCTGAAAAGGTTCCTCGCTGGAAAGCATTTCCACACTGACGACGATGTAAAAACGACGGTTCAGAAAAACTTATCTCACAATATGACAAATGTTTAAATAACAACAGAAACTATATTGAAAAGTAGCTGAAGGTATGTAGAATCAGATAAAAAAAAATACCCAAAAATATTTAGTAGTTTCTATTTTATTACAAAAACGGTCCTTACTTAAAACACACTCCTTGTACATAGCTTTACTTTTTGTACAAACACTCTGTAAGATGGTTAATATGCATCTTGTGCCTTATATTGTGGTTATTTTCTCAATATTTCTACTATACCATGCAAAGTAGTAAGATACAAGATTTTACACTAATTACATTTAGTTACTAAAAAAATAGTAATTTTTTTTACCAAACATTTATATTCTATCAGAGTAAATTTTAGGGATGTATGAGACTCGAAAATATCTCAGTTAAGACGAGAAAAAAAACAACACCTTAATCTTGTTTTGAAAATCAAACATGAAACTTGAAAGTTCGAGAAATTTAAAAAATAGTAATGAAAAAGCAAATAGCTACCCTTAAAAATTTACAAACCGAACCAAGAATTTATTATTTAGAATAATACCCGAAAATAGTCCATACTTGTAGCTCCAAAAAAAGCCCTCATTAAGAAATATTTTAGTTATGAATGAATATTATTTTTACCCGCCTCGGTGGCGTAGTTGGCTAACGCGCTAGTCGTGTTGAGCCCGACTGCTGAGGACGGGGAGATCGAGGTTCGAATCTTGGTCGGGTGAACTTTTATTTCTAAATGGTTTTCCACTCTCCATCCACGCAAATGCGGGTTCACTTACTTTAATTCAACCTTCCCAATTCCTAATACATTAGCGTAATTAGTACTTAAGCGTATAACCCGAACGGGTAGTAAGACGCGGTGCTATAATAATAATAATAATAATAATATTGTTTTTCAATATCAATCTTTTGCCACTGCTATGACAGGCCTAGCAAGCTGGCAGGGGAAAATATATGGCTTGAATAAAAAACTGACCCACGCCACAGGCTGGAAACACTAATGAATGTAAAATAAATCGTTTAACATTATAACTGTTGCACTACAAAATTAAATTATAAATGGTATACTAGGTAACCATCAATATTTTATTAAATGCATTTAAAATGTAAATGAGTTATGTATCTTAAGTGATTGAATGAACTATAAGATCATACAAAGCAAGTGCCAACCATAACGTGAAAAGAAACTTTAGAACTCTTTAAACTGTATATTTACTTTAATAAACACAAATTTACTTGTATGGTTTAAATAGGGAGGGATAGCCAGCACTCTTACCTAGGTGATACTGGGATAGAAATTGTTTAGATATAACATTAAAAAACACACAAACACATTTTTAAGGACAAGCTTTCACTGTCACAGACAGCTTCATCAGGTCATGAGAGTCTACTCACTCTCTGTCTGTGACAGTGAAAGCTTGTCCTTAAAAATGTGTTTGTGTTTTTTTTAATGTTATATCTAAACAATTTCTACTCCAGTATTACCTAGGTAAGTGTGCTGGCTATCCCTCGTAATTTAAACCATGATTTAGCCTAGTGCTCTATTCCACATAACCTAAATTTACTTGTATGTATTTTTCAAGTTTCTTGTTCTAGCACAACCTTAAAATATCCCTTTTCTAGTATAGTTATTAATGGATCTAATATGGAGCAGTTGTGATACTAAATGTTTAAAAGACAACAAGCTCAGTTTAGTAAAAAGTTTGATGATTGTGAGTTGACACATTTTCATAAAAAAATAGAGACTGGAAATGTTTAAGAAATTAACCACTTGAGGCCTCCTAATAGTTCAGCCATGAGCTCCGTTGGCTACACTACAGGACTATCATAGTATAAACCACTTGAGGCCTCCTAATAGTTCACCCATGAGCTCCGTTGGCTACACTACAGGACTATCATAGTATAAACCACTTGAGGCCTCCTAATAGTTCACCCATGAGCTCCATTGGCTACACTACAGGACTATCATAGTATAAACCACTTGAGGCCTCCTAATAGTTCAGCCATGAGCTCCGTTGGCTACACTACAGGACTATCATAGTATAAACCACTTGAGGCCTCCTAATAGTTCAGCCATGAGCTCCGTTGGCTACACTACAGGACTATCATAGTATAAACCACTTGAGGCCTCCTAATAGTTCACCCATGAGCTCCATTGGCTACACTACAGGACTATCATAGTATAAACCACTTGAGGCTTTCTATAGCTAACCTGTGCAAAGTCCCTGAGGAACACACTCCTATGTTTTGAAGACAGCTTGTGTTCTTCCTTCGGCCATAGATATATCTCGTTAGAACTATGATCAAGGTCTGGGAAGCCAACCACTAAAGCGGCGTAGGACTGACTAGAACTCAGTATCCTATGAGGGGAACTCAGCTGTTGCCCAATGGCCTGGCCCAGTAGTTCCGACTCTAGCGGCTCTAAGAAGCACGAGGTTAGCGCTCCCAACAATGGACTACTGTCTGCTATAGAGTGCAAAACATTTGGACAAGGATCTTCCGGATTCCTTTTAGATAGTAAATGTTTCCTAGAGAAAAAATAATATCACAAAATTTTTTTCAAATACATTTTAGAACTAATGGTATTACATTTCAAATAAAACATTTTCATTGCATTCAATAAGGACATGCTAATTACTTGCTTGATTTTATCGTTGAAAATCAGTTTTGAGTGTAATTTTTTTTAATGTTTAAAACAATGGATATTGATGTAGTAATTTAAGGGGCAGAGATGACTAAAGTAGTTTATAGAAAATGTACCCACATTAGAGTGGAGTAAGGATGGGAAAACCACCCAGAGAGCTGAAGTTTAAGGCTAAACTTCCTTGTCACCTCCGATACAGGCTATTATCAGTATAACCTCTGAACTGTGCGACTATTGGTGCAGGTATGAGATTATGCTGGTGGTATGATTAAGAAAAGTTTTCAGATACTAATTTATATTCATAAGAAACATTCACGGTCATAAAGTAATGTTTAGTTTCTTTATTAAATGAAGTATCACATATAAATGTAACCACAGAGCCAACTCACTGTCCTGACGAGTCCTGAATAAGCCACTTGTCTACAGCGGCGACGTGAAGAGACCTGATAGTGAACGGCAGAATCATGGACAGAGCCGAGAAGCTCTTCACATCCACCACTTCCACCCTCTTACCTCCAGACTCGTACAGGATCTGAGAATAAATGGAGCGTTTGAAAAATATAGCAGGAATAATTATTAGTCCATCCAGGGAAAATTACAATACTTAGCATACATTTGTTGACATTAAAAGGTATAAAATATGTCAAACAAATCATTCACTAGAGAAAATTAACTCAAACTAGTTATGGGAAAACTACAGCAATAAATCACATGTGGAAGCCCCCTCCAGTGCACCTGACATAGATTCGAACCCCGAGCTCCCCACCTCTGGCTATCCTGTCCAGTATGAGCCCGACGCATTAGATCATATGACCACAGACACTGCAGTTATATTGCTATACTGTTTATGTATATCAAACCAAATTTCAAAGAAAGGTTTATTGATATAACTTTTCTTTTACTTTACATCCAATACTGTCTCCAGCCTGTGGCCTTATATTTTTCACTACAGGCTGGCTAGGCCTGTCGTAGCTTCATATACCTTATAATCTAACTTAAGACTAGCACAGGCACAACATCCAGTCCCCGGCCATTAATTCATCAATGTGAAGGGTAAACACACATTTCACCAATGATAAATATTTCGGCCATGCCGGGAATTGAGTCCGGGGCCTTTAGCTTAGTAGGCAAACAAGCTACCGACTAGGCTAAGGTGTCAGCTAATTGATATAATTGACCTTTATAAATGAGAAATATAAAATTGATATTAAAACTTTGTTTTAGCACCTCGTTTTACTGCCTGTTTAGGTTATATGAAAATGTACTAATTACACTAATGAGTTAAGGATGAGGAATGTTGAATTTAGAGGAAGTGTACACACATATACATGGAGGTAGAGTGGAAAACCATTTTGGAAAAATCCCCCTCAATACACCCAACTAGAATTTTAGCCTCTATATTCCTGATATTGGCAGTTCAGTTTATTGCGAGAGTGATGCCTTAGATCTGGGGGAAAAAAACAACAAAAAAACACCAACAACAACTTGAATCATGGCTAGCTTTGTCGTAGTTGTTGTGCAATGAATGCTAGTAAAAGTTGGATCTCACCGCAACATTGCTGAAATCTAGTAGCTGAGGCAGAAGATGCCAGGTGGTTAGTGGAGTATTTCCCAAAGTTCTGGTGAAGCTCTCGGTGGCCAGCTCTAGTGTGGATTGAAGAGGGATGCTTGTCGCCTGACCCAAGCCTGTATCCAGCAACAACAATGTGTTTGACTGGAAAATAAACAACAAAAATATTCACATCCAATACTTGGAAATATAATTACTTTAATGGCCACTATTTGACAATGCAAGCGATCGAGTATTATTAGAGAGATTGGAATTTTGGCGAGACGTGTTTCTATGCAATTTTTTACTTAGCACATTTAAATTACTATCAAAATAAAAGTTCATTGTAGCATTTTGAAATTAACAAGAGGTAGATGAAATATGACGAGAGTAAATATTTTAGTAAAATTGACTTTTATGCTTGTAAAACGTGAACTTTCATCGATTTTGTTGATTTAAAAGCAAATTAACAATACAAAAACCATACATAATTATTATTTGTCTTTGTTTCCAAAGATCGTAAGAAATAGAGTCCCAACAACACTTATGTATTTTTTCTTTGCATTCCATTAATCAATTAAAGTCCCATCAGTCTAGAAGATTTATTTCCCTCAGAAAAACAGCATTTGTAAAATAAGTGTTTGAACTCGCTCTTGTAATGCCAGTTGGTGTTCCAATGTTCATAGTCCCTATTCTTAGCTTATGGTGTCAACAATTTTTCTAATTTGGCATTTGACTATGTTTTCTCGAGTATGTGTTTGTTTCGGCCACCTGCTTACTAAGCTACATGAGATAGTAGAGGAAGTAAGACTGAGATGGTATGAGCATGCAAAGAGAATGCCAAAGAAAGTTATGGAAAAGAAGTGTGTAGGGAAAATACTGCAAAGGAGGCCAAGAGATGGGAAGAGCAGATACAAGAAAGTGTTCAGAGTGAGAGGAGAATAATGGAAGAAATTGAAGGTGGAAGAATAGAGGAAGATGGAGGCATTTAACTAAACTGACCTGACCACAGGATGGAAACAGGTGATGACGATGATTATTGTAATGCCACATTGTGACCCAAGACAAATATTTAAAGATAAAGTAGAAATATTCTAGCCTGAGCCATATACCTCTTAAATTCGAGTTAATTTGATACCATTTTTAATCCAAAACAATATTTAATTTATTTAGTTTTTAAAATCAAATTCTACTTATTTAACAAAATCCTATAATTTTATTTGACACAAATTAGGGTCTCTGAGTAGTAAGCCACGTTATAACCATTTATCAGCATGTGGTTGCCTAACCCTGAGGAAGGACTTATAGAACAAAATTCTCACATCTTTTGCAAGCAGTATGAAAAAATGCCAAAAGCAACTCAAATGCCAGAATTTGGACATTAATGTCATTAAAATGTATGCGCTAAGCACCGCACACAAGAACAAAAACTAGATCTGACACAATGAGCTTACCGTTTCTTCATGCAGCAGTAATGTAGTAGTGTTGCCTAACGGAGCCAGGGTGCACTGTGGTCTTGCCCCTCTTTGATGACTGATCATTATTTGGACAAATAGTTCTTGTGAACTATCACCAGATGGTATCATAGAGTAAAGAGTTAGAGGGTTGGACGTGAGGACATGAATCACATCTTCAAGTGGATTGTTTGTACCACCTGCAAGATTGTTAAACATAAGATCATTATTTTAATGCTTTATGGACCACTCTTTTGTTAGAGCTTAATTTTTTTAAATATTCTTTTTAGCACCACGTCTTACTATCCGTTTGGGCTCCACGCATATGTACTGATCATGCTAATGTGTTAGAATTATAGGTAATGTAACCGCGTGTGGAAAACTATTCAAGAAAAATAACCCTCAATACACCAGAGCGAGATTCAAACCCAAATCTCCCCCCTTAGTGCACCAGACCGAGATTTGAACCCCAATATCCCCCCTCAGTACACTGGACTGAGATTTGAATCCCAATCTTCCTCCTTAGTACACAAGACCGAAGTTTGAACCCCAATCTCGCCCTTGAGTACATCGGACCGAGATTAAAAGGCCCAATCTTCCAATCACTGGCAGGCCAGTCTATTGCGAGATTGATGCCTTAGACCATGCAGCCACACAAGCTAGTTTTTGTGCATATATATAATTTTTACTTGTTTGCATTGTGTTTTACTATCCACTCAGGCTACATGTTTATCTCATTAGTTGGGTAGGGATGCGAAACCATTTAGTTAAAACCACCCTCAGTACAAATTAATAAAATTCAAACTTTGATGATGCCTTAGACCATTCAACCCCTGATGCAAATTATTTTTAATTCAAATGTATTTAATTACTCTGACGAAGTTAAAGTGTTCTACTTAGTTTTATCTTGTGCATTTAACATACAAGTATCATAGATATTGAGTTATACAATTAGAGTGTGCTCTGAATCACCTGTAATTTTATTTCATCCAGATTTAGACTATTGTCTCTCAGAGGGGAGTAACCATTGTCTAAAGAACAACTTCTAAATTATGTTTGACGTGGCAAGATCCTACATTTTACAATTAGAACATGAGGCCGCTTCTTATTTACAAACATATTTCCAAAACCTCTAAGTTGAGCAAAATTGTCTTACTCTTGCTGACTGTGAGTCCCGCGATAATACTGTTTTCATGAAAAGGCACCGACCAATAGGACTGCATCTCACTGAACGAGGTGGCGCGAGCCTCTACTCTGTCCAAGTTGTGTTGGTATCTGCGTAATGCAACAGCTGGTTTGGGCCTCAAGTACCGCTGTTCCACGCGTACCTGAGTGGGTCCCTGTGAATGTAGTGTTGTCCATGACCCGGCATGCTCCATAGGAGGAAGCGGGAATCTGAAAGTTTGATTTTTAAATTGAGCAGAATTTAGCGCATACTCCAAAAGTTTCAACTTTTTTTTATAATTTGCCAGATACAAACATTAGAGAAGAAGTATTGGATATATAACCATACATAGCAAAGAGAAAGAGAGGCTAAGTTTGCACTTTGCCTCATTAAAATAAATGAGGTAACGCAAGTTAAAAAAACAATGATTTACAAAACATTCTGAATTAGCTCAGAAGATTCAATGCTACATCATGGATTCTAATTTGATTTGGACTTCTACAAACTAAATATTATGCAGTTTGAAGACTGGATCCCTTTACTTAAAAATACTCTAAATTATCTAACTGAAATTAATATAGTCATTTCCTTGTATATATAATCAATCAACATATTTAGCTCCATCCGTTTTAAAAACTGAAATGAGTGGTTTACGCACAACTGAATATCAACTTTTTTTTACAGCCATTACTGTTTCCAGCTTATGGTCTAGATCAGTTTTTAGCTTCACCTGCCTTATAATCTAACTTAAGACTAGGACATGCACAGCATCCAGTTCCCAGCTGTTAATTCTTCACTGTGAAAGGGTAAACCTACATTTCACCAACTATACATTTATCAGCCATGTCAGGGATTGAACCCAGGACCCTTAGCTCAGTAGAATGACACGCTACCGACTGAGCTAAGATGTCATATTGAATATCAATTATCCCTTCAAATTACATGTATATTATATTTGCAAGGAGTGAACTTGCAAATTCCAAGCGTCACGGGAATACAAATGGGATGGCCCTTAGCATATATTAATATCTGCCACTGAAGCTATGTTTCAGTGTAAGCTGAAGTGGTGAGGTGAAGTATTTATATCCTTATTAATAGTTAATTCAATTCCGATGCTATTTCAGCTATATTATCGATGATCAGTTTCTACTTTCTAATACCATGAACAAAAACACTTCTAAATGCTTAGCCAATAGTTGGGTGTCTTTATTGATGTATTTAAGTTTGTATAATGATGCTCTCCTTGATAATTGTGTAGATTCTTAAATATATAATTTTAAATAATATAAATAATTAATATTATATAATATGGTATAATATTGGTTTTACAATTAATGTCAACGCATTTCTTCCCAAATAATGTATTCTGGCATCTCAAACCTGCTCACTAAAACTTTTGACTAAAAAACGTTCACTGAAAAACCATCATAGAACAGAAACGTGGTCACGCAAAGCTGTTCCGCTAAAATTCAAATCATCTCTACTTTGTCCGCTCTGTTCAGAACCAACCATCTCAAATCAGTGCGCATTCGCATTTGTCAACGCATGCACTCTACAGTCAGAAGCTAGCAGACAGCTTCGTTGACTGTTGTGAGGAGATTTGAAATAACCTGTTTTTGTGAAGCGTGTTTATCGATGTATTGGATTGTGCCACTACACAGGATTATAATTTGTAAACATCCATTGGGAGATTGATCTAGAATATATGTTTATCCACGAGTAAATAAAATATGTTGATAATAAACTGTTTTAAGTTAGCGTTGCAATGCATCATGGGTCAACATACAGCAATTTCTGTCCCACTGAGGCATATTCTGCTTTTTATTTTCGGCACGTTTGAATCAAGCTTTATAGTGTATTTAATAACATATTCGTATGCATGAAAGAAGGGAAATAGGAAAGTGATCCTTGTTTCCTGCAATTTCTTGCATGTACAAAATAAAATGATGTATTTCAAAGGAAAAAGGATTTGAACATTGTATCAAGAGCTAGTACTAACATTTTCAAAATATATTACATTGTCAATTAAAGGAAAAGAACAATCTGTACACAGCAATCGAACCCAAGACCTTTGACTTTGAGCACCAACACTCTACCACTGAGCCATCATGGTCTGTTCCTGTTTCGTAACAGGGCAACTTTTCATCAGCGTAATGAGCCTAGTTGAGGTGACTTGTGAAAGTGTTGACTACTCACTGAGCTATTCACAATCACAGGCATGGTCAGGTTTTCATTTTTCACTCATTTGAATTTTATTCAGTTATTAGGATCAATCCTGTGGATAGCCAACACATATCTGTTGTAATACGAGCTCATAGATTTCATTGGCCTATATAGAGTAAAAATGTTTTAGATTTTTTTTACTCAAAAGAAGCATTATTTTCAAATAAATCTTATAAATCAAATTAACTTTATACTTTTATCTTTTTAAATAAATAAATTTAGTTCTTAACACTATCTAAAACTAAAAACCCAATTAAATACTGAACAGTAGTAATACCCACTATATTACTGCAACTTAGGGTCATATGGAAGAACGAGCCTAAGTAGGTACTCAGAGGGCAACTTGTGTAAGTAGTGTGTTAGTACGAGTAAACACAAAGTGTAGTCGAAACTATGCTATCATGTTACTTATGCAAGTTATGTTATATACATTTTTTTTGGTGAAAGATCTGTGCGATTTGTCTTGGCTAGCAAATCAACATCCCTACCTACTACTTAGCATCCACTCATGATTGTTCTTGCATAGAGCCCTAAATGTATTCATTAAAGTTTTCTTGATGTTGGTTATTTTATTCTAAATACAGTTAGATCTCATTAACATCGAATCATATCTGTGATCAAC
Organism: Timema cristinae; assembly: GCA_039000515.1. Classification (NCBI taxonomy): domain Eukaryota; kingdom Metazoa; phylum Arthropoda; class Insecta; order Phasmatodea; family Timematidae; genus Timema; species Timema cristinae. The sequence continues at coordinate 23,871,468 of JBCFYV010011172.1, forward strand.
TTTAAGTCAATGTTAGGTAGTATTCAACTGTCCTTTGATGAAGGTGCTTGATGTGACCTTTGTGCGAGATGTATGTTCGGTTAACCTGTAGCTTTATAGATCAGTTTGCAGGACCTTTTTCTTTTCACTTTTATCGAATCTAACTGTTTGGTGTGATTTTAACCTGAGTGTTTAATTCTCCCCCAATAGTTAAGAATGTATAGATTAGACCTAATTTAAAATCATCAAGATCAAAAAGCACCATATCAAGATTGTTATAGCCAGGGCCCCGATTTTGATGGGGGGGAAAAAAAAACTCATTACAATTCCTAAAATGTTACTTTGAAACTATTAAAAATAAATAAGTGAATACATGGCATAAATGTAATAAGTAGGCTATATAAAACAAACTTTTCACAAATTAAAACTAAAAGGGATCTGAATGCAAAGAAAAACATTTAACAATTAAACTCTTGGATTTAGTTGGCATGAACATAATTTTAAAATTATATTTGTTTAAGAATTAAAGCTGTTTTCTTTCACCACAACAATTTTAAGTTTGGTTGCCGGGAATTATCATGAATAAGGGTGGGACTTTGAAATTATTAAGGCTATTTGAGATTTGAATATTTGAGATTAGTAAAATGAATAAAAAGCAGGTATTTTTTTACAAATTTTTAGTTGTAATTTGTTTTAAAGCTCTAATCTTGCTGAGTGAGAGGAGAGGAATGGAGGAAAATAAAGGAGGAAGAATGGTGGATGTAAGATTGAGGCATATATACTACATTGACAACCACAGGCTGAAAATGGTTGATGTTGATACCCAATAATGATTCTATTAACACTTAAATATAATCACGAAGCAGGGGTTTAACTTTTGTCTGTTATTCAAGATTGTCAATCAAAAGACATCCCTTTTAGTCGTTTGCCATAATACATTGAGTTAGGAGTTTTGTGAATAAGTTATTATTAAGCCTGTACGGGAATTACATTTTAAACTTTGGTTAAAAATGAGGTGGCCCAATGGCTAAATAATTTTATAATAATGGAAATTGATGAAAATAAATAAAAGGAAAACTAAACTAATAAGAGTGGATTTAATGATGAAAGCCCACCTAGGAAAAGAAGAAAAATGTGGGAAGAATCCAATGCACAAATGTGACATTTTCCTGCCTTCTGTTTTCTACAGTAGAAGGGGTGACCTGGTGGTCTAGGGGTAAGGTGTCAGACTTCTATGCTGGCGGCCGGGGCTCAATCCTCGGTCCCGGCAAAGATTTATCTGATTACCAAACCCTTCCTTCACCTCTGACAAGACATCTTGTGAATGTGAGGAATGCCAGGTCTCCACCGTGGTTCGGATTCCACGTTAAACTGTAGGTCCTTCATTTCATCTCACAATCACCCTACCATTACACATTAGCGTAAGTGCGTATAACCCGAACGGGTAGTAAGACGCGGTGCTAATAATAATAATAATCTACAGTAGAAGTGGTCACACACACATTTTAACACAAATAAAATAATATTTCGGCATTGTTGCCTTTATCAAACAATGATACATTATTCATATACATATTATTATCATTATTAATCCCCCTTTTAATATGATATGTATATAAAAAAAACAATAGCCATAGCCAAGCTTTGAGAAATTTATATTTACTCCCAAAAACAGCTGGCACAGTGGTTTTCTAACAGTTTCTTTTTTTAAAATTAAAAATGGAGTAATCCAGTATTCCCTCTCTCTCATTCTGCTTGATTAAGGCAACAATGCCTAAATATTATTCTATTCGTGTTAAAATGTGTGTGTGACTACTTCTACTATAGAAGACAGAAGAAAGGAAGAAGATGTCACCTTTGTGCATTGGATTCTTCACACATTTTTTCTCTTTCTCTAGGTGGGCTTTCTTCATCAAATTTACATTTAGTAGTATATGTTTCCTTTTTCTTTAGTTTTATCAATTTCCTTTATTATAAAATAACTTTACCCTATAGGAAATTTTCAGGCAGGAAATAACAATTTCAAGCAGAAATGGGATGAGTAAAAAAAAAAAAAAATTAGTGTTCTACTTTAGACTTATATTTGTTTTTCAGGTTTTTAATTTTTAATTTTCATTAAAAAATGATCAAAAATTATAAGCTTTTGGTAATTTGATAAGAAAGGGATCAAATTTTATAATTTCAATTAAGTTAAAATGTAGCGGTAATTTTCAAAAAAAAATGTTGAATAGCGTTGGGAAAAGGAACAAAAACTCTGAATTGGTTGCAGTTAGAGGTATGAATAGTAAATTTAAATTCTGTAATTTTGTAGAATTTTCCAAAGGAAAAAATAATGGACACTTACATTTTTATATTAATTTGTTTTTAAATTGTAAGTTTTCTAAATAAATTCTAGGTATTATTTTGTCTAACAAGTGTTGAATATTTGTAAAATAGAAAACCTAGGGCTAATGCAACTACTATAGTTGTTTATTTTTTGTCAAGCATTTTTGGTATCAATATTATTATTATTAGCACCGTGTCTTACTACTCGTTCGGGTTGTACGCACTTACGCTAATGTGTAAATGGTAGGGTGATTGTGAGATGAAATGGAGGACCTACAGTTTAACGTGGAATCCGAACCACGGTGGAGGCCTGGCCCTGGCTGGTATCAATAAAAATGATTCTAAAAGCTTATACATTACAAAATTGAGATATTAAAATTGTGCTGTATAAAATAAAGTCTTGTCCAGAAGAATACTTAAAACCTTTCTTAAGTGAGCCAGTTACTGCTTACGATTTAGTTACTTAGAGCTGGTGGACTCAAAAATGTTAGTTGATTCAATTGTTATTATCTGTGATACAAAAGCAAATAAATGCCATTTTAAATAATAACATTAATGTAGTAAATATGTATTTATGTAACTAAGTGTGATTCAAGTTTATTTTGTGCATAATTTGATATTTAAAAGCCACTTTTATCATTATTTTGTGCTAAAAATATTATAGTTTCCCGCCTTGGATTCAGGGTTAAATATTACCATAAACTATATGTAACTTAGTGTGGTTATCTTATTTGACGGTCAATTTTAAAATAAAAGTGAGTGAAATTTATTGAAGTTTTGGGTATATGTATGCTTAAGAAAGATAAGGTTAATTTAACTTTTAATAAAGTGATAATATTCTTAATGAACATTAACTTGAAAACAAATGTGACATTGATAAATGGTCCTTTTAATGAAAGTTTTTTGTATTAAATTTTTCCCAAAAAATCCTAGGAAATAATTTTCCTGACCCGAGTTTCAGGAAAATCCGATTTCCTGATTTTTTTTTTCCAAAGTTCGGGATCTTGCACAGGCCCAGCTCTTATTTAAATATTACTGAATAGGCTTTAAAAATATACAAAATTAGTTTTGTATTGTGTTATATAAGTATAAAACAAAATTACTGTTGTCGACTTTGAGGGTTCATTTGAGTAAGATTAAGATTTTTAGAATTAAAATTAACACTCTGAACTTTATAAAGTGTTTGAAATAAAAATCAATTTTTGATATTGTTTTAAAATAAGTTAAATATTACTAAAAGGAAAAAATAACAAAACTCATATTTATTAAAATAAGTGCATTGTTTATTAAAGTTATTTACATTTTGGTACGTTTAGAGATGTATTAGAAAATAAAAACAATTCTTAAATATTAATTATGTAAAATAGAGCGTTCCTTACTCTTTTGCAAGGTTAATGTTAGATGGGTTTGCACCCATTGGAATGCCATGCTTATGTAGTGTTTCTATCAGGGTTTCCTGAACTTCTCGACTGTAGCGGTCAAAGTCAAATACGTTGCGAACCACACTCGAGAGACTTTCACCCTGAAATTCCTGAAAAAATCATGTTTTAGAGATAAACACTGTGTGGCAAGGTAAGTTTCAATAAAAGTGTTTTCCTACCAGGTACTACTACTGTCACAAGGAGAAACAAGTATGGAATGAAGTTGACCGGGCACGATTTGGGGTACATGAGAGAGTAGAGGAAGCAAAGCTACAAAGATGGTATGGGCACGTAATGTAAATCAACAAAAATAGAAGGAAACATTATTACTAGCAATGGGTTAAACCATTTTTAATTAGAATCAGAATCTTCATTTATTTCTGAATACAAATTCTAATATTGACAAACGAAAAATGACGCCCAATAGCTATATTAATGTAACCATTGAAAGGAGGTTAGAAGAGCAAGGCCTACACACTTATCAGAAAATTGTAGACCTCAACTCAAAGTTCACAATTAAAAACACAACAAAACACATAATTATGTAATTTTCAGGGTACATCAGTCCCTTTCTTCAGCAGAACAGTGTGTGTTTTACTCTTTTATACTGAAGAAGGCAACTGATGAACCCCCAAAATTTCATAATTATGTGTTTGGTTGCGTTTTTAATTGTGAACTTTGAAGTCTACAATTTTTTGGTAAGTGTATAGACCTTGCTTTTCTATCATCTTTTAAATGGAAAGTTTGAATCTTAGAAAACATGAAACTTCAAAGGTTGAGAAAATATTGTACTTAGATAATAGTTTATTTTGTATATTTGAGACAAAATTGTATTTGGAACCCTTATGCTGCTTAATGGTTATTCCTGACATTTATTATGATTAGCTAAACAATCAGACCTCAGACCATTACTTTAATAGTTAACATGAAAACACATCAAAGCAAGAAATGTTTAATTTATTTACTATTTCTACTTTCTATTTTAACTCAAGAATTAATTTAGTCAAGTAAACCTAAATGGGTAGCAAGACGTGGTGCTAAAAATAATAGTAATTAAACTTAATTATGTTCATCGTCTACTAAAAGAAGGAGTTTAATCTTGAAAATATATGTCTTGTTTGTGGGAATAGTTAATGTTTCTAGAAAAAACAACATTGATTGGAACTGTGTTTGCCTGTCAAATGAACCCCTAGACCTCCCCATGCTGCATTGTTTACTAATGGGGGAATTACAAGTAAACCTTCCACCCTCACGTCACAACAATTGAAAGCTAAGCGGTTTCTCAACAGTTAACTTACCCGCCTCGGTGGCATAGTTGGCTAACGCGCTTGTCGTGTTGAGCTCGACTGCTGAAGACGAGATCAAGGTCCGAATCTCGGTCGGGTGAACTGGGGGGGGGGGGTTCCTAAATGGCTTTCCACTCTCCCTCCACGCAAATGTGGGTTCACTTCCTCTAATTCAACCTTCTCAATTCCTAATCCATTAGCGTAATTAGTACTTAAAGCATATAACCCAAAGGGGTAAGAAGACGCGGTGCTAAATATTATTATTATTATTATTATTATTATTATAACAGTTAACTTAAAGAGAGAGAGAGAGAGAGAAGGGAAGATAAAGCTTTCCTCCATAAGACCTGCAGTTCCCTCAGCGATGGTGTTAGATGTGACATCTACTTTTCTTTTCACCACATCTTAGTACTTGTTTGGATTGGATGAATACATTAATAATTACATTATACGCAAGTGAAATAGGTATTAGGAAAACAGAATTTCAGAAAATGTACCTGCATTTGCATGTAGAAGGATTGGGAAACCAATTAGAATATTCCGCCAGTACACACAACCGGGATTTGGACCCTGAGCTCTCTGTCATTGGCATAATGCATGATATATAGGCATACTGCACTCACACGCAACATTAAACTTTAATTAGATGGCAAACGTTAACCTTGTTGTTGGTATCAACGGTAAAACCAGGCAGCTTGCGGCTAGCACAAGGCGCCATAGGTAGTGGGTGGTGCAACTTTCAACGCATTTGCGTTGTTACGATGTGAGGGAAATTCAAACAAAAATATTTTTGCGACTTTATGGTCAAAATACTGAAATTTCGTGACTTTTCAAGGACATTTGTGACCGTTTTTGCAATTAGTAATTTTTTTTTGTGTTTATCGTGACCTAGTAAGCACACTGAAACCTGACTAATTATTACTTAAAACTAATGATTTGAAGCTGACCTGTAAATGTCTGACAATGTTGACAACTTCTCTGGTAGAATAAGGGTACTGAACCAACCCTTGGTCTGCCTTGATTCGCAGCTCCCCAAATGCTTTCACCAGCCGCTCTATCACTTTGACAGGCACATCAGGCCCGTACTGTTTCAACAAGGAGAGTTCAGACTCGGGGCTGGGATTGTCCACAGCATGGCAGCTGAACAGATCACCTGAGGATCGACAAAAACCAAGATATATTCAATTTATTTAATAGATTTTGCAAGTACATAAGGACCTCATTAATCCAAACTAATTGGGACAGATGATTGTTAGGATTAGGGACAATTCTGACTAAGCGGGACAATAAGAGTGTCAGCAGGATACAATTCATTTTCAAAAATCTTAAATTAAGGATGAATTCAAGGATTCAAGGGGCACACCTCTAGCGATAATTAGTATATTACACCAAAAATGTTAACATTTAGTTACTATTTATATCTTATCATAAGATCATTTCCCATATGATTCGGATTATAATTAAAGATTCAGGATTCTTAGGTAAATTGAAGATTCAGATTCATAGAAGAGAGTATTTGACCCATCTTTAGCACAATAAAAACCAATATTACAGTTTATTTCAACTTACCCAGTGCACCAAAGAAATCGTTTCCTAAGAAAGGAAACCCTGGTCTGTTAGCAAGTATGATCATTTTGAAATCCGGATGTATGGGGATGATGCCCGGAATCCTGGCAAGTACCCGCGGATCATCCGACGGAACGATGCGTCGTCCATCAGAGAGGATCATCTCACCTGACTCCACCAGTGTCTGAAGTACAGGCAAGAGTTATAGGAGTAAATAGATGGTAAATTACCATTTGTTTCGCATACAGGAAAAGGAAATTAGTTTGGCTTCTACGTTGATGCTACAAGCCAAATAACGTAGCTTAAGTAAGTTTTAGATCCATCAACTAGGGTTGAATAAGCTACACCAACCCTGTGTCGACTAGGTAGTTACCTTGAGTATACATGTGACATGAGTCGGAGCTTTGTCAGCCTCATCCACAACTAGAACATGTCCCAATTTGACCGCCTGCACGAGGGGAGAGTCCTCATATACCACAAGACCATTCTTCACTGTGGGCTGTAAGGTGAGCGTTTGAACTGTTGTGTCCCTGTCAACAGGATGAACCGCAAGTTAAAGAAGAGCCTCTAATATCTAGATGTTAACACTCAACAAAATGGTTCAATAAAAATTGAAGGAAAAAAAGTGAAAGACTTGAAACTAAAAAAAAGAAGAAAGTAAACATCTAAAATTAAAACGAATTATCAGATTTGAGAGAGAAAGGGAGATATGCACATTCCCCTGAATATGAATTTATGGCTCGTAGACAAAAATGAGGGAGAGGGGTAAAAGTGTGTTGATTTCTTATCCACTTTGCTACAACTTAACACAATTCCACTCCACTCTTCCTAGTTTTTGTATTCAGACTATAATAATAAACAAACAAAAAGTGAATATGTGGAATCGTTTCATTTAATATTCAATTATAGTGGAATGGGTCATTTGACATTTCATATTGGAAAATATGGGGCATCTATGTAAGACATTATTAAACTGCGGTTGAGTGAGATAAATAATTCTGAGATGTGTAAAAGAAAAGATGAAATAATAACAGAAGATTATCACTACAGTTAAAATTCTTTTAGTAAATTAGTTAAATTTAATCAAGCTAAAATGTGTTTACATTCAAGTTGAAATTTTGAGTTAATTATCAAATATTTTAGATATAATTAGGAATTGAGGCAGTGAGGGATTGAATTTGACATTATGATTAGTAAATAATATGCAGATAATTTCACTTTTACAAATTAATTAAAAAGGTATAAAATAATATATGAAAATAAATTACACAATCGTGGATGAGGGATTGTATAAATTTATGCCGCATTTACCTGTGTAGTTGGATGTATTCCCTCGGCCGATGTAACAATTGCAAAAGCCTATCAGCAAGCTTGTTTTTACCTACACCCTGGTTGCCGACCAATAACAAATGTTCCCCTAAAGTGAAGTCTTGCAGTAACCACTCCAATGTTGTTATATGCTGCAAAAAATAAAATATATATATATACTATATAATGCATCTTATTTTCCTCCATGTCAATAAAATAAGTTTCAAATTAATTTAGTATACTAAAATATTGAATAAAAATTTATCTATTTCTTTAAAACAAAGGAAATCGCTGGTAAATAGATCAGATCTAAAATAATGGAATTAATAATAATCTCTAATTCCAATCAGGATCACGAAGAAAAAAAATGATAAAATTAGGAGAAAATTATTTTTTTATTTATTTTCAGCATCACATCTTAATACCTGTTCAGGCTATACGCCTATGTACTAATTACACTAATGGGTTAGGGATTAGGAATAATTAATTTAGATAAAATGCACCAGCATTTGTGTGGAAGTAGAGTGGAAACAGTTTAGGAAAACCGAAACAGTTTAGGAAAACCACTATCAGTGCACCCAACCGGGATTGAACCTTGATCTCCCTGTCTTCGGCAGTCTAGTCCAACAAGAGATTAGTACGTTAGACTACATGGACATCGAAGCGGGTGTAGGAGAAAAATAAAATATGAATTAATAGTGGATTTTTTTTTGTTATTATGTAATTGTTGGGTCTGGTTGTTAAATTTGTTTTATAGTAAATTAGGTTATGGCTGAACTACCAATGAGAAATATTAGAGAACTCTAGATCAAATTCAAATTTGAATTATTATTTTTTTATTTAAAAATTGATATTTCCTTTGATTTTCGAATCTCAAATATTTTCAAGGATTATAGGAGTTAGAGGTTTAAAAAATTCAAAAGTCCAAGCCCTGTGTTTATATAAATGACTCATAACGTTAATATCACCTGTGGTACATCGAAGAATAGTATATCCGGGACCTTGGACTCGGCAGTGGTGTGATAGCGTTGCGCCGTGGTGCGTCCTATTCTGACCAAGTCCCCGTCCACTTCACACACCAAGTCTTCAGGACCGAGAGTGCGTGGAGCTGCAGATAGGCCAGCCTTGCTCACCGCTGTGTCCAAAGCTTGCCGAGCTACTGTCGGTAGGAACCTAATCCATTCCGTCACCATTAGTCACAAAATATTTATAAAACCTTCCAGTGTGCCAGTCCTAAACCTATATTCTACAAGCAACTTTGAGCGTGCCAAACATCTTGATGAAGTTTTTTTCAACTTTGCATGCTATGAAACAAATAATCTTAAAAGTACACAACTCACAAACTAACTTAACTACTGAACAAATATAGCACACAGTAGTTAAGAGGTAAATTTACCAATGTAAAAGAGGAAATCTGAATTTCACCAATAAAATTAATTTAAATTATGCCGAGAATTAAATCCAGACATGTAAGCTCAATAAAGAGACCGTCTACCAACTGAGCTAATGTAATGACACAATTATAGAAGATAAAAAGCACTACATTTAACTGTAAAGAGCTTTACGGGTAAATTAGAATAATTGTAAACTACTGGTATTGTGTTCTACCATTCTTCAAATGGTCAACTTTAGGTTATTTATTCAGCAAAAGGCTGTGTTTCCATCCACCTAAATACATGTCAAAAGGGACTGGACCTTCAGATCTCCTGAATCATTAAGAATATTCAAGATCTAAAAATAAATTATATTTTTTTATAATGCTTATTAGTGGTCTAGCTTAAGCAAAAAGAAAAAAATTATAGGGAAACCCAAAATTAAGACCTCAGAACTTAAGATCATTAATTTACCACCCAACTAAATGGGAATTTACATTAGAAACAAAATATATTTTAATAAGTGCCCACATTTTGATGTCATTTTTTCTTTCTTTTAGTATGCACAACACATACAATGCATATGTTTACATAGATTCTAGTCATGATCCCCTTTCCCTATTTTAGCACCATGTCTTACTACCCATTCGAGTTCTACGCTTATGTGTTAATTACACTGATGGTTTTAGGGCTTAGGTAGGATATATTTATATGAAGTGTATCCGCATTTGCATGGAGTGGAAACCAGCTTGGAAAAACAACCTATAATATACCTGACCAGGTTTCGAACCTTGATCTTCCCGTCATACTCAGTCTTGTTTACTGCAAGAGTAGCGTGTTAGGCCATACGGCCACCAAAGCGAGTATCCCCTTGTGTAAACTTTTTTACAGGTAATTTTTGTTGGTTTTAGATTTTTAGGTCATATTTTCTTGGTTTTCTTCTTTTTAAGACTTTTTTTTTAAATTATAACTATTTTATTAGAATCTCTAGGTAAGTATAAGTTTTGATCTAATATTATTAGGTCATCAAAGTCCAGGCCCTGGTTATCATCTAGTTAGTAAAAAATACTTTCCATAGCAACTAAAGAATTTGCAGATGGCCCGAATAGGTAAATGTGATGTACAAAAAAACTAAAAAATTAATGTGAACCAAATTAGGATAGGATTTTTTTTACATCATACCAATGTGGAACCTCTTATAATATCATGTTTGCTAAGGGTCTTACCTAGTTAAAATTATCAGTGTCCAGGACAATCTTACACTGCTAACTGTGTATTACCTTGCTAGGCAGGCCCTGTGAATGGTATCAACTGGATTGTCACTGGGATAACGGGCCATGCGACGAGCCACACGCAGTAATTGTCTGGTCGACAAGGAGCCCGCCAAAGACCTGAGGGTCGGGTCTGTGGATTCTCGCAGTTGATGGGCCAGCTCCATTATTCTCGACAGTGTGGGATTTACTTTGCCAAACTGGGAAAAAGTGCGTCAGACAAGTTGAGAAAAAGGGGACAAGTTTTTTTTTTGCATGTAAACACTTTATTTATACACGTATACAAATGTTGATACCTTCAGCGTCGAATCAAACAAATTTAATGTGTCACCAATGTATCAGAATAGAATATTATGGGAGTACAAAATAACATTAAGTATAAGATGAACCAAAGTTTTTCACACAATTAAGTTCTAAAAAGGTTTTTTTTTGTATTGCTAGGGGTGTGCAAAACTATGAAAATGACAAAGCTATCAAACTATTCAAACTTATTATTATTAGCACCACGTCTTACTACCCGTTCGGTTGTACGCATTTATGCTAATGTGTAATGGTAGAGTGAATGTGAAATGAAATACCTAGAGTTTAACGTGGGATCCGAACCACGGTGGAGGCCTGGCAATCCTCACATTCATAAGTTGTGATTAATACACGTCTTGTCAGAGGTGAAGGAAGGGTTTGGTAATCAGATAAATCTGTACCGGGACCAAGGATTGAACCCCGGGTCCCCAGTACAGAATTTTGACACTTTAACCCTAGACCGCCAGGTCACCTATACTCAAACTTAGATTGGGTTTTGAGAATACTACTTTATATCCAATTTGACTTGGTTGCAAATTCGAAAAACGATACAGCTGTCTGCTTATATTTTCTTTATACACAAATGCATGAATAGAGTCGATTGATGTCATCGTCGCCGACTGTTTCCAGCCTGTGACCAGGTCGGTTTAGTAAAATGCTGCCATCTTCCTCTATCCTTCAACTATTCTTCCTCCTTTAATCACTCCCAATCTTCTCCTCTCACTTGCACATTTTATGTTATCTGCTCCTCCCATCTCTTTATTGTTCTCCTTTGCAGTATTTTTCCTACATACTTCATCTCCATTACTCACCTTGGCATCATCTCTTTCTTCATCTTCCATCATGCTTCCTCTAGTATCTCATGTGTACCCACTACTTCCACTTTTTTCCAGATAATTTAATTCATTTTTATTTTTCTCCTCGTGACCGTGAACATGCTCCTCACAAACTTTATTCTCTAGTCTCTCTTACATTCACTATCCATGTTTCTGCTGCATATGTGACAATATGTACAAAGTAAGTACAACACTTTCTTCACTTCAAGGTCACTTCGATTCTCCATAGCAGGTCTCTTACACATCTAATGAACAACTGTCCCTAATGTCCTCTTCTCATTAGATCCTCTATACTCCCACCCTTTCATCTTTAATCACACTTCCAAGATATTTTATGTTCTGTACTTTTCTCAGTTCTACTGCATACAACTTGATAGATTTACTAGGACTTAAACTCTTCCTTGTCATTACCATCACTTCACACATTTCCATGTTGTTTCATTCCACACTTTTTAACTTCCTCATTCCATTTCTACAGCTGTTCCTGTACTTCTTCTTCCTTCTCCTCCCATACCATCAAGTCATCAGAAAACGTCATGGCTCTCATTCTTTCCTCAGAGTTTCCTTGCCACTTCATAAAATGATCATTTCCATTACCATTCCAAATAGTAGTGGTGCTTCACTCCACTTTTTATTTGGAACCACTCCGTCCTCCCATTCTCCGCCTTAACACACCTCCTGTTATCTTCACACGTGATTTTTACTCTCATTACAACTCCTCTTTCCACGTTGGCCTCCTCCATCGCTTTCCAAACTTTATTTCTATCCACGATATAATATGCTTTCTCCACATCCATAAATACCATTATCAAGTCTTTCCCATATTCATACCTTCTTTCCATCAGCTGTCTTATGGCAAAGATCAAGTCTATTGTAGACTTCTGTTCCCTAAATCCCCGCTGTTCCTCTCTCCACTCTCCTTTCATTTTCTTCCCTATTATCTTTTCCAGTATCATCTCATAGAGTTTTATAAAGTGGCGTATCAAAGTTATTCTCCTTGAAAATAACCAAATTCGTACCACTGTACATATAAAACCCACCAATCACCAACAATACCTCCACTACCATAGCAGCCATCCTTCATACACAAAAAGGTCTCTACCATTCAGCCTTGCCACACGAGCCAAACGGATATGTTCAGAACCCGACGATTTAACTGAATATTGCAAACAACTCTCCACAGTTTTCCAAAGTAGAGGTTACCCCAAGCCTCTAATAGACAACCAAATCTCCAGAGCACTCTCCAGGGATGACCACGACCCTCCAAAAAAAGTTGAGGACATCCCTCTCACAACCCAATACCATCCTGGTCTACAACGTATCAACACCATCCTTAAATGTGGTTACAAATTCCTAACCAGTTCTACACAGACCCAAAACCTTCTTAGTTCACCCCCAAGAGTTACTTTCAAACGGCCACCCAATCTCCACAATATTCTAGTCCATCCCAAACTTCCTGACCCCAAGAGATTCCGAGAAGAAAAACCTACTACCAAAGGTTCACACCCCTGCGGTAGCACCCGTTGCAGCACATGTGGAATCCACCTACCAGCTACATCCTTCAACAGCAAAGTAACCAAATTGGAATACAAAATCCCTGGGTATTACAATTGCAAAACCAATAACTTGATATATCAACTACAGTGCAAATCATGTGATGCAGAATATATAGGCCTCACTACAGGTTCTCTCAGACAGCGAATGAACAATCATCGCTTTGACACAAACCACAAAGATCCGGACAAGCCTGTACCCATCCATGCTAGTACCCACAACCAGGACTTTCAAACCTGCTACACCACCAAAATATTAAGAGCATTTCCCAAACAGTGCAACAGTTCTCAACTTAGACAGTGGGAACTGGCCCACCAATGGATCACCAAATCAAGATTACCACCAGGCCTCAACAGAAGATAGTTTATTTTTATTTCTATAATATATTTTCCAAATTTAACATTATTATTATTATTATTATTATTATTTTCTCTTTTTTTCTTTTTTTCTCTTGTCTATTATTATTATTATCATCATCAGTTTTATATAAATATTAACTACAACCAAGGAATTTATTTCTACTCCCAAAAACAGTTGGCACAATTTTTTCTAACAGTTTAATTCAAAATTTCAAGATGGAGTAATCCATTGTTTGTGTCATTTGTACTCTCTTCTTCTTTGTGTTTGATAAAGGCAACAATGCCGAAATATTATTATATTTGTGTTTAAAATGTGTGTGTGACTACTTCTACTAGAGAAGACAGAAGAAAGGAAGAAGATGTCACCTTTGTGCATTGGATTCTTCCCACATATTTCCTCTTTCCCTAGGTGGCTTTCTTCATCAAATTTATTCTTATTCTTAGTAGTTTATTTTTCCTATTTCTTTAGTTTTATCAATTTCCTTTATTATAAAATTATCTAGCCATTGGGCCACCTCATTTTTGAATCAAAGTTTATCTCCAATGATTCATACACCTCTTCTTGTCTCCTTTTTTTGAAAATCGGTACTATATTCACCTTCTTTCAGTCTTCTGGTACTTTGTTCTTCTTCCATATCACTCTCGACAGCCTGTATAACCATTATATTCCAGCACCTCTTATCAGTTCCACAATCAAGTTTTCCCAAGTCATTCTCCTACATAAATTTAATGGATAAGCGTGGCCAAAGCTGAGATTGTTTCTACTTGTGCAGAGCAATTAATGCAGTTCACAATGATTTATTGTGATTGGTTAAGAGCTCGTCAAGTGATTACATTTATGTTCTACTCTAGTTTATTATCAAACGTGTGAATACAGAGTAAGTGATGATAAAACTACTGAGTCGCCAATATAATTATTATCACATTGTGATAGTAAATCCAACTCCATCACAAATTATACCGATGAAGTACAACTCACCAATTGCTGCACAATCTGTAGTTCCTCTTGTAAAGCAAGTGGCCGCATCTCGTGGAATACAAAGAGACTGAGTAGTTCAGTAGATAGCCACGGTGCGCCACTGCTGTCTGGAGAGAAACACCAGCGTTAAAAACAAGATCCCCTATTTCAAATACAGTTATGTCATATATAATAAATAGCATGGCATTTTTAATAATCACGCTCTGGTAGCATAGTTACCATTAGATTGAAAGCTGGGGATATTATAAATGAAAATTAAACTATAATGTTACATGGTAGAGATTTGTCATTCATACATAACTTTCATATATATTTTCACATGGCTAAAGAAGGAAAAAAATTCATAGTTTCTTGCATTTGTATGTACATGTTGAGACTAATAAAGAAATAATTTACATGTATGAAATAAAGTTCATTAAGAATATTATAATGTCATTGAATAAACATGATAGACTTTCATAAAATGAAGCGTGAATAAAATTAAAAAACACTAACACATATTTACAAACACCTTAAATTTTTCAATGCCACATGGCATCTTACTCAAGTATATTCATGTCATATAATTATGGAAACTGATAAAAAAAAAAAGCTAATAAGTGCACATTTGATGAAGAAAGCCCAATATAAGAAGGAAGAAAAGTGTGGGAAGAATCCAATGCACAAAAGATGGCGTTATATTTCTTTCTTCTTTCTGTCTTCTATAGTAGAAGTAATCATACACACATTTAAACACAAATAGAGTAATATTTCAGCATTGTTGGCTTCATCAAACATAAAAGAGGGAAGAGGAAAGACACTTTACACAAACACTAAGCTATTCCATCGAGGGGGAAAATAGTCCAAAACACTGTGGTAAACTGTTGTGGGAGCAGTAAAAATAAGTTTCTTGCAGCTTTGGCTGTGACACGCACACACAAACACACACATACAAGTGATTATAGAAATGTAATTGAAGTGTTCATAAATATTTGTACTCTATTTGAGTTTAAATTTGAGTGTGACTACTTATACTATAAAAGAAAGGAAAAAATCACCTTTGTGCATTGGATTCTTCCCATATTATTCCTCTTTCCCTTGGTGGAATTTTTTCATTAAATTTGCACTTATTAATTTACTTTTTTTTCAATATTTATTATTATAAAATAAATATGTATTAGTTATTTCATCCTATTTACTGGTATGGTCCATTTTCTACAATTCTAGTATTTAAGTCTATCATATTTAATTAGTGACAAAGTAAGTCTTTATTAATTATGTCAATAAAATACTTATTAGTAAATACATTGCCAATTAAGAGGTTACTGTGTAATACAATTTAAATGTAAAATAATAGACAAAAAAAAAAAAAAAAAAATCATAAATGTACTTTGCTCTGGAGGTTCTGCAAGTGCCACCATACGAAAACTTGGGTGAATTCTGAGCACCCCAGACTGGCGCAATTGCTCATCTGATAGGCTGTGTTGTGTTTTCAAGTCGTCATAGCGATCATGGCGGATCAATCGCTGGCCATCGTGCAGTTGGAGTTCTCTGTCATGGACTAGCCTACAATTAATATGCAAAGGTTATGAAAGAGTTTTATTGTCATCAAATATTGTCAAGTGAAATTCTACTGTAAAATGTATGAACTGGTGTTTGCAATTTTTGTCAGATATTTAGAGATTTTATACAAAAAAATATGCATCTTTACTAGTGTCTGTGTCCATTATTGATAACATTTGCTATTGGGACCCGCCTTGGTGGCATAGTTAGCTAACACACTAGTTTTGTGTTGAGCTAGACTTCCGAGGCCAGGAAGATCCAGATTCAAAGCTTGGTCCAGTGAACTGGGGCTAGTTTTTCACTCTCCCTTCACACAAATGCGGTTTCACTTCCTCTAAATTCAACCTTCCCTATTCCTAACCCATTAACGTAATTTGTACTTGTGTATAACTCATACGGGTAGTCAGACGCGATGCTAAAAAAAAACTACTATTGGGAGGGTGTTATGCCATAAGAGCCCATGTTATTTAGTAGGGGAAATTTAAGCTTTCATTTGTAAATATGAATCTACTATTGGGAGGTGACAGTTAAGGCAGGTTTCACTGTATTCAAATACTTAACACGTGATAAATATGGCCTTGTTTCAATCATTGATGCTCTCCTTAACAGGTCTTGCAATTTCAAAGAACTATAGCAACTGTTTGTTAATTCTCTATGAGAAGCGCTTCACCAAAGTTCTCACTGCTTTGTTTCCAATAAATAGGGCTCAAAAATGCTGATGTATGTGTAGACAATTATGAGAGGGTTCCTGGAAAACGGCTAGTGATAACCTGACCGTATGCCACTTAATGTGTGCTGATGTGGACACAGGCTGCAAGATAAAAAAATTTACAAACTACCAAAATATTAAAATTTCCTCTCCAAATTAGGTTTACTTTATTAGGTGTGGATGATTAAGGAACAACCTTTAATTAACTTTTAAACTCCCAGGAAGGACCAAAGTTAACGTTAAATGTCTCTACTAATATCCTGAAGTGAATCTAAAATGTCAAAAAGTGACTAAGTGACAAAGTGACCTGAGTGTTAATAACATCTTGTAATAATAACTCCAGTTCACATTTAAAAGGTAACCCTCATGGATGGCCACACACTCTCAGGTGTCAGTCTCGTCTGGATTTCTGGTGACAAGGAGGTCAAGTTTTGAATCTTGGCCGGGTGTATCAAGATGTTTTCCTTCTCTGAATTGTTTTTTTTGTTCTCCCTTGTCTACAATTCAACCTTCTCTCATCACTATTACATAACCCAGACAACTCGTAACACACAAAGTATATTTAAGTATGTATTTAAAATTTAAGATACAAATTTCAAGCTTGTTTAAACATATATCAACGCTCCAATTTTGTTAGAGATTGACATACCTGAAAGCTAGAAAATGTAACTAGATCTATTTTCATGTATTACTATGTTAGGTCATGTGATCTGCAGCTGTGAATTTTGATGAGACATCATTAATATCTATAAAATAACACTAATAATATAATTAAATGTTATTACTTTTAACTGCAAGAAATATGTTTATACTTTGCTCCAAAAATCTTTTCTTAAGATTTCAAAGTAGAGTATATGTTACAGTTATATCTATAATTTGCTTAAGGAAGAATGGGCATGTAGAAAAAAACTCCAAACACAGAAATAACTAGTTATTGAATCCTACACAAAGGCACATGGAAGAAAACACAAATAAAACACATTCATTCGTATTAAGGGTGTGCAAGTAAATATTTTTCACTTTGATTTGAGTTCAAATTGAGTTTGAATGAAACCATCGAGTTTTATTAGAGCATGAGTAATATAGAGAATATTTGTGCCACAGATAAATCAAGTTAAATTTTTATAATAACCCTACACATAACACCTTAGCTCAATCAGTAGCGTGTCGGTCTACTGAGCTAAGGGTCCTGGATTCCATTCTCAGCATGGCCGAAAACTTTGTCATTGGTTAAACATGGTTTTCCCCTTTCACAGTGATGAATTAATGAGCGGGGATTGGATGTTGTGCCTCTCCTAGTCTTAAGTTAAATTATAAGGCATATGAAGCTACGACAGGTTTATCAAACAGGTAGTGGAAAATATATGGGTTGAATAAAGAAGTGACCCAGGCTGGAAACAACATTTATATGTTTAAAACCACATTGTACTATATAAACTCACCTGTGTACCACCGCCAGGGTACTGGGGTGAATGCGATGGACCCCGTCTAGGACTGCTAACTTGCCCTCGAGAGCAGCAGTGACGAGGGGGGAATATTTCCACACAGTGTCACCATTAGATAGAGTGGTCCTTTGCTGGATCAAGTCCCTGCTTGACATGTCCTGTCAATCATACACATTTTCACTTGACATCTGTCAACATTTCACATTAAGCTGCACGCAACCCATCTTAGAGGCCCGCCAATCTTGAAAAACTTACATATAAAACAATCATATTACTATTTGGTATTAGAATGATTTTGTTTTTTCTAGCTATTTATTTTATATGTAAATGTAAGGTGTTTTCAATCCTTTTCAACACTGGGTAAAATGAAATAGCCTAATCTTACTATGAAGCATAGATGTATTTTCCATTTTGTAACATAGTCGACTGGTAATTCCTAACACCATTTAACCCTTAAAGTACAATGAAGTAAAATATTTTCAGGTAAAGAAATACATACAATTTTATAACATAAAGATGAATTTACAAATATCATAATTTAATATATTTTTAGGTTTACTGTTTCAATTTACTAATTTTTTTTTTTAACAAGGTGTTTATGGTGGTGGATATGAAAGTTATTTGTTCCCACAATGTCAATTTAAAGACTTCCTACACCTCTGACAAGATATCTTGTGAATGTGTGGAATGCCAGGTCGCCACCGTGGTTCGGATTCCACGTTAAACTGTAGGTCCTTCATTTCATCTCACAATCACCCTACCATTACACATTAGCGTAAGTGCGTATAACCCGAACGGGTAGTTAGACGCGGTGCTAATAATAATAATAATAATAATAATAATAATAATAATAATAATAATAATAATAATAATTTAAAGACAGAATGTTAAGAGAATAGACATATGCTTGGAGAGCTTTTCTAACCTGGTAAAGCACAATAGGCTCTATATTATATCCGAGAATGTCCGACAGTGTCCTAACTGTGGCGCTCTTCCCGCAACCTCGTGGACCAATCAAGCAAATGTCGTGCACTAGATGAGATTGCAGCATCTCTGCCAAGAGCTGATCCTGATATGGGGTGTGCACAAAACTGGGCGCAGGGCTCATCCTACCGCCGCTACCACAGGGCACCTGAAACATGGTGACACCGTGTAGCAACCAAAACTAGAATTACCTCCATAATAATTGTCAATAAGTGTTACAATACAACCCGCTTGCATAAAGGGATAACATATTTGTGAAAATTTAAAAAATAAATAAGTATCTTGAAGAGTTAACACAGTATCCGCATTAATGGGCATGCAGGCCAAGGTGTCAACCTAACCAGGCTCCCAGTGATTGGAGTTGAAGTTCCACTCCCAGCTGGATGAATCGAGGATGGTTTTTCTTAAATGATGCTTTACTTTCCTTCCATACCTACCCCATTAACCTAAATGAGTAACTTGTCCAAATGATAAGACATGGTACAGAAAAAAAATTGATTACAGCCCAACACAAATTGACCAGACATTATTTTATTAGGAGGAATTTTGTTCAGATCAAATAAAATCTATACTTAAAATTACACCCTATTAAAACCTATTATCAATTAAGGCTATTTTTTTGATACAGTGTGTTGCTTCTCATTCAATTTACACGCTTATGAACTTATTAAACTAATGAGGAAGTGTAACCAACCACATCTGTGTAGAGGGAAAGTGGAAAACCATTTAAAAAATACCACCCTCAATACACCTTACTTGGACTCAAACCCCAATCTCTCCATCATCTGCAGTCCAGTATATTGCGAGAGAGACACTTTTTACCAAAGTGGGTAGTTCCACGCTTGTTATTTACCTTTACATCCGACTGTTGACCATTGACTGAAAGTTGAGCTTGGCCACTGTACTGTCCTTGAGGCAAAGTGATTTGTTGAAGCGCCACAGCTGGTTTACTGTCGCCGGTGATATTGAAAGTGTTGAGGATGTCTTCCACAGCTTGCTTTCCTTCTCGACCCACAAAACACTTGTATGGGTATAGACGGTACAGCACCTCATACGGAGGAAGGGAGGGGAAGCGCTCCTATTCAAAATATAAATGTACATACTATCACAGCAGTGAATTGTAATATATTTACTTTAGAAAACCAGAACTCATAAATGTTGTCACACTATTTTTAGAGGCAAAGGCTGATTTTGTGTGTCTGTGGTAGCCCATTAAACTCTCACTTGCAATAAGTGGCCATTTTTTGAAATATTTGTTCGTATCTGTACTATTGTTTTCCACACAATTAATTTTATTACTTATTTGTTTGAAGTATTAACAAGCACTTTATGAACTGATTGAGGATATCAGTACACAATAATTTCTGTTAGCGAAAGCGAAAAGGCCTACCAACTTTGTCGGAAAGTTATTTTCACATACCTTCCAGGGTTCTTTTACAAGCTACAATCAACATAGGACCGACAGCTTTACTCTCTCTCCAAAGAAAGTTGTGCTATGGATTTTATATCTCAAGGTGAATCTGTCAGCCTCGATTGGGTGACACAAAATTAAGATTAGTAATGTTATTAGCAAGTGATACTTCCAATTTTCATAGACGGCTGACAGCTAGAAAGGTTACTAGATATACTTTAACAAGTTTATAAGTCAAGTCATGTTTGATAGATACGATCAATAATTATAAAATAACACTAAATAATATAAAAAAATATTACCAGTAACTTATCAATATTGATCACAAAAAACTGTGTTTGTATTTTCTAAAAGGCCATTCATATGAAAATTAGGGCATAGCCCTGATAATTCATGTTCCACCTGATCTTGCACATTAAACTGTCTGAAGGGCAACGAACCTCCTTACGGTCGAACTTATCAGTTGCAGAAATAAAATGATAGCACAGGTCTCACTCACCAGGATAGTCACAGCGGTTTCCAAGTTGTCGGCGGGGAAGTCGGGCAAACCAAGGGATGTGGACTCCTGCGACAGGAGAGCGTAACAGCACGACAGCAGGTGAGAGATCTGCGCTGGGTCGACACTTGGAGCCAGAGTGTGAAGCTGGTCCAGGTGGTCCTGGGGACAATGGGAGAACCTTACATCGCATCGCTTTCAACACATATTTCAACTGGTAGGGTTGGATACGCACATGTGTGCATGTGTTTACATATTCGCGTGACATACTGGATAGTACTATTTATATTTTATTTAACCAAAAGTAGATTCAAAAATTTGGGAAACATAGATATTTGAGTCTAGTTTAAAAGGTATAATTAAATTATTGATTCAAAAAAGCTTCCTCTTATTCATCATGATTTAAATTAATGTAAGTCAAACAAAATATTAGCTGCACCAGTGGCATGTGGATTTTTTTATTATTATTTATTTGAGGTATTTAACCTAAACTTTCTGAACCAACTGATTATATCAACACACGATAATTTCTATGAGCGAGAGGAAAAGGGCCTACAAATTTTACCGGAAAATGTATTTTCACATACTTTCCAAGGTTATTTTACAAGCCACAATCAACATGGGATCAACGCAACAGATTTACTTTCCCTCCAAAGGAAGTTGTGCTATGGATTTTTACTGCCCAAGAAAAGTCTGTGGACATCGGCTGGTTTAGAACCCAAAAACATCTGGTCTTGAGCTGAACACTTTGCCTCAAGTCCATCAAGGTCTATGACATGTGGATAAAGGCAATAGTCTCGTCTAATTTGGTTTGATGGTGATGGGAAACTCAAGATTAGGATCTTGGCTGGATGTAATCAAGTTGGGTTTGCCTAAATGGTTTATTACTTTCTCTTGACATAAACACAGGTGCGTTTATTTTGAATTTTACCTTTGCATCTAATAGAAGGGATGGGTAGTAAGATACGATACATACACAATAAAAATAAGAAGGTATGTTAGTAATATAGGGTAAAATAGGGAATGGTTCAAATAGATGTAGGTCTTTGTTCAACACCACAGCCGCAGTCGAGATATCGCGCGAGGAAACATCATGATTAAATCTGAGGTAATAATGCGGCACTTTCCTAATATTGCTTGTTCAAATCACTCTAGGGAAGATTGCAAGCTCACTCCACCCAGAAGGGGTTAGTGCAATCAAATAGCAATTTGTTGTACTGGCGGGGCACACGACATTGAGCCTGGCCTACTCATTCGCACCAAGACAATAGCAAGACCATGTCATATTCGATTCTAATATCTGTTATTGTTAATATTTAATTATTATTATTATTATTATTATTATTATTATTATTATTATTATTAGCACCGTGTCTTACTAGCCGTTCGGGTTATACGCACTTACGCTAATGTGTAATGGTAGGGGGATTTTGAGGACCTACAGTTTAACGTGGAATCCGAACCACGGTGGAGGCCTGGCATTTCCCACATTCACAAATGTCTTGTCAGAGGTGAAGGAAGGGTTTGGTAAGGCATGTAAAAGAACCCTGGAAGATATTTGAAAATACCGTTTTGGCAAAATTTGTAGGTTCTTTAGTGCTCGCTCAAAGACATTCAGTGTGGAAGGCAAGAGGGAGCCACCAAACTCCCTGGACTCCCATAGTATACAGGATTTATACCAGATGGTGCAGGCAGCACTAACTGACTCAAGGCCTGAGTACATGCTTAGCTTCAGATGGATATAAATCCCACCAAACCAACCTTCGGGTTGTTGGTTTAAGACGAAGGAAGTAACAAGTTATTAAAGATACAAATGCACATCCTGGACTTGGCTATTATGGACTGAGAGAAAACAAAGCCTGTACATTAACCATGTTTTATAGGAGTATTTTGTGTGTACTGAGTTCCATTGAAATTGTATATGCGTTTGTGTTTTTTATATGCATACTCAATTATATGTGTGTGCAATCCACTTTTAGGAATAACCTTATTTGACAGCTATAAAAGTTACTAGATCTACTTTCGTGTATCCTTATTAGTAGCCTATATCAAGTCATGTGATTTGCATCAGTCACATTCAAATAGATATCAATATCTACAAAATAATTCAAAAAATATAATAAAATTTTATCAATTTTGTCTGCAAAAATACGTTTTGGTTTTTATTGTATTATATAGTCTTGAGGTAAAGTGCTCGTCTCTTGAGCAATAAAAACCTGCAGCAAAACTTCCTTCGAAGGGAAGTAAAGCTGTTGGTCCCGTGTCGATTGTGACATATATAAAAACCCTGAAAGATATGTGGAAGTACCTTTCCTGGCAAAATTGGTAGGTCCTTTTAAGCTCGCTCATAGAAATTCAGCGTGGAAGGCAAAAGGGAACCACCACACTTTATAAACTCCCCTAGTAGGCTTATATGGAATTTCAGCCAAATGAAGAGAAATTACATCAAACCAACCTTTGGCTTCTTGACTTAGGAAGAAGACATGCATACACATGCATAAATGAACCTTTGACCACTTTTTAGTTTCGAGCAGTTATTTTGTTGTGTAGTAGCTCAAATTTCGTTTGCCTGTAACGATAATTAGAATAATTATAATTTTTTAAATTTCTGATTTTGTTTTTCATTTGTTATAATTAAGTCTTTTAAAATGGTTATTTAAAAAAGATAAAAAAAATAAAAATGAGCCACCTGCTTCGATGGCCGAGTGTTCCAAGGCGCTACTCTCACACTAGACTAGACTGCATATGATTGGGGAATCGAGGTTTGAATCTCGGTCAGGTGTATTGAGGGAACTTTTTTTTCCAAAATAGTTTTTCACTCTCCTTCCACGCAAATGCGGGTACACTTCCTCTAAATATAACCTTCATAATTATCTTACCATCATCGTAATTAGTACATAAGCATCGAACGGATGGTAAAACGCAGCGCAAAAAAAAAAAGACGTTCTTATGTTGCTTAAGCATGTTTAAAAAAAAGAGTTCTTATGTTGCCTAAGCATGTTAAAAAAAAAGACGTCCTTATGTTGCTTAAGCATGTTAAAAAAAAGACGTCCTTATGTTGCTTAAGCATGTTAAAAAAAAAAAGACGTCCTTATGTTGCTTAAGCATGTTTCAAGTTTTGACAAGTTCCACCTAAACGTTTTAAAATTTAAAATAGGTGGTGGAAGGGAGTATGGGGGGTGGGGAGGTTAAGCAGTAGCAACAAACAGACAAATAACTGAACTGTGGGGCAAGTCTATCTGAGTCGCAAGTACAGCACTGTGAGAGTTAAATGGGGGAAGACCGACAGAGAAGAAAATATCCCGACGCCGCGCCGCGCACACCAATTGTTTTCAAGTGGTTGGTGTAAGTGAAGTTTCTATTGCCCCGCGGTGGCGCATAATACGAGGGGCGCCCACAAGGGTGGGGGAGAGTTGGTCGAGGTTGGATTAAAGGCTTCCCCCAAACGTTGATCACAATCGGGTGGTTTGGGGGGGAAACCAATTTCAATTCCCACGAATTGAAGTAGTCAGGTGAGAGAAGTTATTCTACTCTTACAAGGGGCGGGGAGTTTTACGAATTAATGGGACTTTCTCACGAACCTGAAGAGATATGCACCCCTTCCTCCTCTACTACCTACAGGCTTCCAAAGAAGCCTAACTTCCAGGGGCGGATACTAGAGTTGCGAGTCCGGTCATTAGGTTTACGAAACACGGAAACGGAACTATCCACTTGCCGAGATCTTATTCAGCTCGCATAGTTGGGCACGCGGACTAAACGTCAAGTTTGTCTGTGGTTTATTGGTTACGAGGAGACCGGGGTACTGAGTTTCCTCACCCTATAAAGTATCTAAATCTTCCTTCGCGCAAATGCGGGTACATTTACTTTAAATATCTTCCTCTTCCTTACCACATTAATAAAAATATGCGGATAGCCCGGACGGGTCATAAGACGCATTGGAGAAAAATAATAAAGGTAGCTTTATTGGAAATGCATCCACATGAGGATGGAAAGATGATGGGCAAACCTCAATAAATCTCGCAAATGTAAAAAAGAAATTCTTCAATGCAGTCAACCGGGATTCGATCATCAACCTCCCCTTCAACGGCGATTGCTGCCCCGTTTATAATTTGTTCCCGGGAGGACAAAAGACTGTCATGATTGTAATAGTGGGGGAATGGGGCGGGTTGTAAGCCCGGACTATGTCTCGATAGCTGAACGAGGCCGTAGTGGCGCACGAGTATGCAAAACCTTTTAGAGGCAGTTTCTTTTTCGATTCGTATTCATGGCGCCTTAAGCAAGGTAAAAACACAGGTTGCCACCAACTCTCGTGGTCGGGCTTCCCTTGGGCCGCCATTAAAGATGGCGGACGGGCTAAGTCCCGTTGACTTCATTATTTCAGTAACCACCCATCCAATTTAAATAATTCGTTTTTTACCCGGAAGATCATAAAATAGTCTTTACAATTTGTTATTATACATTTTTTGATATCTCCTTTAATCATGTAAAAATTCAAAAAATCATTATGCTTAATAAAAAACTAAATGTCTCACCTTCAAGTGGAATTACTCATTTCTTCACTAAATCTCTTATCACTCAGATAAGCAGTTCCAAACCATTTCTAACACACATAATTCAGTCATTTAATAATCTTACATGATGGGGATATTAAAATAATCTTAATCTTGCCACCGGTTATTGTGGGCCAAAGCATTTGTCACTGGAGCATTTGCGTTTTATTTGAATTATTATTATTATTATTATTATTATTATTATTATTATTATTTAGCACCGCGTCTTACTACCCGTTCGGGTTATACGCTTAAGTACTAATTACGCTAATGGATTAGGAATTGGGAAGGTTGAATTAAAGGAAGTGAACCCGCATTTGCGTGGAGGGAGAGTGGAAAACCATTTAGGAAAAACCACCCCCAGTTCACCCGACCAAGATTCGAGCCTCGATCTCCCCGTCCTCAGCAGTCGAGCTCAACACGACTATTGAAATAATAAAAACAATAACGCTGTATAGTAATGAATGAGTACTTATGGATTGTTTAGTAGAGATGTAAAAGAATTAAATCCATACACTTTATTCAATAAAAAAGATTATCAATCAAGTGAGACATAAACTGATTCATTTTTACAGTCTTTGGCAAAACAAGCACATAATGGAATTCAGTTTAAGTTTGTTTTTTTGCAAGTGCAACTAAATGTCATACAATGTTTCCTACAATTACATGGTAGAATTAGGTAATCGGGCACTGCTTTTCTGGTGAAATATATTAACCTAAGTTCGTTAATCTGTTCTTCGTATCCAAAATCCTTTAAGATTAGTGGCTCGTAAAAAGGGCTGACAGAATTAATCCTAATGTATGCTTGGGCAAATGCTCGCAATGCATCTTGATTTAAAGCATCTGATGTGCATGGAATTTTCTCTAATACTACCTATATGGCCAGAGAACACGAGATAGAGATAAAGCATACATCGTCTGCAGTTTGTCCGGGTTCATTTATTTGTGTTAAATACAATTGCAGTTTTAGTTACAATACGTAACCACTCAGAATTGCTATTGTCTGTAGCGCTCTGTGATGGAGTCATCTCCACATATGAATTAGAAATGGGTGCTGTTTTTGGATGGTGAAACTCGCTTAGAGTTTGACCGGAAAGTGATGTAGGATGTCGAATGTCTAGACTTCGGATCATCTCACTTGTTATTGTTCGAAGACTTATAACCTGTTTAAAGTCATTGCTTTCTTGATACAAGACCATAGCCATTATATGTGTTGTATTATTGCCACTCAAGGTTTCTTCCACAAAATCTTCGTTATCAATGGCACCATGTAAGAAGAGAGATGGATTTGTTGTAACATTAGC
Source organism: Timema cristinae (assembly GCA_039000515.1). NCBI lineage: Eukaryota > Metazoa > Arthropoda > Insecta > Phasmatodea > Timematidae > Timema > Timema cristinae. The sequence goes on from JBCFYV010011172.1 coordinate 23,898,466, forward strand.
TGGAACTGGAACATTTTGAGATTGATTTTCCCAGATTACTTTACGCCAAAGCTCTTAATCTATATCATGTAAGGCAGTATAATATGAAATGCAGTGACCTGATTTGAACAACATTGCAATGATGCTTTGATCGAGTAATATTATGAACAGACTATACCAAGGCTACGTGCTTGGGAATACTCATGCCTCTAACAGAAAAATAAAAATCAAGATAAATGTATTTAACACGACGTAACTAGTTATCAATTAGATAATGTTTTCTCATTGGCAAACAAATGGTTCACGAAGAAGGCCCACAATGGTGAAAGCTCAAAGTTGTCAAATTTATTTTCTACAACAATTTCGTCTTTGACACAACCTACAGATCGTAATTGTGTTGTGATATTTATTCTCGTAGCTGAATTGCAGTGTAATTCAAGTTACTATGGAAATTATTTACTTCTCTAACTCTTTCAACCATTTGTTCCATAGGAATGTTACTCATCAAAACAAAGGGTAATTTAGATACATCCGATAGATGCGAAAATAATACCTTTTCACCAAAATTATCAATTAGAAGATCTCTTGTAGTTCCGTTTTCAATAAAAAATGCCCTCTAATCCAGAAATGTCAACAATCAATTGGTCAAATAAGTTAGTTCAGAAGCTTCTGGCCGCTCAGATAAAATACATAATTTATCTTCTTGTTCCTAGTTTTTTTGTTGTTGTTGAAAATAATGCACATGTATTTCCCCCGTACCTTGAACATTTGTCCTACCAGAATATTGGCGAGAACTTGAGGAAAAGGTCAATCGTCGTCGTCACAATGTTCAGCACTGTCTAACTGTTTTTGTAATGTGATTTTTCTTCCTAGAATTTTTTTCCTCGTTAACATGTAACTTGTGAGACACAATTTGTGCCACGATAATCATTGCGTTTGCTGATTAAGGTGAAACATAAAAAAAAAAGTTTTGAAACATCTTAGCGCTGTTCTGATGTATGCTGGACGGTTAAATATGTTTCTGCTTTAGGCTTAAGGACCAGTTTCATAGTCAAATTGAGTACGCCTCAAGTGCGGCGCTACACTAAATACAAGACGACACCTACCTAAACCAGAATGGGATGAGCCATTCTCGCATAGGAAACTGGCCCGTTCCATTCTGGTTTAGGTAGGTGTCGTCTTGTATTTAGTGTAGCGCCGCACTTGAGGCGTACTCAATTTGACTATGAAACTGTCCCTAAGTGTATTAGGTTTCCACCTCATTACAAAAAAATACAAACGTTAAAGTTATCTGAATGTTTTCTTTTCACCGACACCACTGAGATATACATATTAAATATTAATAGTAGGCCTACCGTACGCACACACAGCAAGATATTAAATTACACATTTGGACATAACACTACTTGACGTAAACGCTAAATGGTGACTGATGCGCGCACATGAAGAAGCCCCACAACCCAGTCATGGAAGGGGGGGTTTCACTTCTGTTACAATAGCTCGGAATCATAAAATTATTTTTGTTTACTTAGCTCAGCTTAGTTCTTTATTATTACTAACGCAACTTAAACAAATATTCGCGCAAAGTGATTAATTCCGCTTGAGGTATGATACTTTTTTTTTTTTACCTAAAATTAAGGATTCTTGCGTTTTTACAGGATAACTAAAGGAGATATCAAAAAAAATTGATTAAAACAAGTTTTAAAGATTATTTCATGATCTTCTTGGTAAAAAAAGAATTATTGAAATCGGATGAGCTGTTACTGAAATAATGACGCCAATGAGACCTGGCCCGTCCGCCATCTTTAATGGCGGCCCAAGGTAAGCCCGACCACAAGAGTTGGTGGCAACCAGTGTTTTTACCTTGCTTAAGGCGCCATGAATACGAATCGAAAGAGAAATCGAGTAAGTCAGTTTGCGGTATACGAGAACACATCCCATTAATCACCATTTTAATGGGTTCTGAGATGACAGGAGGATGGGGGATGGGGTGATAGGAAGGGTTGTAGCAGCACCTGGGTGCGGGATAGAGTGGGGAGACTATTTTACGGCGGCACAGGCATTAATCCTGTTTTTTTATGGATTCTGAGATGACAGGCTAGACATGTGGGGGAAGGGTTGGAGCCCTCGATTGCGCGACACGGGTGAGGGAGTGAAGGGTGGAGGGGGTTGGGGAGAGGGATAGAGGAGCACCTGGGTGGAGTGGGAGACAAAAAATATTTTTTTGGTGCGTGGTTCTGTGACTCATTAGCATAATTGTTGATGGAGGACTTGAGGGAGGGGGAGGGGGAGCGCAGAGGACACGCGCGGAGGGCTAGGGATGGCTAGAGGGGGGCGGGCGGTGGGAGACTAGCATACGGAGGACAGGGTTTTCTCTCCCTCTCTCTCCGCAAATGCGGGTCGTCTCACGGTCTCGATGTGTAGGTGTAGGTGTATGTGTGTAAAACGTATCATGGATTGGGATCCTGGGTAGTATGCTACCTTAGTACAGCAAAGTTAAGACCCTCTACATAAAACTTCAATACCACTCTTGAGTAGATCCGACCTAGATTCGAACCCTAGATGCGACCACCGGAGGGGATCTGAGTGGTCAGTCCTAGGTTGAATCCCTAGATCACAGGAAACAACCTAACGGAACAGGCTACTGATCTAGAAGTCCCGGGTTCAACCTAATGGAACAGGCTACTGATCTAGATGTCTCGGGTTCGGAACAGGCTACAGATCCATAGGTCCCAGGTTCAATCCCTAGATCATAGGATAACAGTATGAAGCCTGGACCAGATTGAAGACAAGCACTCTTACAATATGAAGTAGAATCAGATTGAAGATAAGCACTCTTACAATATGAAGTAGGATCAGATTGGATACAAGCACTCTAACACTATGAAGTAGAATCAGATTGAAGATAAGCACTCTAACAATATGAAGTAGGAACAGATTGGAGACAAGCACTCTAACAGTATGAAGTAGGAACAGATTAGAGACAAGCACTCTAACAGTATGAAGTAGGAACAGATTAGAGACAAGCACTCTAACAGTATGAAGTCTGGACCAGATTGAAGACAAGCACTCTAACAGTATGAAGTCTGGACCAGATTGGAGACAAGCACTCTAACAATATGAAGTAGGAACAGATTGGAGACAAGCACTCTAACAGTATGAATTAGAATCAGATTGAAGATAAGCACTCTATCAATAAGAAGTAGGAACAGATTGGAGACAAGCACTCTAACAGTATGAAGTAGAATCAGATTGGAGACAAGCACTCTTACAATATGAAGTAGAATCAGATTGGATACAAGCACTCTTACTATATGAAGTAGGATCAGATTGGATACAAGCACTCTAACAGTATGAATTAGAATCAGATTGAAGATAAGCACTCTAACAATATGAAGTAGGATCAGATTGGAGACAAGCACTCTAACAATATGAAGTAGGGTCAGATTGGAGACAAGCACTCTAACAGTATGAAGTCTGGACCAGATTGGAGACAAGCACTCTAACAGTTAGAAGTCTGGACCAGATTGAAGACAATCACTATAGCAGTATGAAGTCTGGAGCAGATTGAAGACAAGCACTCTAACAGTATGAAGTCTTGACCAGATTGAAGACAGGCACTCTAACAGTATGAAGTCTTGACCAGATTGAAGACAAGCACTCTAATAGTATGAAGTAGAATCAGATTGAAGATAAGCACTCTTACAATATGAAGTAGGATCAGATTGGATACAAGCACTCTTACAATATGAAGTAGGATCAGATTGAAGATAAGCACTCTATCAATAAGAAGTAGGATCAGATTGGGTACAAGCACTCTAACAGTATGAAGTCTGGACCAGATTGAAGATAAGCACTCTTACAATATGAAGTAGGATCAGATTGGAGACAAGCACTCTAACAGTATGAATTAGAATCAGATTGAAGATAAGCACTCTAACAATATGAAGTAGGAACAGATTGGAGACAAGCACTCTTACAATATGAAGTAGGAACAGATTGGAGACAAGCACTCTAACAGTATGAAGTCTGGACCAGATTGGAGACAAGCACTCTAACAGTATGAAGTAGAATCAGATTGAAGATAAGCACTCTAACAGTATGAAGTAGGATCAGATTGGATACAAGCACTCTAACATTATGAAGTAGGAACAGATTGGAGACAAGCACTCTAACAGTATGAAGTAGAATCAGATTGGAGACAAGCACTCTAACACTATGAAGTAGAATCAGATTAAAGATAAGCACTCTTACAATATGAAGTAGGATCAGATTGGATACAAGCACTCTAACACTATGAAGTAGAATCAGATTGAAGATAAGCACTCTTACAATATGAAGTAGAATCAGATTGGATACAAGCATCTAACAGTATGAATTAGAATCAGATTGAAGATAAGCATTCTAACAATATGAAGTAGGAACAGATTGGATACAAGCACTCTAACACTATGAATTAGAATCAGATTAAAGATAAGCACTCTTACAATATGAAGTAGGATCAGATTGGATACAAGCACTCTAACACTATGAAGTAGAATCAGATTGGAGACAAGCACTCTAACAGTATGAAGTCTGGATCAGATTGGAGACAAGCACTCTAACAATATGAAGTAGGATCAGATTGAAGATAAGCACTCTAACACTATGAAGTAGGAACAGATTGGAGACAAGCACTCTAACATTATGAAGTCTGGACCAGATTGAATATAAGCACTCTAACAATATGAAGTAGGAACAGATTGGAGACAAGCACTCTAACAGTATGAAGTAGAATCAGATTGAAGATAAGCACTCTAACACTATGAAGTAGAATCAGATTGAAGATAAGCATTCTTACAATATGAAGTAGAATCAGATTGGATACAAGCACTCTAACACTATGAATTAGAATCAGATTGAAGATAAGCACTCTAACAATATGAAGTAGGATCAGATTGGATACAAGCACTCTAACAGTATGAAGTAGAATCAGATTGGAGACAAGCACTCTAACAATATGATGTAGGAACAGATTGGAGACAAACACTCTAACACTATGAAGTAGAATCAGATTGGAGACAAGCATTCTATCAATATTATGTAGGATCAGATTGGAGACAAGCACTCTAACAGTATGAATTAGAATCAGATTGAAGAAAAGCACTCTAACAATATGAAGTAGGAACAGATTGGAGACAAGCACTCTAACAGTATGAAGTAAAATCGGATTGGAGACAAGCACTCTAACAGTATGAAGTAGAATCAGATTGAAGATAAGCACTCTAACAGTATGAAGTAGGAACAGATTGGAGACAAGCACTCTAACAGTATGAATTAGAATCAGATTGAAGATAAGCACTCTAACAATATGAAGTAGGATCAGTTTGGAGACAAGCACTCTAACAGTATGAAGTAGAATCAGATTGGAGACAAGCACTCTTACAATATGAAGCAGGATCAGATTAGAGACAGGCACTCTAACAGTATGAAGTAGGAACAGATTAGAGACAAGCACTCTAACAGTATGAAGTCTGGACCAGATTGAAGACAGGCACTCTAACAGTATGAAGTCTGGAAAGTTCAAAAAAAATTATTTCCAGATATGACAAGTATATTCTCCCTCTCACAGGTCTCGAAGTATCCAGCAAATGTGGGTTCACTTCCCAATTCCTATCTCCCTCAATCCTCCGATGGTCAGGTGTGTTAGGATAACCGTACTTAATCGATGAATTGTTTTCAGGTTAAATGTGAATAGTTACACCCGTATGTGTATAGTGTGTGTGTGTGTGTTTTAGGATAACCGTACTTAATCAATGAATTGTTTTCAGGTTAACAATACGAGGTTCGAACCTTGCTTCCCAGGATAATTGTACTCGAAACTAATATGGCTCATTCATGCGGAGGGGGGGGGAGTAAACATTGAATTGTTTTCAGGAACAGGCTACAGATCTAGATGTCCAGCGTTCAATCCTCGGTAAAATGTATCATGGATTGGGATCCTGGGTAGTATGCAAGGTTAGAACCCCCAGGAACTCGCATTCACTTTCAGTACACCCCGGATCTCCTCGCCATCGTCATGGGAGGGGGTGTGACCTTCAAGGGTTGTCTCTCGTACGGTCGAGTCACGGTCATTCATCAGGGGGACGGGGGGTGAATCCTGGATAACTCAGCGGTAAGAGGGTTCTTCTTCATTGCGAGCAGTTTAACGGTGGCGGTCTGGCATTCCTCGGTGAAGGAAGGGTTTGTGGCGGGACTGAGGTTTGAACCCCGACCGTCAGCATAGAAGTCTGACACCTTACACCTAGATCATCAGCTCGCCCTGGTAGCGCGTATGATGATGGTATTAGTTAATAATCTTTTAAAATCTTTAGGTTCGAACCAGCTTAACACTTAAGATTTAAATCAATTAGAACTTTCATCTACGATATCTATTATTTATCCGTCAAAGTTTAAAGGTGGTTGCTTAGAGTTCAGTCATTTATTATCTTAAAAAAAAAAAAAAAACCTAGGCAAAGTTCAGTCATTTATTAGCTTAGTACAGTAAAGTTCAACCATAAACATACAGCGCATTAATTACATTAGCCAAAGTTCAAACGATCTTAATCACCTTTTCATTAATTCTTTACAAGATTCATACATTTAATAAAGTTAATTACATTACGAAGTTCAACCATTAATTACCTTAAAAATTCATCTGAATATTGAATTAAGCAAAGTTCAAACAATCCTCCTTAAAAAACAAACAGTTACTTCATTTGAATATTGAATTAGCCAAAGTTCAAATAACCTTTAAATGAGGATGTAACAAGGAGATTAGTTAAATACACTCTCTTCAACACCTCACCTAGTAGAATCGTAAAAGTTCTGCATGTGTAGATTTAAACCATTCCTAAATCAGTTACTTCATTTGAATATTGAATTAGCCAAAGTTCAAAAAATCTTAATCACCTTTAAAGTTCTATCATTTATTAGCTTAGTACAGCAAAGTTCAACCATAAACATACAGCGCATTAATTACATTAGCCAAAGTTCAAACGATCTTAATCACCTCTTTTACAAGATTCATACATTTAAAAAAGTTCAACCATAAACATACAGTGCATTAATTACATTGGCTAAATTGAGGATGTAACAAGGAGATTGGTTAAATACACTCTCTTCAACACCTCACCTAGTAGAATCGTAAAAGTTCTGCATGTATAGATTTAAACCATTCCTAAATCAGTTACTTCATTTGAATATTGAATTAGCCAAAGTTCAAAAAATCTTAATCACCTTTAAAGTTCTATCATTTATCGGCTTAGTACGTTAAAGTTCGATCATAAACATACATTAGCCAAAGTTCGAACGGTCTTAATCACCTCTTTTACAAGATTCATACATTTAAAAAAGTTCAACCATAAACATACAGTGCATTAATTACATTGGCTAAATTGCTATATCAAGTCCCTCTACATTCATCCCGACAACCAGTAGCTTTTTTTTTACATCAGAGCGGTTCATATTTGAATACCATTATTAGCCAAAGTTCAAAAAATCTTAATCCCCTTTAAATGAGACTGGATTAAAACGAAGCTAACAATATTTTTCTAAAACACAGGCAAAGTTCAGTCATTTATTAGCTTAGTACAGCAAAGTTCAACCATAAACATACATTAGCCAAAGTTCGAACGATCTTAATCACCTTTTCATTAATTCTTTTACAAGATTCATACATTTAATAAAGTTAATTACATTACGAAGTTCAACCATTAATTACCTTAAAAATTCATCTGAATATTGAATTAAGCAAAGTTCAAACAATCCTCCTTAAAAAACAAACAGTTACTTCATTTGAATATTGAATTAGCCAAAGTTCAAATTACCATTAAATGAGGATGTAACAAGGAGATTGGTTAAATACACTCTCTTCAACACCTCACCTAGTAGAATCGTAAAAGTTCTGCATGTGTAGATTTAAACCATTCCTAAATCAGTTACTTCATTTGAATATTGAATTAGCCAAAGTTCAAAAAATCTTAATCACCTTTAAAGTTCTATCATTTATTAGCTTAGTACGTTAAAGTTCGATCATAAACATACAGCGCATTAATTACATTAGCCAAAGTTCAAACGATCTTAATCACCTTTTCATTAATTCTTTTACAAGATTCATACATTTAAAAAAGTTCAACCATAAACATACAGTGCATTAATTACATTGGCTAAATTGAGGATGTAACAAGGAGATTGGTTAAATACACTCTCTTCAACACCTCACCTAGTAGAATCGTAAAAGTTCTGCATGTGTAGATTTAAACCATTCCTAAATCAGTTACTTCATTTGAATATTGAATTAGCCAAAGTTCAAAAAAACTTAATCACCTTTAAAGTTCTATCATTTATCGGCTTAGTACGTTAAAGTTCGATCATAAACATACATTAGCCAAAGTTCGAACGGTCTTAATCACCTCTTTTACAAGATTCATACATTTAAAAAAGTTCAACCATAAACATACAGTGCATTAATTACATTGGCTAAATTGCTATATCAAGTCCCTCTACATTCATCCCGACAACCAGTAGCTTTTTTTTTACATCAGAGCGGTTCATATTTGAATACCGAGCAATTGTGCAATTTTTTAATTATTAGCCAAAGTTCAAAAAATCTTAATCCCCTTTAAATGAGACTGGATTATAACGAAGCTAACAATATTTTTCTAAAACACAGGCAAAGTTCAGTCATTTATTAGCTTAGTACAGCAAAGTTCAACCATAAACATACATTAGCCAAAGTTCGAACGATCTTAATCACCTTTTCATTAATTCTTTTACAAGATTCATACATTTAATAAAGTTCAAAGTTCAACCATTAATTACCTTAAAAATTCATCCGAATATTGAATTAAGCAAAGTTCAAACAATCCTCCTTAAAAACAAACAGTTACTTCATTTGAATATTGAATTAGCCAAAGTTCAAATAACCTTTAAATGAGGATGTAACAAGGAGATTAGTTAAATACACTCTCTTCAACACCTCACCTAGTAGAATCGTAAAAGTTATGCATGTGTAGATTTAAACCATTCCTAAATCAGTTACTTCATTTGAATATTGAATTAGCCAAAGTTCAAAAAAACTTAATCACCTTTAAAGTTCTATCATTTATTAGCTTAGTACAGCAAAGTTCAACCATAAACATACATTAGCCAAAGTTCGAACGGTCTTAATCACCTCTTTTACAAGATTCATACATTTAAAAAAGTTCAACCATAAACATACAGTGCATTAATTACATTGGCTAAATTGCTATATCAAGTCCCTCTACATTCATCCCGACAACCAGTAGCTTTTTTTTACATCAGAGCGGTTCATATTTGAATACCATTATTAGCCAAAGTTCAAAAAATCTTAATCCCCTTTAAATGAGACTGGATTATAACGAAGCTAACAATATTTTTCTAAAACACAGGCAAAGTTCAGTCATTTATTAGCTTAGTACAGCAAAGTTCAACCATAAACATACATTAGCCAAAGTTCGAACGATCTTAATCACCTTTTCATTAATTCTTTTACAAGATTCATACATTTAATAAAGTTAATTACATTACGAAGTTCAACCATTAATTACCTTAAAAATTCATCTGAATATTGAATTAAGCAAAGTTCAAACAATCCTCCTTAAAAACAAACAGTTACTTCATTTGAATATTGAATTAGCCAAAGTTCAAATTACCATTAAATGAGGATGTAACAAGGAGATTGGTTAAATACACTCTCTTCAACACCTCACCTAGTAGAATCGTAAAAGTTCTGCATGTGTAGATTTAAACCATTCCTAAATCAGTTACTTCATTTGAATATTGAATTAGCCAAAGTTCAAAAAAACTTAATCACCTTTAAAGTTCTATCATTTATCAGCTTAGTACGTTAAAGTTCGATCATAAACATACAGTCCATTAATTACATTAGCCAAAGTTCGAACGGTCTTAATCACCTTTTCATTAATTCTTTTACAAGATTCATACATTTAAAAAAGTTAATTACATTACGAAGTTCAGCCATTAATTACCTTAAAAATTCATCCGAATATTGAATTAAGCAAAGTTCAAACAATCCTCCTTAAAAACAAAGTTTGACCATTAATTACCTTAAAAACAAAAAGTTACTTCATTTGAATATTGAATTACCATTAAATGAATTACCTTTAAATGAGGATGTAACAAGGAGATTGGTTAAATACACTCTCTTCAACTCCTCACCTAGTAGAATCGTAAAAGTTCTGCATGTGTAGATTTAAACCATTCCTAAATCAGTTACTTCATTTGAATATTGAATTAACTAATGTTCGAACAATGTTTAAATGAGGCAGGATTATGGAGAAGCTAACAATATCGGATTAGTCAAATTAATTACCTTTTCATTAATTCTTTTACAAGATTCATACATTTAAAGTGTTAATTACATTACCTTAAAAACACAAAGTCCATTAATTACTTTTTTAACCAAAGTTCAAACAATCTTAATTAATTACCTTAAAATTGGTTAAATACACTCTCTTCAACTCCTCTCCTAGTCGGATCGTAAAAGTTCTGCATGGGTAGATTTAAACCATTCTTTAAGTAGTAGAACATTTTCCGTAGCACAAGAATAGAAGCTAGCGTAATGAGTAGCGCACTTGTTCGCGTTGTACAGTTTTTTTAGCTTTCTCAGGGAAGGACATCCAAGTTCGCCTAACTCAAAAAACTCATACTTGTCTGTATCGGAACCTATGAGTTTCTCTAGCCAAGTTAACTTCTCCGCTCCTTTGATATAGATCGATACTCGTGACCCGTACCGTTCCAGATGGGGGATTATGGTAGAACGTAGATTGGCGTATGGTATATCACCCTCACTCCAAGATAGTCCATGATGACGAGTTCTTACCCACTCTATATTTTCCATAGTCGAAACAGAGAGCTTATCCAACTTACACGGCGGAAGAAACTTATAGTTTATTTCCTCGAAATGTTCAAAATGTAAAACACTCACCTCTTTGAAAACGAATGATATTTCTTCACCCGAATATCCTTGCACATCGATCAACATAGCGACACGCTCTGAAGCTACTGTTTGCCGGGATGAATGCAGATGAGCCCGCCTAGAAGTTCAGATCTATATATATTGTTCAACTCACGCAGATGTTCTCGCGTGAAGCGGGAGGGGAGGAGGAAGCTTATAATCAAGATTCTCTACCCAACCCTCCTGCAGGGTCATACCCTCTCCGAGCACTCCGGTGATTAGAATCAGAGGCATTCTTAAATAACTCCAGCCTAGCATGAAGAGACACCATTCTCAATCATGGGTCAGGTGTTGAGGAAAAAAGATCAAGGGTTCACGATGATATAATTCAGGAGCTGATCCCTTCCCTCCCACGAAGACTCGTGCAGGACAACGGTAATAAAGGGCAGACCTACCATTTACCGGACGTACGCCTCCCAGAGAGAGAAACTCTCCGACCCCTGGGGAGAGAGAGAGAGAGAACCGTCCGAAGACCTCCTACAAAGTACACAGATCTAGACCCTCAAGAAATTTATGTTCTAATACCTTGACTGTTATGATAATGTACGGCTCTTTCAAGAGCAGCTGTGCACCGTAGTCACTAGGTCAAGCTCCCCGCGACACACTTTACCGTGTGGGACACCTTACAACCCTATCCATGGGGTTTAAACGCTACGTCACGATGCGAGAGATAACCCCTCCACCCGGGTGTTCCATACCGAGAGAGAGAGAGATATACTTGTCATATCCAGGTTGTTTCCTGTGATCTAGGGATTGAACCTAGGACCTATGGATCTGTAGCCTATTCCTGAAAACAATTCAATGTTTACTCCCCCCTCCGCATGAATGAGCCATATTAGTTTCGAGTACAATTATCCTGGGAAGCAAGGTTCGAACCTCGTATTGTTAACCTGAAAACAATTCATTGATTAAGTACGGACACACACACCTATACACATACGGGTGTAACTATTCACATTTAACCTGAAAACAATTCATCGATTAAGTTCGGTTATCCTAACACACCTGACCATCGGAGGGAGATAGGAATTGGGAAGTGAACCCACATTTGCTGGATACTTCGAGACCTGTGAGAGGGAGAATATACTTGTCATATCTGGAAATAATATTTTTTTGAACTTTGAAGAGCTATCCCCATTATAATATTTGCACGTATGGTGTATTTTATTCATGAGACCATTTACATCCACTTGAATATGCTGGCTTAGTGTCTCCCTGCTTGGGTAGATGCGAGCTATAACAGCTGACAGAGGATATCAGATGACACATGTAGTAGTCACTCCAACATTCAGATTTATAGAGGCCTGAAACAATTACCTACAAAATTAGTCCCCTGGAGACCCACAGTATTACAACAGTAACCAACAGGAGACCTTCAGTATTACAACAGTAACCACCTGGAGACCCTCAGTATTACAACAGTAACCACCTGGAGACCCACAGTATTACAACAGTAACCATCTGGAGACCCACAGTATTACAACAGTAACCACCTGGAGACCCTCAGTATTACAACAGTAATCCCCTGGAGACCCTCAGTATTACAACAGTAACAACCTGGAGACCCACAGTATTACAACAGTAACCACCTGAAGACCCACAGTATTACAACAGTAACCACCTGGAGACCCACAGTATTACAACAGTAACCAGCTGGAGACCCACAGTATTACAACAGTAACCACCTGGAAACCCTCACCGAGGGTTCGAGACCCGTGAAAAGACTAAGACTTTGAGAGAGGGAGAGATATACTTGTCATATCCTTAATTCCCATGGTTTTAGACCGTGTAGGAATTAGGAAGGTTTAGAGACCCTTGATGAGAGAGAGGGAGAACCCGAACTCATCACCTCTCTCTGTCATCCGTGATAAGGCACGTAACGCGGTGAAAATAATACTTGCTACGGTAGGTAAGATAATTTAGTATTTCCATTCATCAAAATATCACATTCCTGCTGCGATTGTAATATCTAACTATCCATCTATAACTCATGGACCACCTAGTATTACCAACAGATGGGTCTTCATGTCTCAATCTGGGTCTCCATGTCTCAAACTGGATCTTCATGTCTCAAACTAGATCTTCATGTCTCAATGGGGCTCTCCATGTCTCAAACTAGATCTTCATGTCTCAATGGGGCTCTCCATGTCTCAAACTAGATCTTCATGTCTCAATGGGGCTCTCCATGTCTCAAACTAGATCTTCACGTCTCAATCTGGATCTCCATGTCTCAAACTAGGTCTTCATGTCTCAATCTGGGCCTCCATGTCTCAAACTGGATCTTCACGTCTCAATCTGGATCTTCATGTCTCAATCTGGGTCTCCATGTCTCAATGGGGAGGTCTCCATGTCTCAAACTGAATCTTCATGTCTCAATCTGGGTCTCCATGTCTTAAACTGGATCTTCATGTCTCAATCTGGGTCTCCATGTCTCAAACATGATCGTCACGTCTCAATCTGGGTCTTCATGTCTCAATCTGGGCCTCCATGTCTCAATCTGGTTCTCCATGTATCAAACCGGATCTTCATGTCTCAAACTAGGTCTCCATGTCTCAATGGGAGTCTTCATGTCTCAATCCGGGCCTCCATGTCTCAATCTACCTCTTCATGTCTCAATCTTGTTCTCCACGTTTCAATGTCGGTCTCTATATCTCAATCCGGATCTTCAGGTCTCAAACTAGATCTTCATGTCTCAATGGGAGTCTTCATGTTTCAATCTTAGTCTTCATGTCTCAATCTGGGTCTCCATGTCTCAATCTGGTTCTCCATGTATCAAACTGGATCTTCACGTCTCAAACTATGTCTTCATGTCTCAATCTGGATCTTCATGTCTCAATGGGAGTCTTCATGTTTCAATCTTAGTCTTCATGTCTCAATCTGGGTCTCCATGTCTCAAACTGGATCTTCATGTCTCAATCTGGGTCTCCATGTCTCAATCTACCTCGTCATGTCTCAATCTTGTTCTCCATGTTTCAATGTTGGTCTCCATATCTCAATCTGGATCTTCAGGTCTCAAACTGGATCTTCATGTCTCAAACTAGGTCTTCATGTCTCAATCTTAGTCTTCATGTCTCAATCTGGATCTTCATGTCTCAATCTGGGTCTCCATGTCTCAATCTGGTTCTCCATGTATCAAACTGGATCTTCATGTCTCAAACTAGGTCTTCATGTCTCAATCTGGATCTTCATGTCTCAATGGGAGTCTTCATGTTTCAATCTTAGTCTTCATGCCTCAATCTGGATCTTCATGTCTCAATATGGGTCTCCATGTCTCAATCTGGATCTTCATGTCTCAATGGGAGTCTTCATGTTTCAATCTTAGTCTTCATGTCTCAATCTGGATCTTCATGTCTCAATGGGAGTCTTCATGTTTCAATCTTAGTCTTCATGCCTCAATCTGGATCTTCATGTCTCAATATGGGTCTCCATGTCTCAATCTGGTTCTCCATGTCTCAATCGGGGCCTCCATGTCTCAATTTGGTTCTCCATGTATCAAACTGGATCTTCATGTCTCAATGGGAGTCTTCATGTTTCAAACTTAGTCTTCATGCCTCAATCTGGATCTTCATGTTTCAATATGGGTCTCCATGTCTCAAACATGATCTTCATGTCTCAATCTGGGTCTTCATGTCTCAATCGGGGCCTCCATGTCTCAATCTGGTTCTCCGTGTATCAAACTGGATCTTCATGTCTCAATGGGAGTCTTCATGTTTCAATCTGGATCTTCATGTTTCAATATGGGTCTCCATGTCTCAAACATGATCTTCATGTCTCAATCCGGGTCTTCATGTCTCAATCGGGGCCTCCATGTCTCAATCTGGTTCTCCATGTATCAAACTGGATCTTCATGTCTCAATCTGGATCTTCTTGTCTCAAACTAGGTCTCCATGTCTCAATGGGAGTCTTCATGCCTCAATCTGGATCTTCATGTCTCAATCGGGGTCTCCATGTCTCAAACATGATCTTCATGTCTCAATCTGGGTCTTCATGTCTCAATCTGGTTCTCCATGTATCAAACTGGATCTTCATGGCTCAATCTGGATCTTCATGTCTCAATCTTAGTCTTCATGTCTCAAACATGATCGTTACGTCTCAATCTGAGTCTTCATGTCTCAATCTGGTTCTCCATGTATCAAACTGGATCTTCATGTCTCAAACTAGGTCTTCATGTCTCAATCTGGATCTTCATGTCTCAAACTGGATCTTCATGTCTCAATGGGAGTCTTCATGTTTCAATCTTAGTCTTCATGCCTCAATCTGGATCTTCATGTCTCAATCTGGGTCTTCATGTCTCAATCTGGGTCTTCATGTCTCAATCTAGGCCTCCATGTCTCAATCTGGTTCTCCATGTATCCAACTGGATCTTCATGTCTCAATCTGGATCTTCTTGTCTCAAACTAGGTCTCCATGTCTCAATGGGAGTCTTCATGCCTCAATCCGGATCTTCATGTCTCAATCGGGGTCTCCATGTCTCAATCTGGGTCTTCATGTCTCAATCTGGGTCTTCATGTCTCAATCTGGTTCTCCATGTATCAAACTGGATCTTCATGTCTCAAACTAGGTCTTCATGTCTCAATCTTAGTCTTCATGTCTCAATCTGGATCTTCATGTCTCAATCTGGATCTTCATGTCTCAATCTGGATCTTCATGTCTCAATCTGGTTCTCCATGTATCAAACTGGATCTTCATGTCTCAATCTGGATCTTCATGTCTCAATCTGGATCTTCATGTCTCAATGGGAGTCTTCATGTTTCAATCTTAGTCTTCATGTCTCAATCTTAGTCTTCATGTCTCAAACATGATCGTTACGTCTCAATCTGAGTCTTCATGTCTCAATCTGGTTCTCCATGCATCAAACTGGATCTTCATGTCTCAATCTGGGTCTCCATGTCTTAAACTGGATCTTCATGTCTCAATCTGGATCTTCTTGTCTCAAACTAGGTCTCCATGTCTCAATGGGAGTCTTCATGCCTCAATCTGGATCTTCATGTCTCAATCTGAGTTTCCATGTCTCAATCTGGATCTTCATGTCTCAATCTGGGCCTCCATGTCTCAATCTGGGTCTCCATGTCTTAAACTGGATCTTCATGTCTCAATCTGGATCTTCTTGTCTCAAACTAGGTCTCCATGTCTCAATGGGAAGTCTTCATGTCTCAATCTGGGTCTCCATGTCTCAATCTTGTTCCCCATGTCTTAAACTGGATCTTCATGTCTCAAACTGGATCTTCATGTCTCAAACTAGGTCTTCATGTCTCAATCTGGGTCTTCATGTCTCAATCTGAGTCTCCTTATCTCAATCTGGTTCTCCATGTATCAAACTGGATCTTCATATCTCAAACTAGGTCTTCATGTCTCAATCTGGATCTTCATGTCTCAAACTGGATCTTCATGTCTCAAACTGGTACTTCTTATTGATAGAGTGCTTATCTTCAATCTGATTCTACTTCATAGTGTTAGAGTGCTTGTATCCAATCTGATCCTACTTCATATTGTAAGAGTGCTTATCTTCAATCTGATTCTACTTCATATTGTAAGAGTGCTTGTCTTCAATCTGGTCCAGGCTTCATACTGTTATCCTATGATCTAGGGATTGAACCTGGGACCTATGGATCTGTAGCCTGTTCCATTAGGTTGAACCCGAGACATCTAGATCAGTAGCCTGTTCCATTAGGTCGTTTCCTGTGAACCCGGGACTTCTAGATCAGTAGCCTGTTCCGTTAGGTTGTTTCCTGTGATCTAGGGATTCAACCTAGGACTGACCACTCAGATCCCCTCCGGTGGTCGCATCTAGGGTTCGAATCTAGGTCGGGTCTACTCAAGAGTGGTATTCTGTTTTTTGAAACTAAAAAACCTCCACGGTATTGAAGTTTTATGTAGAGGGACTTAACTTTGCTGTACTAAGGTAGCATACTACCCGGGATCCCAATCCATGATACGTTTTACTACCTAGAATACACCTACACATCGAGACCGTGAGACGACCCACATTTGCAGAGAGAGAGGGAGAGAAAACCCTGTCCTCCGTATGCTAGTCTCCCCCGCCCGACCCCCTCTCAGCCATCCCTAGCCCTCCGCGCATCCCAGTCGTGTCCTCTGCCCCTCCCCCTCCCCCCAAGTCCTCCATCCCTCTCAATTATGCTAATGAGTCACAGAACCACGCACCAAAAAAATATTTTTTGTCTCCCACTCCACCCAGGTGCTCCTCTATCCCTCTCCCCAACCCCCTCCACCCTTCACTCCCTCACCCGTGTCGCGCAATCGAGGGCTCCAACCCTTCCCCCACATGTCTAGCCTGTCATCTCAGAATCCATAAAAAAACAGGATTAATGCCTGTGCCGCCGTAAAATAGTCTCCCCACTCCTCCCCGCACCCAGGTGCTGCTACAACCCTTCCTATCACCCCATCCCCCATCCTCCTGTCATCTCAGAACCCATTAAAATGGTGATTAATGGGATGTGTTCTCGTATACCGCAAACTGACTTACTAAATCGCGTCCGAAAGGTTTTGCATACTCATGCTCTAAATGACCTCGAACCGAGGAAAGGGTACGTTGTGGGCTTGACACGCCAGGTCAACCGTCCGGACACAGCAGCCAGGGGGGCACGAAGAAGTACTTTCAATCACCGGCCAGGCTCCACGCCTCTGCCGACTGGGGGGCATAGTGGTTTCTGTCGATCAGTCGAAAATTTGAATCGAATAATTCACAGAGTTAATTTAATTATTAGGAATTGATAACTCAATTAACTTATTAAATCATTCGATTTTTTTCAGCACCACATCTTACTACCCGCTCGGGTTAAACGCTCGTGGACTAATTACGATAGCGCTTTTAAGGATGTTTAAGGTTATATCTATAGGAAGTGTACCCGAAATTTAGTTGACAGTGGAAAATAATTTTGTAAAAAACCTCCGTACACCCGACCGAGATTCGAACTTCGATCTCCTCGTCAACGACAGTGTAGTCTACTGCGATCGTAGCGCGTTAGACCATGCGGCCACAGAAGCGGGTTAACTTTTGATTTGAACTGTATTACTTAGCTAGGTCTGTCTAAGTTACACGTTATCCACGTGGTAGTTCTGGTGGGAATATAGGGAGCGCGAATTAAGGCCAGTGTCTTTGCAGAGCAAATACTTTTATTGGCCAAAATAAATAAAATATTGCTCCAATAAGAAAGTAGAGTTTAATTTTCTTTATATGGTGATATCAACAGTTGTTGAATATCTGTCAAGAGCATAGTGGCATTAGATGACAAACTTTTTAAATGAAGATAAAATGTTATCAGTTTATCACCACGATGCCACGACCATTATTCAAGAACTATTGATATTATTCATGATGATGGTGATGATGATTAACTGTTTCTACCCTGTGGCCGGGTAAGTTTATTAAAATGCCTCCGTCTTCCTATTTACTTCCAACAGTCTTTATCCTTTAACCGCTCTCATTCTTATCCTCTCACTTGCCTTCTCCAAACCCATAAATACCACTACAAAGTCCTTCCCAAATTCATACCATCTATCTATCAGCTATCGTATAGCGAGGGTAGAGACTGTTTCAGACACCTCTATTCCCTAAACTCAACCTGTTCCTCCCTCCAGCTTCCTTCCATTGTATTATTCTCTTTTCCAGTATCTTCTCATATATTTTTGTACAGTGGCATATCAGCGTTATTCACCAATAATTCGTACACCTTTCATGTCTCCTTTCTTAAAAACGCTCCTATAATTACCTTCTTTCAGTACCCTGTTCTCCTGCCTCATATATTTGCTTCACTTGCAGCTTTTATCATTTCCACAGTTATTTGGGCTAAACCTGGTGTTTTCTCAGTTTCATCCTCTTTAGTGCAACCTCCATCTCTTCCCAAGTCAGACCCATTCTCTCCTCTTCTGCCAATTCTTCATGCTCCTCTGCTTAACTCTTATCCCTTCCTCTTCATGTTTGAATATATTCTCAACATTTCACCTCTAAGTTCCTTTTATTCTTCTCCAGTCTTCATAATTCTTATATTATTATTATTATTATTATTATTATTATTATTATTATTATTATTAGCACCGCGTCTTACTACCCGTTCGGGTTATACGCACTTACGCTAATGTGTAATGGTAGGGTGATAGTGAGATGAAATGAAGGACCTACAGTTTAACGTGGAATCCGAACCACGGTGGCGACCTGGCATTCCCCACATCCACAAGATGTCTTGTCAGAGGTGAAGGAAGGGTTTGGCAATCAGATAAATCATTGCCGGGACCGAGGATTGAACCCCGGCCGCCAGCATAGAAGTCTGACACCTTACCCCTAGACCACCAGGTCACCCATAATTCTATATCCTTGTCTGTTCTATCTTCACTTGTTTCTCACCAGACAATATAACACCTTCTTACTTTCCTTTCCAGCATCTCTGTCTAACGTTGCATCCAATCCTTTGCTTCCTGTACCACACGCTTCACTCTCCCTTCTTCTCCTTCTCCCTACACTCTTCCTTTGTTTCCTCATTCCTATTCTTAAAACTCCTTCTGAATGATTTGTTCTTACTCTCCACTGATTCCTTTACTTTGTCGTTCCACAATGTTTCCTTCTACTTCCTCTTAGCACTTGTCCTCCCAATTAACTCCTCCACAGCTCCCACCAAACTTTTCTTAAACCTTTACGATTCCACCTCTGCACTTTGCAGCTCATCCTCGGCACTAAGCATCTTGCCTTTCTTAAATACAGTTCTCTTCCCTTTTAATTTATACTTCTTTCCTATTTTCCTACTTTTCTCCTACATTCCTGCCACTAACAACCTGTCTGGATACATACCTGGTATCTTAACGTTTACTTTCTTCCTTCTACAATTGAATGAACAGACAGACAATAAACTATTAGAGACCTTCGCTTCCCATATCAACTGCATCTAGTAATTTTATGATTTTCTCTTTTATAATTGTACCAAGTGTTTGCCACCTTCATTCCATTTTGTGCACATCATTCTAGTAATCCTCTACCTTCCTCATTTCTCTCTCTCCATCAGTCATGTCCTAACACTTCCTCAAAACATTCTCTCGCTCACTTTCCCAACTTGAGCATTAAGGTCCCCCTCACAACCACTTGTCTTTCTTTTCCCAAGTACCTTTCTAATTCTATCTCAAATTTTTCCTTCTCTTCCAAGGGGCATCTAACTGGCGATGCATACACCTTGAGCAATTCCATTTGTTTCCCTTTATCCATAATTATAACTTTAATCATTCGATCACTCATCCACTCCACCTCTACTTCCCACCCTATCCTCACAGCCACCTCTACACCATTTCCCACACTCCACTAGCTCTTCACTCTGTCTCACTCCAACCCAGAACCTCTAGTCTCCTTTCCTCGATAAGCTCCACATCGCCTTTACTCTTTCAGTAAGTGTGGGGAAATTCAGAATCCATATTCGCAGCTTATGAATGTCTTTATTAACAGTCAAACATTTACCTTTATTTGCTGGAGTATATTAATATTTGTAAAAAAGTAAACTAAATGTATTTACTGGAGCGATCTTTTATTTATTGCGTTCATAATAACAAAACAATGGTGTTATCTTCCATCACACCTAAAGAAGAATAAACAAATGAGAGTGGAATCCACACGAATGTATCAATTTTTATATTTTAAAAAAAGGCCCCAGCATTTTCGTACTAAGAAACATAAAAAAAAAATTATAACTGGAGTAAATCCTGTAATTATCCTTTCGATACCAATACCTACTGTTATCCATCATATCCTTCAGATACGAGTGCGTTATCGATATTTTTCTACCGATACTAAGACTTTGTAAAATATAGATACCACACTGATGGAGTTGTATGGCTAATATTAGGAAACAGCATTGTCATTCATCCTCTTGTTTTTCTTGTGTTCACTCTTTCCTTAGATATAAGACAACATTCACAACGCTGGTTCGCCGATGTTGACGTACCTTCTTCTCATCCCCAACACATCGTTTTTTGACATAACTGATAGCGAGGTGATTTGGTAACAGTTTACACTCGCCGTAGAGATCCATTGGGTGAGGAAGGGCGGGTCAAAAATTGGCGAAGAAAAGGCGTTACATGGTTTATGGATGATCATAGGCAGAGTTTGCGGAGGGGAGAAAAAATTAATATAAACTGACAAGCATTATTTACTTTTGACTAACAAATTTTTCATTGAATATTTCATTTCCTCTGTCATAAATAATTTACGAAATAATGTTATTTCAATAACATAAGCAAAGTAATTTTAATGATAAATTATAATATTAAGTAATTAGTTTAGAACAACACTTATTGTATTTTACTTTGCAGCCAGTCTCAACAGGAATCTCTGGAAATTGGTCCAAAGGTTGATTTCCATCTCCAAAAGCCAATCGCAACTACCCTCGGTTGATGTCTTACAAAATTATGAAATTTTAATCTATCTAAGCGAAGTGTTCGTCTGTCTGTGAATGTGTGTGAATATTAAGTTTCCATATTTTAACTAGAGCCGTGATTCACCGGCAGAGAGAGAGCGGGTGACCCTTCGGGCTCATTTCTGGGAATCCCAGATAAGCATTCGTGTCAATTTGGTAATAATCGGTAGTATTCGCCACGGGGGACCTCCCCAAGCTCAATGTTTGCCCCCAAAATCAAAATGGTGAAATTCCGTCTGCGTGGATAATCCCTAGGACAGTGTACATCCCTAACTATATCGGATCAGAGGGAAGATGTGGAGTAAGCCCGAGATATCGCGTGCGTGTCAGACGTTGCGTAGCGGCACGCAGGCTCTGATCTAGAACCAACCAGTTCCTCATCTGTCTCGAAAGGGAGAGATGGGGCAGACAGAACCGGGGCCACTTCCCACAAGATGACACCGGGGGGGCAATCCCTCCTCCCTTAAGAATAGAGAACAGCGTGGAACTGGGAAATGATAACGAGCCATTTGGGTCGTAACAAATGATTAGGACCCCCGCCCACCCCTCCCTTCCTCCACAAGCACTCCATGTGCAAAGTCAACAATGTATGTAGAGGGGGTAGGGGGAACAAATTGAGATTAAGCCCCGCTCTAGGAATGTGATAAAAGTATCGATACGTTACTAATATCGATATTTTCCTTACTAGACTAGTATTTTTTACTTGATAGTTTTTTCCTATAGTTTTATTGATATTAGTACTCACATTCCGGTATAAAAAACATTTTTTTTTGTTATCTTCACTCATGCTGAGACTAAAATAATATTTAGTAGGGTGGATTGTGGAGGAAGAATAAATAACACTATTTCTCAATTCTCACTCATTTTATAATTAAGCATTCAATCTCTTTTGGCTCATCATAATAACTGTTCTTTCATCTTTGTTTATCAATACAGCCGCCGCCTGAAGGGGCGAGTGGCGTTGTTTAATCAGATGAAGCAGGACAGGGTGTCAATTCTTCTATTGTTTGTCAATAGTTAATAATCTATTATGTAAACGACGAATGTGGTTAAAAAAAATGGCACCTCATAGAAGTGAGTAGTTATGGAAGTTTAAAAAAAAGTTGGATAGCGAAAAGGCATGTTGTAAAAAAATCTATACTGATACACGGTATCTTTATTATGATACTTTTAATGAGTACAGTATCGATACCACATCCCTACCCCGCTCTCCTTGAGAGATGAACGAATGTAATGGGAATGGAGGTGGTTGTTGCAGGGCACAAGCGGGGTGTTTGCCTCCCCTCTACCCCCTTCCTCCAAGAGCACAAATCATTTAATAAAAATCTTAAAATATATAAAGTAGAGCTGAAAGATATAGATAGCATTGAGGATGTGTCAATGCCTAAACTACATATTTTTAAGAGCAAGCTTACGATTTTATATTAAAAGGGGTGCCATACATTAAAATGGAATTCTAAAATTGAACATAAGAAAACAGTACGGCTCACCCTTACCCTTCATTTGTATATACTTTATCTTAAATAACAAAATATATTTTAAATAATAAATTAGTTAGTTAGAAACCTTTTCTTTAGTAAGTACTAGTGTGTTGTTCCTACACACACCAACACACACACACACCCCACCCCTACATAACCCCCACCCACCCTACCCCTAACACCCACCTACACACAACTACATAAACCCCCCAGGCCACCACTGTGGTTCGGATTCCACGTTAAACTGTAGGTCCTCATTTCATCTCACAATCATCCTACCATTACACATTAGCGTAAGTGCGTATAACCCGAACGGGTAGTAAGACGCGGTGCTAATAATAATAATAATAATAATAATAATAATAATAATAATAATAATAATACATAAACCCCCACCCACTCTACCCCCGACACACACCGGCACCTCCACCCTCCAATACCCACCTACACACAACTACATACACTTCCACCCACCCTAACCCCAACATCCACCTACATACACACCTACATAAACCCCCACCCACCTACACACATACAACACACCCACAAACATGCCCCACACACCTCCACCTACCCAAAGATACACCCATACATACATTACACAAGTAATATTATACTGTTTAAGACGTCATTCTCGGATTAGACTAGACTGCCATTATATATATATATCCTTTTAATGTGTGTCTTGGAACGGAGGCAAGCATGAATGGCAAAAGACGAGTCTGGAGTTCGATTCTCTCGCATGACAAAGTCCCATCATGCTACCCCCCCTCCCCACCCCGTCTGTCTGACTGTTGCCGACTTGTTCAGATGGTCGATACGCGCTCCTTACACCTCACAAGACTCGCTGGCTTCAGAACAACATACTCGGGCTTGGGACCGGTCTAGAGACACTTTTACCCACGGGATTGGCCGCACGGACAGTGTGGCAGACTGTTGCATAGTAGTTTACCATCTTCCCGACTGAAGAATGCTGGTGCATTCCCTTAAAATATAGACCTACTCTTTTTCTAGACAATGTAAGTGTCATAAATATACAATTTAAAAGCAGCTCAAGGGTCTAATCCTCCATGTAGCTTAGACAGATATCTAAAAAATAAAAAATAAATTGAGACAAAATCATTGCATTTATCGGTCACCAGGGTGTACTAGTTAGGCTTAAGTTGGTTTAAGTTCTTTATTGGCTTTCATACTCATTATAATCATCTCATATCATCTCATCGGGACATGGAAAGAGCCTCAACGGAAATGATGTATAATTAGTACGTTCGGGCGTCCCCTGGGCAAGGGTACATTAATACTGGTTTATCTTTCCACTTATGGGCTACGAGTGACTTATCCCAGAGGCGCTAGCTCGTCAATCTATATTTATAAAATAACATGTCCTGACTGACTGACTGATTCATCATCGCCGAGCGCAAACTATCAAGGCTACAAGCATGAAATTCGGACTGTATATTCATTTTGTTATGTAGGCACCCACTAAGAAAGGATTTTAGAAAATTCCACCCCAAAGGGGTCAAAATAGGGGATGATAATATGTATGAAAGTCCGTCATTTTGAAAGTTACAAAACAAAATTTTGTATTTCGGTTATTGACGTAAAACAAATAAATACATGTTTCAGGAATTTTGGAAATTTTATTTAATAAGGGATGAAAAAGGGGTGAAAGTTTGTATCGGACTTGCATTATTTTTGATCTGAGGTCAAGTTATGGTCATCAACATAGCGTAATATTTTAAATTAATCTGTAAATACATATGTATATTTTCGTATTTGTATATAATCAACTTCCACGCGAGCAAAAGCTATCTAGTTTATTATATGGGAAACATTATTATTATTATTATATTATAGCACCGCGTCTTACTACCCGTTCGGGTTATACGCACTTACGCTAATGTGTAATGGTAGGGTGATTGTGAGATGAAATGAAGGACCTACAGTTTAACGTGGAATCCGAACCACGGTGGAGGCCTGGCATTCCCCACATTCACAAGATGTCTTGTCAGAGGTGAAGGAAGGATTTGGAAATCAGATAAATCTGTGCCGGGACCGAGATTGAACCCCGGCCGCCAGCACAGAAGTCTGACACCTTACCCCTAGACCACCAGGTCACCCCTATATGGGAAACAAAAACCGTGTTGAAACCTAGCCAATGTGAAATAAAACAAGGACAAAGTATTCTATAAAAATGTATTTGTGAAAAAATCCAACCATCATATAATAGTTTTTTTTAAAGAGACAAATCTGCAAACATAAAATAAATAGGATAGTGTAAAAATCCAGACCAAAATTACTACAAAGATTGATTTTTGTAATACATTCCTAAGTTTACAAGCGTAAAATATACACGTCTATATTTTAAGATCACACTAACTATGCGAATAACATATGAAACAAATCTAGCAGTGCAGTGTCGTGGAGTTTTGCCAGGGCAAGCAGCGCGTGTTAAAACTGTAGCTATGAAATGTTCCCTCCCCGTTGATGCCAATTTAACCAATAATGTTCTGCTCTGGACAACGTATGTTCGGTATTATTTGGCCAATGAGTGATTAGAACACGTCATAGGTACTGGTTTGTTTTGCCACCGCGTCTTACTAACCATCCAAATTTTACGCTTAAGTACTAACTACATTGATGTGCTAGGAATTTAAAATGTTGAATTTAGATTAAGTGTACCAGCATTTACATGGACGGGATAATGGAAAACAATTCTTTTTAAACCAACCTCAGTGCATCCGATCGGGATTCGAAGTTCGAGCCCCGTCATTGTCAATCCAGTCTAATGCCAAAGGTAGTCTAAGACTATTCGAATACCGAGGTGGGTCAGAGGTACAATCTAAACTAACTCTGCTCTGCCTGGCAACACGTCACGTCACGCCACGCCACACATATTTATTAACATTATTACAAACTTTCTAGCAAACATCAACATTCTTTCATGAATAAAACTATGGCTAGAATTTTTTTTTATAACAAATATATAAATATTTGGTAAATAATAGTTTGAACATTATATTTTACCTACTATTTACCTAACAACGATCACAGTTTTCCCTAAACAGTATTAACACACGTCAATTTATTTAGCACAACTAAATTTAAAGTGTTACAAAATTATTTTAGTTTTTGTGTGTGTAAATGAGGCTAAAAATGCAACAATTAAAATATATTGGTGTTTAATACATATTGCTTATAATATATCCTTCGTTTATAGTAAAATATATTTAAATAACTATTATTATAAGAATTATTTTTAATTTTTAGACCCCTTCACAAAATTCCCTTGACTATTTCCCAATGTATTTCAAGTTTTCCAGAAAGATGGACATAAAGTAACATAGCACACTCGAGTTGAATTTCAAAGACGGAAATGGCGATAATTTAATGTGGAATACATTCATTATTACAGTCTGATTTTCATTGGAATGGTTCTTTAGAAAATACAAATATA
Source organism: Timema cristinae (assembly GCA_039000515.1). NCBI lineage: Eukaryota > Metazoa > Arthropoda > Insecta > Phasmatodea > Timematidae > Timema > Timema cristinae. Next base: position 23,924,815 of record JBCFYV010011172.1, read on the forward strand.
ATGTATTATGGTCGATAATGATAACATTTTAATTTATTATAATTGTTATTTTATAGGTAATGATAATGGCCAACAAAGTTAATGTGACAACTGAAGATTACATGAGCTTATGGTGACCTGGTGGTCTAGGAGTAAGGTGTCTGACTTCTGTGCTTGGGATCGGGGTTCAATCCTCGGTCCCGGCACAGATTTATCTGATTGACAAACCCTTCCTTCACCTCTGACAAGACGTGTATTAATCACAACTTGTGAATGTGTGGAATGACAGGCCTCCACCGTGGTTCGGATCCCACGTTAAACTGTAGGTCCTACATTTCATCTCACAATCACCCTACCATAAACATTAGCGTAAGTGCGTATAACCCGAAGGGGTAGTAGGACGCGGTGCTGTATAAAATAATAATAATAATAATAATAATAATAATATAATACATGAGCTGATGTATGGATGGACATGTGACTGTATTATTATTATTAAAACCACGTTTTAAATGTCTAATTTTATTATTATTATTACTACTATCATTATTATATAACTACCCGTTCGGGTTATACGCACTTACGCTAATGTGTAATGGTAGGGTGCCTGTGAGATGAAATGAGAGGACCTACAGTTTAACGTGGAATCCGAACCACGGTGGAGGCCTGGCACTCCACAAATTCCCAAGTTGTGATTAATACACGTCTTGTCAGAGGTGAAGGAAGGGTTTGTCAATCAGATAAATCTGTGCCGGGACCGAGGATTGAACCCCGGACCCCAAGCATAGAAGTCAGACACCTTACCCCTAGACCCCAGGTCACCTTACATTTCTAATAATCATAACATACTTAAAATTAGCCAACAATTTCGAAAGAAATTCCTATTTGACAAAGAATTCCAAAACTATAAAAAGAAAAAAAACAAAAGGGTAATTCAGATAATAAAATACAATTATGTTTAAAAAAAATAAAAGAATGTCTCCCCTTTCTTTTACTTAGTAGCGGTAAAATGCGATACAGAGGCCTTAAAACACAGAATTCTCATTAATTTTATGTTACAGCTAAACTCGCGCGAATACGAAGCCTTTGACGTCACACAAGTTTTCTTACGTCATTACTTTACATTGAAACAAGGGCGGGACAGCGCCACGTCGTAAATGAATCCACCGTACTGAACAATCAATTACATCGCCCACCTTTGATTGCACGGAGTGTAATTAGACTAAATGATCGGAGCGGCAACACACACTCACCCCCTTCCCAATCCCCCCGCGCGGAGATTAATAGAAGCGGAACAGCGTTCCACGTACAACGTCACATTTACCTACCACAAGGCCGTTTCATGATTACGTTTAACACCTTAAAAACCACAGTTCAATTTTCATGGTAATAAAAAACCCCCCTCCCCCTTTTTTTTACCTTGACCAAAATTGATAACATTTAGCTCACACGCTCTAAGGTGTCACTCGCAAGAAACTGAACTGCGATTGACAGGGAGGTCAAATTTTGAATCTCGACAGGATGAACTGAAGGTGTTTTTTCTCTAAATATTTTAGTAGTCTATTCTTTCTACAAGCAAATACGGGAACAATTAATCTATTATAACTTCCTGTCTACCCGATTTATGTAATTAAATGCTAATATCCCGGACGGGTAGTAATTCTCAGTGAGCCTGCCTCCCGTAACACTTTTACCCCCCAAAACACACTCTAGGACAGTGCTCAACCCCTTTAATCAGTAGTTAAATGTTCTAGTTAACGAGCCAAAGTTACTCAGCGCCCGACACACTCCAAGGTTGGCGAATGCCGGGGTGTGCATATCACCAAGTGATATGTCTGGGAATTGTTTCAGAACACTTGTGGAGGGACCAACACTGAAACACGAGAGTAGCGGCTGGTGGTCTCATGCTTTGCGCGAGTGTTGCAGTGTTGATCGTGGTCCTTGTCAATCCTCGCTCCAGACAATGTTTATCGCGGTCCTTGTTAGCTCTCGCTCCAGGCACTGCCGCTACACTCGGACATCGAGTCATCATCTCTAGTCAGGATGGGCATGAAGATATGCAGCTGACGCTTACCCCTCGATCTCTCCGAAGGAGACCTGCACGTGGACGGGAGCGGCGCCTGATGATGGAACGTCTGTAGCACCGGGGGTATCGAGGGCGGAGGGGGAGAAGGAGGTGGAAGTGCCCCCAAGCACCTCGCGGCGAAACTTTGCTGGCACTTCCGCCTGCTCTTCAAGCCCCTGGCTTCTACACCCAGAGGTTTCACGTCAGGGACGTCTACTTGAGGAGGGAACTCCGTGCGGGCGACGGGCACTTTGCAAGGGAGGGGCGCGTGTCTAGGGCCGGTGGACCTGACGGGGGCTGACGCCACGACGGCCCCTCCAACTCTCCTCCTGGGCCGCCGGTTCCTCGGCATATAATCCTTGTTGTTCTTGTCACCGGTGGTCCCACTCTTGCCCGCGAGATCCAGCCACTGCAGGACGCGCTCCGACAGTGGATTCATCCCCAGCTCCGGAAGGAGTGGGCCATCCACGCTGTCCAACCTCCACGACGACGACGACTCCTCTTCGTCGTCGGAACTGCTAAAGAACCTGTGGGGGAGGTATGGCCGGTGGTACTGACCCACCATGGCGGTATTGGGACGAGGTTTCTGGATGTCACGATAGATATCGCAGCAGCGTACGAGGCACGGCAGCGGTTGTTGAGACTGAAGATTGTCGGCGGTCTTCTTGGAACGCTTGTGGCCGCGGTGGTTGGTAGTCAGTACCAGCTGTAGCTTGACGAGGCAGTGTTCCAGAGGCTCCTGGTTGCTGACGTCACAGCATGAGTTGGAGGAGGCGCTGGACTGGGAGGTCGGACGACAGTGGAGGCTACCGCCGCTCTTCTGGAGGGGAGGGGGAGGTGGATACCGGAGCAAGGGGTCGTCTTCGGAAAGGATGGCGTGGTGGTAGCCGTTCACCCACACCGTCTTGACGAACAGAGGCCGCTCGGAGGAGGCCCACCTCGCCGGCATGGCGGGAGGGAATCAGCTTAGTTCGTAGAGTAATCAACACTTCTGCATGGCACGAGGTAGTCAACTTAGTTCATGGAGTAATCAACAGTTCTGAATGGCATGAGGGAATAAACTTAGTTCGTGGAGTAATCAACAGTTCTGAATGGCACGAGGGAATAAACTTAGTTCGTGGAGTAATCAACACTTCTACATGGCACGAGGGAATAAACTTAGTTCGTGGAGTAATCAACACTTCTACATGGCACGAGGGAATAAAATTAGTTCACGGAGTAATCAACACTTCTACATGGCACGAGAGAATAAACTTGGTTCGTGGAGTAATCAACACTTCTACATGGCACGAGGGAATAAACTTAGTTCGTGGAGTAATCAACACTTCTACATGGCACGAGGGAATAAAATTAGTTCACGGAGTAATCAACACTTCTGCATGGCACGAGGGAATAAACTTAGTTCGTGGAGTAATCAACACTTCTGCATGGCACGAGGTAGTCAACTTAGTTCATGGAGTAATCAACAGTTCTGAATGGCATGAGGGAATAAACTTAGTTCGTGGAGTAATCAACAGTTCTGAATGGCACGAGGGAATAAACTTAGTTCGTGGAGTAATCAACACTTCTACATGGCACGAGGGAATAAACTTAGTTCGTGGAGTAATCAACACTTCTACATGGCACGAGGGAATAAAATTAGTTCACGGAGTAATCAACACTTCTGCATGGCACGAGGTAGCCAACTTAGTTCATGGAGTAATCAACAGTTCTGAATGGCATGAGGGAATAAACTTAGTTCGTGGAGTAATCAACAGTTCTGAATGGCACGAGGGAATAAACTTAGTTCGTGGAGTAATCAACACTTCTACATGGCACGAGGGAATAAACTTAGTTCGTGGAGTAATCAACACTTCTACATGGCACGAGGGATAAAATTAGTTCACGGAGTAATCAAAGTTCTGCATGGCACGAGGTAGCCAACTTAGTTCATGGAGTAATCAACACTTCTACATGGCACGAGGGAATAAACTTAGTTCGTGGAGTAATCAACACTTCTACATGGCACGAGAGAATAAACTTGGTTCACGGAGAAATCAACAGTTCTGAATGGCATGAGGGAATAAACTTAGTTCGTGGAGTAATCAACACTTCTACATGGCACGAGAGAATAAACTTGGTTCACGGAGAAATCAACAGTTCTGAATGGCACGAGGGAATAAACTTAGTTCGTGGAGTAATCAACACTTCTACATGGCACGAGGGAATAAAATTAGTTCACGGAGTAATCAACAGTTCTGAATGATATTCCCACCATACTATTCTTTGCAATACCTACTATAAAATTTGAAGTTTGGATCTATTTGTGATTTGTCATCTTAAGACAGTCCACGTCTTCTACGAATGTGAAAACATCGACAGAAATAATATTCTCTGTAGATGCAACCAGTCTCATATAATGTATTCAAACAATTTCTAATGCAACTTTAAGGGAAAACAACAAAAACACATAATGTACACAGTATTCAAGTAGGTTCTTACTGTTATTTATTCCACATAGCCATTAAAAATGTGCACATGTGATATCTACTCTACACAGGTTAGATGCTACCAGTGGGATATCGCGGGATTATTACCAAGCAAACCTTCCAATTTAATCAATTACCTGGACCAACATTCCATGCCATCCTGATACTTCTCTTTGGTAATATATATACGAACATGATAGATGAATACACATTTTACAATGCCATGTTTGAGTATTTATAAAGTTATAACTGCCATTAATGGCCTTTAATATAGATTTTAAAAAAAGGTGCTTTTTAGTGTCAAATCTGATGACTCTGGCCACATTAACGTGGGTAGCAGAGTTAGTAGCAATAGCTGGTCTGTTGCGTTTTTCCAGTAGTTTGTTTTACCCTCCGATCAAGCGTTGACGTTTTTTTTTAAAATAAGAAAGTCGCATGCAATGCGGTTTTGTTTACCTCCGAACATTTCACTCGATTTAAGGATTAAACATGGTACACATTTTCCCCGATAATCTTAGAAACAGAACAAACATGTGTTTCAACCAATGAGGAATAATAGAGTAAACACTTTGTTAGCTAAAAGAATATACTTTGTTTATTTTAGTGCCACCATATAATATTTCCATTTGAAAAAAAAGAAATAGGTTCAACTAATGAAAATCACCTCGCAAGAGTTTAGTTATAAGACAGTCAATATATCAATAACTCAACACTTGTTGACTTTTACTGCACACTGGCAAAAAAAAAAAAAGTCTGAACTGAATAAGAGTAATTTAAAAAAATGTAAAACACTTGATCCAAAACCAATGTGGTAAAAATTGTGCCTATATAAAACACAGCTATTCTTACAGCCTCCCAAAGAAATGAAAGCTATATCTTCATAAAACATAAATATATATCTTTAACAAAGGACACGAGGTTTCTAACGTGTTTGTCTTCAAGTCACCGGAGGAGATTTTTCATCCCGTCCCAAATAGTTTCTCAGAGAGGTCCTGAATCCCCCGACGACAGTGGAAGTACAAACAGGTGCGCCCTGTGACCCACGTGGGGACGAACAATTATTGACTGAATGATTGACTGACGGGAGTCACCAGTTCACGTCCCGGGACAACCTCCCTTCCCGACGATACGGGAGTATCTGCCACATGTGACATCCTACTAGTGGATAGATTGGGGGGGGGGGGTAAGGGAGGGTTACTACGCAAGGCGGGACGGTTGCGGGAGACTGTGGGGTGAAGGGTTAGGGGGGAGGGGGAAGATACTTCCGAAATTGGTTTAGCGGTCACGCATTGCTTACCCAGTTCCTTCCACCCACGACCGAATGGGGGGAGGGGGGGAGATGGGGTTGAAGGAAGGGAGAAAGAAAGGTAAAAGTGGAGCCCACTGCACGAAAGGAATTTTGGAAGTATCACGAGGGGGTAAAAAAGAAGGTTGGAAGGAATAAATTTAACTTTTTTTTTATTGTCAATTTTGAGGAAGAAGAAAAATTAGTCAAAGAGTTAGATTCTAGACCGATAATGTAGTAATCGCTTTTATACTAACTCAAGAGTTTCATAGAAAGTTTATTTTTAAGAAAATACTAGCTACCGCATCTTCAAATCGAGATTTTATTTTAATTTTAATATTTAAATTGGAAATTGTTTTATTATTATTATTATTATTATTATTATTATTATTAGCACCGCGTCTTACTACCCGTTCGGGTTATACGCACTTACACTAATGTGTAATGGTAGGGTGATTGTGAGATGAAATGAAGGACCTACAGTTTAACGTGGAATCCGAACCACGGTGGCGGCCTGGCATTCCCCACATTCACAAGATGTCTTGTCAGAGGTGGAGGAAGGGTTTTGAAATCAGATAAATCTGTGCTGGGACCGAGGATTGAACCTCGGCCGCCAGCACAGAAGTCTGACACCTTACCCCTGGACCGCCAGGTCACCCGGAAATTGTTTTAGAGCTTTATTAGGCCTAAATGCTTATTGGTGGTTCATCCCCAACATAATTATAGGGCAAACTTAACAGAGCCCATACCACTAAAGCCCATACCACTAACGTAACACTTCACTAAATGTGTGAATGTTATGCCGGGATCACGATCAACTTAACGTTAACTTAAGTAACTTAACGTAACGTTCATTAAAGTTAACTTAACTTATGTGTGATCACGATTCCTAACTTAACGTAACAACTCAGCCAAACATATGCATTCTCGAGTATGATATGTGGTTTTGTACTATTTGTAAAGTGATGATCTGTGAATGTTACTGTTTCATCAATATTAATATATATTAATAAACTTTTTTGATCAATTTAGTTCCCTATTTTAGTTTAATTATTTTGTTTCAATGTCTGATCACTAAAACTTACGCTAAAGAGTAAACATTGGTCATAATACCGACAAATGAATTACTAAATAGCCCTGTTGACGTCACTCGCATAATGAATGGCTGGCTAGATCACGTGATACCCTTCAAGTAACGTACAGTAAAGTAAAAGACCTCCCAAGACATCTTTTACGTTAACTGCAAGTCAACGTTAAGTCAAGTGCATCGTGATCTCTTCCATTTAAACATACGAGGAGGTACTTTACGTTAAGTTACGTTAAGTTAACGTTAAGTTGATTGTGATCCCGGCATTATAATGAATACATTATAACAAAAAATGCTAACGTTCAGTTAGTATTTATACTTGCTCGCACACTATGTATAATTTTTTTCAGAGAAATGGATTCGTAATTAGGTGTATTTAACCCAACTCTAATTATTAAATCTAAAACAATGATATTCAACATCCTAATTAAAAGGGTCAGGATGAAATAAGCTGTCTAGAGGGAAGTCACCCTCATTGAGTGGGGGTGAGGATGGGGGAATCTCGGTATTATATCACATGTGTGAAACCCCCATAATGCAGCAGGCCTGTATTTGAACCTCGGTCTTGGACCGTATCTTGGCAATCCAGTCTAATGCGAGTCCGACGCTCTCAAACCACGTGAGATGTGAAATGTTTCCTTAATTTTTCACGAACTTTTTTAGTTATTTTTTTAAAAGTTATTTAAATGTGCTACAATAAAGCAACAACGATCCATAGTTATCTTCTCACACGCACGTATCCTTTATTTATTCTTTTTTAACACCACGTCTTACTACCCACTCGGGTTATACGCCTATGTAATAGATACGTTAGTGATTTTAAGGATTAGGGAGGTCATGTTTATAGTAAGTGTAGCCATATTTGCGTGGAGGGAGAGTGGAAAAATAATTTTGGAAAAACCACCCTCAGCACCCTACCAAGATTCGAACCCCGATATCCCCAATTGTCTACAGTCTAATCTACTGTAAGATTAGCACGTTAGACCACGCCTTCCCCAACCTTCACCTACTTTGTAAGCGGCAGGCCACCACTGCGCAAAATTTTACGGGTCTAAAATTTACCAAAAAATGTTCATATCTGTCGCCCCCCCCCCCCCCCCCCCCCCCCGTGCTGGTTAATTTAAAGTTCGAAAGTGTCCCAACTTCCTGAATCCGAGGAGTCTATAAGATTGCAAGTTATGCCCTAAACAAAAGAGGGAGACATTATAATGACGAGAAATTTAATTTCCTGCCGCCATGTCGGGTCGTCAACCAGTTCGACTCCATGGAGGATGATACAGCTCTGACAATTTCATTTCCGGCCGGAACTTCAATAGATAGATACTGTCGCTCATTGTTTTATAGTCGGACACTGGTACCAGTACTATCATTGAGCCTGTCTCACGGCTGATTAAGTACATACGAAGGTCACGACTCTCACGGCTGATTAAGGTCATACGACGAGTATTCAACGAGCCTGTCTCACGGCTGATTAAGGTCATACGACAGAGTATTATCAACGAGCCTGTCTCACGGCTGATTAAGGTCATACGAAGAGTATTATCAACGAGCCTGTCTCACGGCTGATAGTCATCGACAGAGTATATCACGAGCGTTCACGTGATTAGGTCATCCGAGAATACTATCAACGAGCTGTCTCCGCTGATTAGGTCATCGAGAGATACTTCACGGCGCTCGGCTGATTAAGGTCATACGACAGAGTACTATCAACGAGCCTGTCTCACGGCTGATTAAGGTCATCCGACAGAGTACTATCAACGAGCCTGTCTCACGGCTGATTAGGTCATCGAATGTATATCAGGGAGTCGCTGATTAGGTCTACGACAATTAGCATTTTATTGCACAATTTTTACAAGTGTAAAAATTATAAGTTATAAATCGTATTCAATGATTTCAAATCATTACAGTTGACCAATTATATGGGGTCAAACTTGCTATTTTATGTTACGTGCATCGTTAAGGTAAAGTAATTAATGCATAGGGCTGAAATTTAGTACAATTAGACATTCATATGAGCTGTAGACAATGAAATATTAATACTATAATTTAGGAACGCGTTTTACTATCCGTTCAGGTTATAAGCTTATGTACTAATTACACTAATGTGTTAGGGATCAGGAAGGTTATGTTTAGAAGTGTATCAGCATTTGCGTGAAGGAAGAGTGGAAACCCATTTTCGAAGGAAAAACTCAGTACACCCGATCGAGATTCAAACCTCAATCCCCCAGTTATCGTCAGTCTAGACTACTGGGAGAGTAGCGTCTTAGACCACACGGCTATCGAAAGTGGGTATCATGATATACTAGTAGAAGTACTCGGCATTGCACGGGGTAATCGTACAATGCATTGTGTTGTTACCCCTGTCTGTCAACACTTTAATCTTAGTTTTATTTCTTCCCACTCAGTTATTAATTAATTTATAAACATATCTAATAAAAAATGTAAAATTCTCAGTTCAAGGTGCACATGCTCATGTATAAGAATTAATTATTTTAAAATTTCAGACCCTGCATGTGGTAAATATCATGCAAAGCTCATTACATACAAACACTTAATTTTATTATTATAAAAGACAAGAAAGATTACACTTGAATGGTTTTCCACTCTCCCTCAGAGCAAATGCGGGTATATTTCATATAAAAATATAACCTCATTAATCCCTGAAAACCTTTAGGGTAGTTAGTACACAAGTATACAACCCCAAACGGTTAGGAATGCGGTGCTAAGAAAATTAGCCTGACGCCTTTCCCCTCCAAGTTGTGTTACATAGCTTTCACATCAATACTGAATGTCGTTAATTCATAGGGAAGCTTTGTGACACTAAAAGAGGGACTCAGATTTAATACAAATCAGAATGCATTTTAAATCCTGAACAGAAATTATTTCAAAATATTTTATAGCAATAATAGTTTATTGTTTTTATTTATGAACAATAATAATATTTTTTCAATATTAATATTTAAGTATAAGATCTGTGTTATGTTACACTGTGATGTAGCCATCCTCCTCCCATGTTGCGACATTTAGATATTAGTTTCCCCCCACCCCACAGTAGTGTGGATGCCCACCTAAAACAGGCTGTGATAGGCTGGATTTGGTCACGTGACCACGCTCCCTCGCTCTATGATTGGCTATTGGCTTTCCCCCCCCCCATCCCCTTTCCAATGTTCCAAACTTGTTTATTCTTGTACAAACTTGTGTTTTTTACGTGTGCTCATTGTTTTTTATGAGTGATCATTTTTTTTATATGTGCTCATTAATTTTTATGTCTCGGTAGAAGTGGGACGGGCGTTGGAGTTTATTTTTTATTGGTGTGGGAGTTTATTTTATTTATTGGCATGCAGTCCACGGCGTCGGGAACTCCTCTCACGGCATCGCTATTGTGGACGCAGCACGAACTCTCCTGACGGCCGCTTAGCGTAGTGTGTGAGAAACTGGTTCCCAGCCACAATACTCTGAATATATTTTGGTGTCACAACCCTCCCCTCTCTCGGCAATGGGTTTTCCCGATGACGTCCCGATGAGGTCTCACACCTCACAAAGACGCGCCCAGCTAGGTGCTAGATAGGCGACCTGTTTGAGTCCAGTGTCTTGTTTCTCGCTTATGACGACCATACGGTCACCACACATGCGTCTGGAGAGATTTCATGATTAGTCAGACTAATATTTTGAGGCTGCGTGTTGTCTGAAAAACTTTGATATGACCGACTTGTAGCTGCCCAGTTCTTGCTACGCTGTACGGTTAAACACCGCACAGTTCCCTCCACATTTTTATAGCTCGTCATAGGGCGTAAAGCTGTTCTTGACGCTCATGCCGACGATGACTCGCTTGTCGTCGACTTCGTCCATTGAAAACAAAGTGTTGAAAATACTGGTGATGGCGAGAGGTTTCACCGGCTTTACATTGCGGGTACAAACGACTTGACCTTACATGATGTTTGATCTCTACGACGACTGTCTGGTTATGGACGGCACGTCGTCAGGACGCCCCTTTTAAAGGCTCACGCTGATTGGACGCAATCTCTCGAGGGGCGGCAGGACCATCAGTCTTGAAAAATGTGTTATAATATCTCACTACCGTAGCGTCATTGCCTGTATGATTAGTGGGAGAGAATAGGGTTAGGAAAGTTTTCATTGAAATGTTCTGGGCGCGATAGAGAAGGTACATGAGACAGTAATGGCGCAAACGTCTGAGGCTATGCTTTGAAGTTGTATCATGCTATGAGACGAGCGGGAAGTGTTTTTGCGTATAAATGCAGATGTGACTTTATACGGGGTGGAAAACCATAACTGTCAAAGTATTCTCCCAAACCGTACTTGTCGATAAAGATGGCGACCCAATGGGTCCCAGGGTTGGTGTGTGGATTCGTGTCGATGACTAGAGCGGCAGGTAATGCTATTCTTGCGGGTAGTTGATCAGCAGGGAAAACACCCAACCGTACAGAACGAACCATGGGTTTGTTTTCAGCGCACGTCTTATGGTGTGCGTGCACATCTTCAATCATCAATCTCGAAGTCTACAAACAATGGAAGCCGAACAGAAATACCACATGGGTTTCGGCCCAATTTAAGTGTTTTCAAAGACGAACAACCTCTGTCGTACAGATCTACGACAGGCGTAGGCGTGTATTTGGCTAGAAACTTTTTTTTTTTGTCCCCTTGACGTAGACGGTTCCTGCACGCATTGTGGCACGGGAGATGAGGGATTCAAGCAGGCTGTAATCCACATCGCTGCTATCCCAGGGAATACCGTGCAGTTTGTTGACGATATAGTCAGCTTTCTTTATAGCAGCAGCTGAAAGTTTCTTGATAGCGTATGGAGGTTTAAACACCCAATGTTGAAGTAATGTACCGTATACAGATAAAACACTAAGTTCCTTGACAATAAACACTTTTCTGTCGTCGATGAAGCACTGGAACTCTACAATGAGTCCATGATATAAATGACGGGTGTAAAGGGCAGGAAGTCGCGTATATTAACTCCCAAAATCGGTCACGACGTTTCTGTACTTGTCGATGGTGATGATGTTGGCAAACTACCCGTACACGATACAGTTGACAGTTTCAGTGAAAGCTCTGGTGAAGTTCACTTCGATGCTCAGAAAACCGTGCCTCGTCAAATTTCAATGCGATGTCATGTAGGCGGACAGATTAGTTGTGAGATCAAAAGCCATGAGATTTTTTCCCTTGGAAGGCTTCCTGTGTGATGTCACTACCTTGGTTCATGAAATGGATACCCGTTCCAGAAAACAGCACGTGGTAGGACATGACATATTTGCCGTTTGAAAAATCGGGCTGTAACGGTTTTGACGGCACTTGTTCCCCATCCACGTACAGCGAGAAATGGTTCGTGCCATAGGTTTGGAAGTTGAACGGGTTCTTGGTGGCGTCTCCGTTGAACGATGCGTTTGATACAAATCCCACGATGCATCGTTTGGGTAACTGTCCGGTGAATACGTTGACCAGTAATTTCTCTTGCACACCCGTAGGAATAGTGAGTGTTTTTACTTCCACGCGGGTGATGGGATACTTAGCGGGACTGACTTTTAATGCGTTGGCATGTGCCAAGAGCATAGAAGGTGCTACTTTGACACGTTGCACTAGAAGACAGGCTTCAACGATGTGAACTTTATGTAACGAGTTACAAGTAAATAGCTCAATCAAATGGGAGAATACTCACCCTATGCCCTGTTGAACTTTAACTCCGGACCACATGTTCCAACCCTCCTCTCCTTAACACACAATTCCACGGACTAAATGCAGAGATGATTCGACTGTCTGCTCATGAAGGAAGCCACGCCTAGAAAGAACAAGTGAAGTCGACTTCACGCATCTAGTCCTCGTTTATGCCACCTAGACGGTTCCAGCGCCTTATACTGCTTTCTCCTAGTCCGTGGAGTGTCCACAAACCTTCCCAGCGCTTGTCGTGCGGCATCTAGAGACCATTCCGAGACCAAATGCACCCCCTTTGAGAGACAGGCGAAGCCATCTGGTGGCGAGCGGGAACACTTGGTCACCCCTTCCCCGTTCCCTTCATAACCCCGCTCAGCCAGTAGAAACTATACGCCATCCTCCCCGAAAACCCCCTGTGCACAGTCGGTAGAACAGCCCGATAATTTCTAACGTTCAAAGAGATCGCGCCAGGTCAAAGGGATCTACTAAACCAAAAACTTCAAGGGAAAAGGACAAAAGACAATTTATTTTAAAAGAGTATGTATAAATGTTGTATATAAAATTATTAAGAGTAATTATAAGAGAGTGAAATATATGTGTTTAGCCTAAGTTTAGATATTAAGCCTTAAAGGGGATGCTGGAACCAACCTCCCCCAGCTGACGAAAATTATTAATGTATAGGGATAGTGAAATAAGAAGTCATGAGTAAACACTCGGAACAGTTGGAACCTCCACCAATGATATTGGGTTTAATTATTTTTGTTAACTGTCTCCAACCCTCCTATTGCGCTCAGAACCATTCGGGCTGCCATCTCACCTCTTCTCTAGCACTCAGAACCATTCGGTATGCCATCTCACCCCTCCTCTAGCGCTTAGAACCATCCGAACTGCCAATTCCTTTCCTAACACAGAAACCCTCACTGTCTACTCGCCGCCTCCTTCTCCATGACCCCTCCTCCCACTCATCTGCAGTACCGCCGCAGTAAAGGAGGGCAACGCCGAAAAACCCGAAGACCCCAATACCTCATTCCTGCAACAAACCTATCAAATTACGATCCCTCTCCCTTCCCCCGTGCAAACTTTCCGACTACCGAACCCCGACCTCCAAAGACCCACGACGGACCCACATCCGATGTCTCAACGACAAGAAACTGAAACAACGACTCATCAACCTTGGCCTGGACACTTCACCCCCAACTCCCCCGTTCCTACCAGCTAAGAAACATTTGCTATTCCAGTTCTCAGACTTCAAATCCCTTTCAGCTCGCATGTACGGCATCTGCCATTGTAAATATTGCCGGTAGCCCATTCCTAAAACATCTGGAACCAAGCTTCTTCGGCGGACCCCCATCTCAGCTGGTATTTTCAAGCCCAGATCACCGAGAAGGAAGAGAGAAGAGGAAGCCGCAGGAAATCACACACTCCTCCTCCTGCTACCCAGAGTCCACTCTTCGCCCTAGGAACTAATACGCCACCCATCACTTCACTACACCCTACCCCAGACTGACGAGATAGAGATCAATGCAAGTGGCGAAGAACACGCTGTTATGTTCCCTCCCTTCCACTCCATTTTCCCTCTCTCTATGGGCATGTCATGGTTACGTGCTTGTTATATATTGTGGTGATTCGTTTGTATTAGCACTCATTGTATGACTGGCTTACTAAGGTGATAGCGCCGAATTAAGCTTAAGGATGAGAAGGGTCGTAGTATATGTCGGCTAAACGGTCCATTAAGCTCGGAAAGGAAGGCACCTGTTTTCGTCCACCTTTTTCAGTTTCTTCTTCTTCTTAGGGTGTTGCGACGGTGTAAGTGGTTGGGGTATGGGTGTCGGATCTCGAATGGACACCAAACGTTTCGGACTTACAATAAATTCTTTCAGGAAGTATATTTTTTTTGAAGAGCCGTGAGAAACTCACGCCACCCCGACTGCTCACTGTGCCTTTTTGCTCTAACCAGATTGTTGACTAAATCCACAATATTGGATCCACTGAGAGGCATATCGTGTACTCTCACTTACCCGTTTGCGTCCCAAGAGATATCGCCTCGGGAAATAATCTGTTCTAATAAAAGTTCGGCTTTTTTAACTGCCTGTACGGGTACAGTATTGAGTACAGCAGGGATGTGAAGTACAAACACTTTAGGAATGGTTGTGGTGGTATTTTCAGACGCTGGAGGGTGTTAATTAAATTACAGATAGCACTGTAGCATTTATTGGCATAAAGTTCATTTAGACTTGTTAAGTTTTGAAGCGAGGATTTTTCCATTTCCTTGTCCAGCTCGGAGACCACTAGATTTGTGGCCGATGCCACTTGTTGGTGGTGTTGCTCGTAATGGTGTAATGTTTCCGGGGACAACAATATAATATTTTTCGTGTGTTCCATTATCTACGTGTTGAATAAGGAACCGAGGACACCGTTGATTAATGAGGCTAAAAGTAAGGGTTGAAACTCTCCTCCTTTCTGAACGAGTTGTCGTCTCTTCTTCTTCCAGCAATCTACTCGTTTGACCAGCTTGCACAAAACCTGCTTGCGAGCACGTAACTTTGTCTGCGCATTTTTCAACGACATCCGTCCTTTTAAAGTGGTGTAGGCACACTCACAAACAGAGTAAATCAGTTTCTTGTATGCCGTTTTCAACAAGGCGACACGCTGCAGGTTCATGCGATGCATCGCACGTAGCAGAGGAGCTTGCTTCAGCAATTTTGGACTCCAGGTTATGAAATGATTTTTAATAGGGAAGTGTCGGTGTTTTTATAGCTTTTGTGTGGTAGGTGCACGCAGCACTCGACATTTGTGCGGGTTCTATATATGAACCATTCGGGTGCACCTTGCTTGAAATCTAACAATATATACCCGTGGAGAGTACTTGTAGTATCAGCGTAAACCTCTTGTAAAACACGGGGGTTTTCGGGACAGAATTTACCTTCAAATTGTTGAAGCTGAGCTTTATCCCTAGGATTTTTAAAAAAGCACGATATAATGTGCGTTTAAGGAAATGTCTCTTTTGCCCTTGCCCTGGTGGAATAGATTTTGTATAAGGTACATGACGCTAATATTTTGATGGTGGCATTCTTTGGTGAAAAGCTCAACGACCACTTGGTTGTCTTCACGCAATAAGTCATCCAGGATAATCACCTGTGGCGAGTCATTACAAGTGTCATCCATTTTCGGCAAACCCTTAGAGAGTATGACGCGGGGACTTGACCCGTGTTCGAATTCCGGTTGCCATAAGGCATAATACCAGGTGAATTTATCAGACTTAACGTCACACATTGTTTTCCAAGTGACGGATAAAGTCGGCTACAAAATGTGACTTTCCACAGACGAAAATGGATGTTTCAACTTATCCATAATGTTTGAGACTGAGCTTATAAGCTAAAATATTTGCATTTATAGGATGGGAGGGAGGTGGTGTGGACGTTAAAACACAAACATAACAATTTTTATAATATTTATTCACACAAATAAATATTGCTCACACCATTAAAAGTATACATGGAATATTTATTTACAAAAATAAAAGTTTTACAAACATGAAAAGTATACATGGAATATTTATTTATACAAATAAAGTTTTTACAAATATATCTCGCACCACGAAATTTATACCGGTACTTAAAATATTTATTTACGCAAATAAAAGTTTTATAAATATGGCTCGCACCATGAAAAATTTACTTGGAATATTTATTTCAAAATTTTTTTTTCTATAATTTAGCTCACACCATGTAAAGTATACCTGGAATATTTATTTACAAAAAAAAAAAAAATTAGTTATCGAATATATCTTTCACATTAAGTATATTATGGAAACAATAATAAATTTCTTGAAGTCGTAGCGGGAATAGTGGCCTCGGTACTAAATATATAGGTCCAGTTTAAAGAATATATATATAATTTCAATTTAAAATATGTATAAGAAAATAAACAAATTTGACTAGAATTGACATATGTACAAAAAATAAAAATATATATACAAACAACTATTTGACTAGAAATAATCAGGTAGGTAAAGGATTTTACTGGCAGATACAATTTTTTTTAAATATCCCAGGTGCAAAAAAAATATGCGTGTTTTAATGCAAAAAAAATATGAAAAAATCTTAAAATCTTTTGAAAAATGGCATGTCAGCTTAACTATCTAGAGTGAAAAAAGTGATTATTCAGCCCGTCTAAATGATCACCTTTTAGTCGTGGCGAGTGCGTTTACAAGGACTCTGATACCCAAACGGCAACGTATTAAAATCATCGGTTATCCGCCGTTTGGTGTACACTGGCTGGTAGACTTTATTCTTTGAAACGGTAAATACAGTCACAAGACCTTTTCTTACGATTTTGTGTGGTATCTGTATCTTTCCGCAGCCTGTTCGGTGACCATCGATTTCAAAACGTCAAAATTAACGTCGTTCCGGATGCCATAGTTTATGGCGATCCCGCGAACCTTACACACCGTTTTTGTTTTGGCGGGATTGCCACCAACAAAAATTCGGTAGCGTAATTCTTGGGACCGCCAGATACAAAGGCGCTAATATAATTTTCCGGACCGTAATATTGAAGTTCGTCAGTGAGGTCACCTAAAAAGTCTCCAGTCGGTGGACTCCAATCACCGTTCCGTGAATAGGACGATATTTGTATCGTGATACAAATGCGCTCCCCAAATTTTTCAAGGATGCTGAATGAGTGCAACCTAGCCATAGCAGTTGTGTAGCATGCCAACACCACACTCGTGTTAGGGTCAGGGCGCAACGCGTCACGCGCGTCCTTGTAATTGAGGAACATAACCTCATCATTTACATCAATGACGCTGTCCACGGTGATGTACGGATCCGTTAATTACTTGTGGATGCCCTGATAGACGTTGACAACGGCTAGGTGTGGTAAATCAGGTCTTTGCCCAAACTTTCCCCATAGTGAATTTAAAAAGAGTTTAGACAGTGTGCGGAGACCATGGTTTTTACGAACAGAGCCGAAATCGAGTTTTACCCCTTCCCTTTCTTCATAATTTTGAATGTAAGCTAACTTCTCATCTTGTGAGGTACTCACTCTTGCCATCCACTGGATTCTGGTTTAATTTTCGAATAAGTATCAATGTAACCGTGAAACAATCCACCTGAACGTGTCTGACGATCGTAAACAGATGCATTGTACTCCCACGCTTCGTGTACGGCTTCAACTGTCTAGCCTTTCTCAATGGCTTTCCGGATCTCGTCAATCACCCAGACGCCTATCAACCAGCGAACTTCCTTGTCGTTGTGCTGACACGCACCTTGGTTTTTTTCCTCCCCGCATTCCCTGCACAAGATAAACATTAACTTGTCGTTCATCCGTGTAGGCAATACGAACATGAATAAATCCCGCGGAGACGTCACGATAACTTTGGCTATAGCTTTTACTTGTTCTATTAACGGACAATTTGGTTACAAATGAATTTTGGGGTGGCCGATGGGATATTTTGTGTATTTGCAAACGTAAGGATACAATGAACACACATCCAAGTGCAAGGTCTTCTCTCCACGAGAAAGTTCTGCTTCGTGGAAAAGTTTGATACAATTTGTACGCCCACCAAGAGCGCATCCCGGGAACTGGGGGGCTCCTTGCTGTACACCTCTTGCTGGAGTACAAATTGTTTCAAGTCCTTGTCTATGCGTTTCATCGCATTTAACGTACACTCCCACATCTCTACGACCTTGTTGCCGGTATTCTTAATTTTTTACGCACAAGCCATGGTCTCATGGCGGCTGTTTTTGATAGGGGTGGTCCTATCAGGATAACAGAGAGGGTACCCACGCCAATAACAGCCCCAGAACTGGAAGACGGTGGTGATATATCTCCAGCTTAAAAAACACCGTCTACACGTCGCCTTAATACATATTCCTCACGACCGTTACCCACATAAAGCATAGAGACATCGCGTTGGTGGGCCTCCCAGCATAGCCATTGTACGGCGGCGTTCGACTGTTGGTCTGAACACCCGTAGCCACCGTTAGGGATGATACCGGCGATATTCTCCTTAAGATGAATTCGGCGGTAAGCAAACATGGCCGCTCCTTCGATCGTACACGCCTCTCTGAAAGGATCCACCTTTGCTTTTTACATAAGCATGTTTCTAAACTTTAGGCAGGCCTTCCGTAGGATCTCTACATCTTTCACGCAAAACAGTTCCGACTCGCGGTTAAGATCAAAGACATAATTTTCTTTGACCAGCGCGTAATGCCAATACTCAAAGTGTTTCTTTCCCTCAACCGACATCTCACCGATGCCGTAGTACTCCTTTGGGGCCAAGGGACCCATATACTCCACGTTTTCATTTTTATTGAAAAAATGGGGGAATGTCCCTTGGCCAAAGACTCGTCAAAGCCAAATGTTTTGGGCATCTTGGACAAGGACATCGGAGAAAGTTCAGTGAGTCAATAAAGTGGAGCGGGTCGTAAACGCATTATGAGCTCTGGAGTCCATTTTTTTTTACATCCATCATGTATTGTAAAATAAAATTTCCATCAAAGCCCTTAGCAATATGGGCTAGGAGAGTGATATCCTTAAATTTTGTTGCTTTAATTTGCTCTATAAATCAGAAAAATTGGGTCATTGTGGAATTACCCTTGGATATGCAAGTCCTATCGCCCCCACATTCGGAGCAATGATTGTCATTTACTAGATAGAAGGCAGGCCTTGCAACACATCTGCACGACACAGAGGTTAGGTTCGTGCAAGTACGTGTTGACCGCACCTTGAAGAAGTGTTTCTTGTCTGCATTCAAAATCATTGAATACAAACATGAAATTGCTCTTTTCCAGTTACGGCTTGGATGGGGCCTGCTTCATATAGCAGAAATGGCCAAAAGGACGATGGGTCTCGCACACTCTACAAACGTCTCATAACACCTGTGTTAATAATTTAATCTTTCCAAAGTGAAAAATTGCCCACATACCTCACAAACCTTTTTGACATCACAGATTGACATGTGAACTCTGCAAAAACAAGGACGTTTATGGTTATCAAAACATGATTGGTTTGTGAACCAACGCCCAGTCTTTACAGGTCACAGTTCGACTGCGATTGCAGACCGCTTTAGCGTAGCAGTTTTTGAACGCGAATTCGCATTTGGCTTGTTCGTATAACTCAACGGCACTCGCGGCAAAAGTACAAGCACTTAAATGAGGCTGGAAAGGATGTTATGAAAATCGTTTTGATTATCATCGTTAAAATACAAATCAAGGTAGCCCTTAAAAGAATGTTCGGGAGGGGTAGGCCGCTCATACAGGACCTGCCTCCCCCACCGTTCCCTGAACAATGTGATTTTGTGTTCGGAGAGTTAGGTTTGAAATTGTTTCAGCTCGGTGAGCCCACCACCTTTAAAAAGATTTACACAGGCATCATGGCATAGTTTCTCTTTTTTGAGTTTATGAATAGGACGACCCATTTTGATTTGTCTAAAGGTGTTCACGTCCATGCATCCTGGCTCTCTTTTAAACGTCACACGCAGCCTTGGCGGCAACCAATGCACGGGCAAGGCAAAGTGTGTCACCATTTTGAATCGTAATGATTCCTTGAATGTTACGGCTATATGTGCTAGTGGGAAAGAGTTTATCACATTTATGATTATCCCTCCCACACGGCTCTTTAAAGTGTTGTAACTTGACATACAAGGGTGACAAAGTGAGGAACGATACATTGCTTTGTAACACTCGTTCTACATTAGAGAGCACAGCCTGCGCGTCAAGTTGATCTGCCCACCTAAATGAGACAGATACAGGTCTTGACGAGAAGTCTGTTTTGACTAATAGTAGACCTACGTGATGCTCGCCGCTAGCTCCATGATTCTGGAGACGCCCTAGCAAAGCATTGATTTGCTCCTAAAGCCAGGTTTGAGCGTCACGATTGCTCTTTGGCGTCCCTAATTGTATTATCAATCCACGCCCGACATAAAAAACGTTTTAATTGCTTAATTCTCTCGACGATTCGAAGAGGGATACCTTGGGATAATGCGCCACCTATCTGATTTACCAGGCTACTAATTCCTGACTGTGGTACTGAAGATGGTCCCACTGCCTCCACCACGGGTTGTGGGAAGACTGTGGATCCCGTCTGCCTCAACGCAACTTGGATTAGAACACCGTCTCCCTGTATCGGAGGCGATGCTGCTGCAGCGGGGTGAAGGGAGGTCACGGCCAGCGGTGGCGGGGCACTGTCTTCTTGTACCGATGGTGGCACCCCTCTCACCGGGAGGATGGAGCCGACATTTCCACCCTCCATTTGAACTGTAACACAAAAGCAAAGTCAAACTAATTTTAAATATAATTGTTTTAATTATATTTATCCTATTTTCTGCAAACTTAAGAGTCTTTTTTCTCTTTAAGAGATACCACAAAATATATAATACTTTTAAATTTCAAACTACTTTTGGTATTAATATATTATATTACAATTTTTCCTAAGCATAAGTGCTTTAACTGATACCAACATTCGCTAAATGTGTGTAACAAAATACACTTTAACCCTAGGACCAGTAGAAAATACAGTCCGGGGCAGTTAATTTATCACTACGAAAGGTTAAACCTACATTTTCAGCCATGCCAGGGAATCGAACCTGGGACCCTTGGCTAAACAAACAAATTATCAGGCGCAAATATATATATATATATGTTTCTGTCTCGCTTTTTTAATAATCGCTAAATTATTATTATTATTATTATATTATTATTATTATTATTAGCACCGCGTCTTACTACCCGTTCGGGTTATACGCACTTACGCTAATGTGTAATGGTAGGGTGATTGTGAGATGAAATGAAGGACCTACAGTTTAACGTGGAATCCGAACCACGGTGGCGGCCTGGCATTCCACACATTCACAAGATGTCTTGTCAGAGGTGTAGGAAGGTTTGGAAATCGGATAATTCTGTGCCGGTACCGAGGATTGAACCCCGGCCGCCAGCATAGAAGTCTGACACCTTACCCCTAGACCACCAGGTCACCAATAATCGGCTAAAGAAATAATATAATTTCCCCGGTTAGTTATTATGCCGGTATATATTTCAATGTCTGTAAAAATATCTGTATAGTTAAAACACATTGAAACATTAGATCTACATTATTCCAGTTTTAAAATCGCTCAGTAGAGCGCAACATTGTTTCGGCTCTAAATTGCCTGCCAACGCATCTGTTATTTCAATAATAAGCAATTTAACACAACTACACTAATCATTCAAGAAATCTAGCTTTATATAAGGTATTGGGGAAGACATGTCTTAACACACATTGATAAAAATAGGTATTATAAAGTAATTTTTAATGGTCAGAATTAAGTTTTCTATTGGTAGAAATAATTTTGTTTTAGAATTAAATAAAACAACTTTTTTCATTGAATATTATAAGGGCGCAAATAACTCTTGCGTAATAAGCTGTTTATTTCCAACCTAGTGGCTATAGTATAGTTACTTGTAAACGGTACTAAAATATGGTCTTTAGTAATTAAAGAATGGCAAATTTACATATCAGGTGGTCTATTACGTCCAATTCAACCCAAACATCAGACAAACCATTAATGATATTTCCGGAGGCAGCGTCAGGGTGTTGGGGAAGGGGGGGGGGGTGAAACATCCCAGCGGTGTGAAGCCTATTCTGTGGGGGAGACCACCAACCGCTTCTAGGAGCTGCTCCGGTACAGGGCCCATCTCCGCTTCAGCGCGTTCAAGGGGCGGTGCCAGCACACACGCTGCTAAATCCATTGCTGGCACCTCGTGGTCCCTCAGGCCGGCGTCCAGCCCGTATAGATCCCAGTAATCTGAAATTAAACAAATACATATCAATTACTAACGTGGAAAAAACCACTGCCAATTCTATAAATCTATAGCAGGACGCTAATTACCCATGGACCAGTTGCCATCCACTAGGCAAATTTCGTCCTCGCTAAAAAGCGCTAAAGGGTCCGAGCTATCGGGCGTTGCAGGCATCGGGATGCGTCTTCTTGACAGTCTATCAAAGGAACAAATACCGCTGTACACGAAAGACATAATAAGCAAAATAGTTACCATTAAAATATACAAAACGCTTTTAAAATATACCTGAATTTATCCAATTTTCCAGCGCGTCGAAACTCAATTCAATGTTTATTAGTCGCAATTATTAATTATAATGACCGAATATAATGATTACAAGGTCTATTTATAGTCGCTTCAGCGGGGTGTGCCGCATGTAAAGCTGGCGGTTTCTTATTGGTATAAATATTGTTTCCGCTAGGTGGTTGCCCGATCCATGTAAAGGAGCATCTATTTACCGTTACTTGTAATTCGTGGTCAGGCATCTGGTGAACACGGACGTGTCACTCCAGTGCTGGTTCTAGGGTACAATATGCCACGAAGGACCACTATCCACCCTCCGCGGTTGTGTTTATTTTTTCCAGCCGCACAAATGCGGGTACACATAACGTCCTGTGACATAAGGAGGTAGGAGGGTTAAAATCCCTACAAGGTCAACAAACGCTAATTACTTTTATAAATACAAACCCTATATTGCGCATGATAATTATTTGTTATTGCGCCAAAGGTACCGGGTTAGAATCCTTATCCAGGTGTCAATGATATCTAGTCGGAGTAATCCTCACTAAAAGCATAAATAATAGCTTTAGCTGTTTTCACATTTCAACACCGCGCAAATGATGGTACATCACTACAACTACTATTTTTATTATTCTGTTCTCTCTCATTCGGGAAAAGATATCCAGACGGTGTTGGAGGGTTTTTGATTCCCCCCTGTTCAAGCGTCAATGATGCCCAAATGTGGGTACACATCTCGACCTGTAACGTAAGGAGGTAGGGGTTCAAGTCCCTTAGAGGGCAACAAACGCTCATTGCTTCACATTTCAAACCCGGAAAATACTGGTACATATTTCACCCGGTCACACACCAGCGTCAAACTCTGCCCTGTGACCGATGTAAGGGCTTCAAATCCCTACCAACCCAGCGAAAGATACCAAGGTTCGAATCCCGGTGGGCACGCCATCTAAATGTCAGACTTATCTATTTCTGGCGGAGAAAGTTGTAAGCAATTCCCTTCCGCGGTAAACTGTTGGACGCGATAGATAGTTTAATATGTAAGTTTGCCGCTCTTTAACTAGTAAAGAACATATTTTAAAACATCTACAACTAACAATACGCGCTCTTTCTCTTTTCCCCCCAAAGCAGCTATTATCTCAAGTTTGCCTGAAGAGCTTGGTTCAGGTTTGAGGCAAGAGATTGCTGTGGCGTCTAGCAGCAGCTAATTTCAACCCCCAATGTTACCTTTTTCAATAACAGATAGCGTGGCCATCTAGTAATCATCAATTTGACGCTCTGGCGAGGGAATATATTGTTTCAACGTGTTTACGTAAACTGACATAATAATTAAACGTAGAAATTATATTGTTGCTTTAGCCGATTACTAAAAAGAAAGAGAACCTTATATCACGCATGATAATTTGTTTGTTGAGCCAGAGGTCCCGGGTTCGAATCCCGTGTCCCGGTATCAATGATATCTAGATGGAGTAATCATCAATAAACGCATAAATAAAAGCTTTGGATATTTGATACTACCATATATGTTTTAATTTACATCTTGGTAGGAAGACATCTTTTCACAGTTCACCTCCGCATAAATGATGGTACATCCCTATACAATCACTAATTTTATTATTCTGTCTTTCATTATGGCAAATATATCAAGGTTTGAATTCATGTTACCGTACATTGCGAACGCTGAAACACAACAAGGTACTTTAATAACGATTGTTTCCGAAAAATTGGCCCCTGAATGGGCATTATAAGACAGGGGCCTTCAGAGGGCTACGACACGTTGTTTCAAAGGACTTGGGTGTGGCGGGTTCATGACTCTTCAACAGGGTCGTTGGCACCCTCTTTCAACATTTATAACAACTCCCGCTAAATGTTGTTGCGACATAAAATTTTCCACCACGAGGGATCTGACCCCCACTGAACTTACGAAGAGGCGTATGACGAAGTGAGGGGGGTGAAGTGAAAGGAAGGCCAACAGAGTCTTGTGAGGGGGAGCCAATGTTCACTCTACGCTACGTTGCTGTCGGGAGAGGTTCGTGATGTACCCTCATTAATCGATGCCTGAGACGTTCCAGGAGGAGTGCCCAGCGCCGTGGACTGCACGTTCCCTAGCAATGAATAAAACAAACTCCAACTCCAGTCTATATCCTACCTGACATACGATCCAATGGCACACATAAATAACCAAGAGCATACACACAAAAAACAATGAACACACATACATAACAAATGTGGACAGGAACAAACAAGTTTGGAACACATACAAACAAGTTTGGGCAAGAACCAACCTGTTTGGAACACTGGAAACGGGAGCAGAACTGAGGGAGGGTGTCAGGGGGAGAAGATCAGGGGATGGGGAAAGCCAACAGCCAATCAGAGAGCAAGAGGGCATGGTCACGTTACTAAATCCAGTCTATCACAGCCTGTTTTAGGTGGCTATTCACACTATTCCCCACCCACAAACAGTGTTACATGGTTTATGGCTGACCCTTTTACAATGGTGATTAAGCGGGGCAGCACTTAAGAGTGCATCAAGTTAATAGCAAACCACAGCGTAAAATAGCTTTGAAATCACCAAATAGGCGACGTGGTTAATGATTTAATTCATGCAGTAGTGGGGTTATAGTCAGTAGGGGGTTAGAGTTATAAGGGGTATTAGATTCAGTAAGGCGTTTAGAGTTAGAAAGGATTAAAGTTAGAAGGGATTAAAGATTAAGACCCCGCTTCAAATTCTTAAGGGTGGGGGGTTAGACCTCCCAAGGCCCCAGGAAGCGCCGGCAGTCTTCCAAAGAACTCGGGAGACTCCTCAAGTAGTGGAAGCCATTAGAGATTGGTTAGAAAAGCGGTAGATCTCAGAAGATGAAGAGGTACGGCATGCATTCCCACTGTACGCCATCCCGAAATCCAATGGGACAACACGGATTATTCAGGATCTATCGGCGTGGACTCCATACGCCTCCCCACCGAAATTCTCGTTACTGAGGCCGGCAAAGCACTACACCAAATACCAATAAACTCTTGGTTAATGAAGTTTGATCTTACTAATGGGTTTTACCATATCCCCTTGAATAAGGAGACTTCAAGAACAGTGGGTATCTACTTTCGCGGAAGGAAGTTCGCGGTGCACAAGCTCCCCATGGGGCACCCGACTTCGCCGTCTATTCTACAGAAAGTAATGGAAGAGGCTATCGCAGCCCTAAAAAAAGTCCTTACCAAAACAGAAGGTATTGCCTATCTAGATGACTTGTTGTTTTACAGCGACGACCCGGAAGAACTCCAGCATGTTCCAGGTCTTCTAGAAACATTAGGGTTCACCCTGAACATGGATAGATCATCAGCGGCGCCGGAGCAAGAACTAATATACTTGGGGCTGCGAATCACCTCGAAAACCAGATGTCTGCAGCTAACAGAGTTCATAATTAGCACCAGATGAAAACGTTCATATGCACCAGAGTTCAATAATTAGCGCTAGATGAAGGGCTCATATGCAAAAGTTCATAATTAGCGCTAGATGAAGGGTCATATGCACATAGTTCATAATTAGCACCAGATGAAGGGCTCATATGCAAATGAGTTCATAATTAGCACCAGATGAAGGGCTCATATGCAAATAGTTCATAATTAGCACAGATGAAGGGCTCATATGCACAGAGTTTATAATTAGCACAGATGAAGGGTCATATGCACAGAGTTCATAATTAGCGCTAGATGAAGGGCTCATATGCACAGAGTTCATAATTAGCACCAGATGAAGGGCTCATATGCAAATAGTTCATAATTAGCACCAGATGAAGGGCTCATATAGCACAGAGTTTCATAATTAGCGCTAGATGAAGGGCTCATATGCACAGAGTTCATAATTAGCGCAGATGAAGGGCTCATATGCAAGTAGTTCATAATTAGCACCAGATGAAGGGCTCATATGCACAGAGTTCATAATTAGCGCTAGATGAAGGCTCATATGCAAATAGTTCATAATTAGCCAGATGAAAGGTTCATATACACAAGTTCATAATTAGCGTCTAGATGAAGGGCTCATATGC
This sequence comes from Timema cristinae, assembly GCA_039000515.1. Lineage (NCBI taxonomy): Eukaryota > Metazoa > Arthropoda > Insecta > Phasmatodea > Timematidae > Timema > Timema cristinae. The sequence continues at coordinate 23,951,464 of JBCFYV010011172.1, forward strand.
ACAAGTTCATAATTAGCGCTAGATGAAGGGTTCATATGCACAATAGTTCATAATTAGCTCCAGATGAAGGGCTCATATGCAAATAGTTCATAATTAGCGCTAGATGAAGGGCTCATATGCACAGGAGTTTATAATTAGCGCTAGATGAAGGGCTCATATGCAAATAGTTCATAATTAGCGCTAGATGAAGGGCTCATATGCACGAAGTTTATAATTAGCGCAGATGAAGGGCTCATATGCAAGAGTTCATAATTAGCCCAGATGAAGGGCTCATATGCACGGAGTTTATAATTAGCGCCAGATGAAAATATGTGTGTTCAAGCTTAGTGAATGATATCTGAAAAGAAATAATAAAATATCCTTTAAAAAATTGTTCAAGATCAAAAGTTGCTAATCCGGAAAGCAAAATAGTTTTAAATAAAGCTTGCACCAATGAGCTTTTGGACTAAACGTAACTATTATCTAGTCCTGTTTACCAGTAAAAGGAAGCCTGGGTTCAAATCCCAGCCAAGTTAATTTTCCAAAATGGTTTCCCAATCTCCCACCAATAAAATAAGGGAACATTTTTTTCTAAATCTCTACCATCCTCATACTTACCCTATTTGTTTAATTATAAATTTGTAGCCCCAACAAACAGAAAATGCGATGAAAAAGTCTTAAATTAAGTTTAAAATAATTAAAAGTTGTAGGCACAGCCTTAAATGTACCTCATACACTTAACACTTACACAATCTTGCTAGAAACAAATCTCGATTCAACACAACATGAGCAAACAAATCTGAGAGACAAAAATAAGAACAACTAATGATTATAAACTATGAGTACCAAATGTTTCCAATAAATGTTCCTCGAAAAATGTTTAGAACCATGTCAGAAATTAAACAATGACACTTAAAGTATGTACGGTACCCTTCGTGTACCCTGTAAGATAGCAAGCTTACCTTGCACTATGGTATAGCTTATAAAATAGGACCATAATTTATTACGTCAAGATAAGACCTTTCTGGATAAATGGCAAAAAAAAAAAAGTAGAAAGGTTAAACTAGACTTAATATTTTTAGGCCCATTAAGTTTAAATTGAGATGTTTCAATAATATTTTTTTTTTAAAAAGTAAATATCTATGATTAACAAAGTCATCCATAATAAAAGATTATAAAAAGTTGAGTGTTTGGAATTGAAGCCAATTATGTAGATTGCAATACGCAAGAGGAGCATTATTTAGAAGGACGGCGCAATGAGCGCTACAATGAAAACTTTCAAAAGGTATGTTATGAGAGCAATTCATCAGTATCACGATGATGGATATTACAAAAGCAAGGTTGACGGGCAAGGCATCTTTCACACAAGAAGATCAAGTGTACCAATACAGAGGTTAGCCTTGCTACCATTAAGATAATTAAAAAGTTCACAGAAGACATCCCTGAAATTGAATGAAGGCGCTTGGAAAGATTTATTTGAAGAATTTTGAAGGGCGGACAGCTTTATTCTAGGAACATAATAAATATCATAGTCAGCCTAACCTTAGTGGAGATATGAGAAGGGAGGGATGGGAGAGGGGGGGGGAGAAGAAGGGAAACAGAGGGGAAGAGGTTCTGGAAGCTCTCCTAAGCCTCCAGAGAAGACCCTACTGGACTTATCTAAAAACATGAATTATCTATTTGGAGGGTCGATATCTTTGACTAGTTACTTGCTGAAACTAAAATAAAAACCAAATCAACAAACCTTGCTCAAGGTCAAAACTACTAAGGTATTAAGTGATGACTCAGCACTTTATAAGTGACACCAAATTGTTAGAAGATTAAAAAATAACTTTTAATTTATTTAAGATAAATGTCTAAAAAGATTCAAAAATGCCTAATGATTTCTAAAACTAAGAAAATATTAGCTAAAAATAACAAAAATTAGCAAATAATGACATAAATAAACGTAACCACAACAAAGGGATTATGTACAGAACTTTTGTGCATATAACAATAAAATGCCTTAACTCTTCTTCCCATTAAATAACATTTAACAATATCCCTTTTACAATAACAAAATTAAAAAGATGAATCAACAGACGTCCTTTGAGTTGGATAACAAAATCCCCTACCCCCAAACTCTTTTTCATTCGCTACCTATGCCTCTCGGTATTATTGTTCCATTTCAGATTTTTTTTAATTGGATTTTGAATTGATATAGATTGGGTGAAGAAAAGTAGCATGTGCCTCAAGGTAGCATATTACACACATCAATTCAGAAGGCATATTCGTGATCAAATTTCAAATTGTCAACATGATTATACTAGGATCTTGTAATGAATCTTCAGTACAGATACTAACCAGTCCCGTGATATAGTGGTCAGTGATCCTGGCTATGAGCCTAGATGTCCCGGGTTCGATTCCCGGCTGGTATCTTGATAATTTTTTCCCGAAAGGGGAATTACCCCAAAGGTCACCAGGATTTGGTTAGTTAGGCTTGTGTTGGGTTGTGTTTCGTATTTATACCTACCTTACAGGGTTCTATTACATACCACAGTCGACATAGGCTCGGCGGCTTTACTTTTCCTTCAATGGAAGTTGTGCTGTGGATTTTTAATTGCTCAAGAAAAATCCGTCAACCACAGCTGGGTTTGAACCCACGAACATCGAGTCCTGAGGCAAACACTTTACCTCAAGACCACATAGGTCGACAGTTTCCCTCTTTCTTCAAACAAATGAGGGTACATCTCATCTCAATTCCACCTTCCTCACCCCTGACCCATTGGTGAAATTAACATGTGTTTAGCTCACGGGTAGCAAGAGACGGCAGGGGAAAAAAAAAGAGTTCTGGATAACCATAGAAAGAAACTTTTATAGAACTCAAATGATTATGTAGAGCAACCAACATTGACAAAAGCTTACTATATTTTTTATCTTCATGATTATAAGAGTCTGCAACCTAAAATATGGTATGTGCTTCCTCATCCATCAAGTTCAGTGTGCGTACTCAACCATTTGACCGGTTGGTGTTGCCCACTATATCTGGGAGTAGGCACATATACTAGGGAATTCGTCAAAGTGCTATGGTTTCTCGTTGTCTTACACACCGAGTTTCTATGAGCGAGTGATAAGAATCCTACAAATTTTACTGAAAAGGTATCTCATATTATATACCTTTCAAGGATATTTAACATGCCTCAATTGACATGGGACGAGCTTTACTTCCCCTGGCTTTGGGGATTTTTACCATAAGGTGAAAATCCATTGACCTTGGTCAGGTTTGAACTCACAGACTTTAGGTCGTGAGGTGAGCACTTTACCCTAAGACAATCAAGATTGATTATATTTATCTCACAGCTGTTAAATTTGACTGTCATATGACTAACACATGGCTTGGAGCATGAATAGATAGCAGTAAAAATACAACACCACATAGAAGTTTAAATTAGACAAAGTTATGGTTAAATTATAGTGTAGTAAGGGACAGGGGTTACAAAACTATCATTTATCATCATTTTAAAAAAAGCAACAATAATAATACTATGATTAATAAAAACTAACAGAATGCAACAGCTATGGCAAACACTAAAGCATAGGTGGCCAAAGAGTCGATCACGATCTGCCGGTCGTGGCCAATAGTTTGGTCAATCACCTGGTCGATTGATTAGGAAAAACTTAAGAGAAAGAAAATTAAAGACATGGTTTAGAGATATTTTTCAAATCAACAGTAGAAAATAAAAATAACGAAGCTGTCTGACTATTGACCATTTACAATCCTGCCTACGTTTATGAGAGTGTAATTATTATGAGCTCTCATTCAACAAACTGTTATGAGATGTCATGCAGCAACTTCCAAGCCAAGTGTTTAACGAGAAAATACTTTTATTCAGTGAAATATTGTTTGATCAAAAACTCAGTTTCTGTGTGTTAAAGGATTATAAATTATTATAAGCACTATTAAAACACAAAATGGGTTATTAATTTTTTACCAATGAAACAAACAATATAAGCCTACAGTTCCATAGTAGATTGCAAAGGATTTACTTTCCCTGGAGTAGATGCCTAGATCAAAAAGTCTGGCCATGCCTGCTGAAGAGTGTCTTGTTCCTACTTTTGTTTTGTATAGTAAGAGCATGGGATGAAGGAAAATATTTGACAGTTACAAATTGTACTAAAACCAAGTCATGTTATCTGCAGCTGTCACTTTTGATAGATATCCTCAATACCTATAAAATAACACTAATAATATTGTAAAATAATATCATTGCTGACCGCGGAAAAAAAAAGTTTGTGTTTTCTAAATGCCCTTCCTTCCATATTCATATTGTATCATATATTTTTAAACACCTAGTACACTATTGCATGCATGGTAGGTTTGTAAATTTCAAGTTAGCCGTAGGGATGTGGTTTCTAATTAAGCTAGTAAAATCTTGCTAATTAACATGTCAGATGTCAAGTGATAATGACTTTTCAAACTGAGAGGTGGTTCTATACATGTAGGTTTTGTTTTTTTATACATAAGGTCCTCCTTCTAGTTCAGACTATCAGCATATTTACATTAATGGGTAGAATTTTGAATAAGTGTACCCACATTCGTGTGGAGGAAGAGTGGAAAACCATTTACAAAAAACTTCAATCAGTCAATCTGACTGGCATTTGAACATTCATTTCATGAAGTTTTGTTGTTGTTTTTCTCTCTTAGTATATTTAGTACCATGGTCATTAACAACTTAATCTAAGGAGTAAGGACAGAGATAATATTTAAGGAAAGTGCACATGCATTAGCATGGAGATAGGATTGCTAAATCACATGCTGTTGTAAACAGTCCCAAGTGTAGCCAAAACAGATTAAAACTCAAACACACGTATAGTCTAACATGTCAGCCTCGCGATAGACTTGTTGCCAGTGATGGAGCAATCAGGTTTTGAATTCCTGTCAGGTGTACTATTGGTGTTTTTACCTAAATGGTTTCCCACTATATGTGGGTACATTTTCTATAAAACATTACCTTTCTTTTTCATATCTATTTATTCTAATTAATGTATGCATATAGCACAAAGGAGTACTAAGCGGCAGTAAAAAACCTAAAAGAAAAAACAGATTTTTTAAAAATTAACCTAGTCTACTGTCAATCTAGCGCCTAGAATTGTGTTCCACCAGTACAGACAAAAGGTTTCTTTATTAAATTTTTATATAACAAATAACATTTTTATGGGTTTATACAGTATGAAGTTTGGTAAATTCATTGTGTGAATGTTTCAAATGTCCTAATACTAAATTCATAAAGCTCAAGTCATATATCTGATAAAAACAAATGCTAATAACAAATGTTGCCGGGGAATCCAAGTGGATCAAGATACCAATTTTGTTTCCATGAAACAAGAAGGTATTTATGATATTATTATTTTGAATTGTCTCCCCACCCCTATGTATTTTGTTGCACGTTCAACACAACATACATACATACATAATCACATCATTCCCTTACAGGGTAGGCAAGAAACTGGGAATATAGCTCCAAAAACAACTCTGTGCTTAATCCATCCTCACTAACTTTCTCCACACTTACCTAACCTTGCATACTTCATTCCTTGAACAACAACCATACACCGAGTCAAACTTGCTCTTTTATTCTTAACTCTCTTAATGTATCTCTTTTCACACACATCTACAACAGTGATTCTCAAAGTGGGGAACGCAGAACACATCTAGGGAGTACGCGATGAAGTGGTGGTATTATTGTGCAAGTAGTGTCCAGATTGTATAGTTAGCAAGCACACCCATCTCACTAAGTACCCACAGTATGATATTGATAAATTTGTTAAATTTGTTCAATCAATCAAGTCATTTTTGGTGTTTATTAATATGTGTAAAGTAAACTGTAAATAGACACAAATAAATATGGATGTTTTATTGTACACCCATTATCATACTAAAATATTGTATATCCTTAAAATGGGTACGGCAGTTATACAAATATTTCCAGGGGGTACGTGAAGCATAAAAGTTTAAGAACCACTGATCTACAACATGTCTTATATGGCCTACCCCCTTCTTTTTGCTCCACACACTCTACCTTCAATATTTGCTTCATCACTTGATCCATACTCCTCCTTTCAACATGTCCAAACCAACGTAACATGCTCCTTTTACATTAACCTATTGGATTCCCTTTCAAACTCGCACTGTTTCAGACCCATTCATCAGTGACTCTGTCCATACGAGTTTTTACACATACATTTCTTCCTGACAAACCCACGCTCCACATACAAAAAATAATGTTGGTGTTAACACACTTTATATAATGCCATCTTTGCCTCTTTCGATATTACTTCAATCTTTGCAATAGTCCCACATAGTACTCTCTGAGAGGCATTTACCTGTATGTTGATTTCAACATCTATACTTCCATTATCACAGAACATTCTCCCCGGGAACACAAAATGATTCCCTTGTTCTAACAGGTTTCCCTTCATACTAAGTTGAGAATCATTTCCTGATTCGTCCTTATCAAAACTATCATCTTAATTTTGGAGACATTTATACGAAGAGTCGTTCTGTCTTATCACCACATTCAAATGATTTAATGTATTTTGCAAGTCCCTTTCATCCTCGGCCTTTAATCTGGCATCATCTGCATATAGCTAACAGCACTTTTACATTCACACTGTCAATTTGTACACCAACCCCGTCCTCACAAGTATCCCTCACACAATTTTCCATGAAAACATTAAACAACCATGGAGACGTAACACAAGTTTGTCTAACACCTTGTTCAATACCAAACCATTCGCTCAAAGCTCCACCCACACTAACACATTCTTTACTTCCATCGTACACCCTCTAATTCAACACAAGAGTTATGTAGGATATTTATTAATTAACATTTTAAATATAGTGTGAAAAACCGCATTCACTGTACTGGACCAGGATTTGAAGCCTGACCTTTATGTTAGTAATTGTTACCACCCAATACACTTAATGAAAACTGGACTAAACTTTATAATAAAAAATATCAAAGTAAAGAAATTTGATTCTAATTTATTATGTACCTGAGCTATTTTGTTTAAAATAAGAACTATAAAAACAAAATAAAAGAGTGATAAAAAAAGTTTTAACTGGTCAAATTTTTTAATCTAATAGCATATTTATTTGCGAAAATAAAAATAAATAGCTGTCAAAACAAAAGTTTCATTAGAAACACAATACTGTAGGCCTGGTAAAAATAAAAATCCAATTATTTAGATGCCTTCCCTAAAGTCACTTAATGTACAAACACACACACTAAGTGCCGCATTGCATGAGAATCAAAAGACACAAAAACAACTTTTGGAACAAACCAAGGAGAAAGTAACTTTTCTAATTAGTTCTTTCACTCTTTTTAACTTTTCAAAACTTGTCTCCGAAAACACAATTATTTTACGAAAATATGATAATATACAAACTAACTTTTCATATTAAACAAGTTGGTATTTCTTTTCAAAGTTAAACAAAATAAAGATAAAAATTACTCAAAAGTGAGGATGAGAGTGTAAATCTTTAAATGTGTGCAGAGTCTTTGTGTGTATACCCCACCTTATTTAAACTCTGTAGCAGAAAATAAAATAAACTGCATATTATCTATTAATATTTGAATTAAAAAATATCCAAATTGTTCTATAGTAACATTAAAGACATATGTCAGGATTTCATTAAAGAATAAAAAAAATCACAGATTTGCAAAGAAATCAAACCTGGGACCTTTGACTTAGCATGACAGCACTCTTATTAGTGCACTAGAAAGGATCATTTTGTGTCCAGGACTATACATAACTAGGGCCCGTATTTTGATGACATGTCATATTTTAATTATTTTGCCACTTACAATGTTCGTATGTACATAAATTGGTTTATGATCCCCTGGTTATATAAATGTATATTTTATAGGTCTTTTTTTTTGTCATTCTTAGGCATTTTTGAGTCATTTCGAGGCATTTGTGTTGAATAAGTGTATTTTAAAATACTATCGATATTTTATAAATGCGTATATGCTCAAACTAAATTTTTACTAACCGACAGTAGTAACAATAAGAAGATAATTTAGGCAATGAGCTTTGTATCCTCTTTGCTTGTCTGCCTGTAAAATACACATTCCTGGTAACACTGCAACTAGGCTGGAAAACATTTTGTTGAAAGGGGGTAGCTATTACTTCTGAAGCAGATATTTGTAAATCAATGTTATATTTAGAAGAATGCAAGAGTTTAATTGTTAAACATTTTATTTTATTTTACATTTTGTAAAGAGCATGTTTGATTTAGTTGTGTGCATTTTTTATAAGGGTTTGATCATATTTCTAAGTAATTTTTTGATCATCAAAACCTGGGCCCTGCTAAACTATATTGTTTAAGGTTGAATGGGATTGTCAGCTACTTGCTAGTTATCTGAAAAATAAAGAATTTTAGCCTAATATACTGGGATGACCGTGGTACATCCCCATAAAGGAGACTATCTAGTTACTGAGAGCTGAACCATGGGCTTTTAGCTGCTGGCAAACCACCCAATATCAAATTGACTCCAGAGCACCTGGCACCCACGACAAGAGACAGTCACCCTATCCTGAGTCTCCCTCAAACAACCACAGATGTACCGTACCCCTGGTTGTTTGAGCCACTAATCCCTATCGATCAGCGACTCAGACTTGATTGGGTATCTTGGGGGAAAAAAAACCCATCCTAGCTTAGGGGCCCCTCCATGTTTAATGGCCAGCGCTATGGAGTAATTCATAAAAACTCAACCTTAGGGATGTCCAAAGTTTCCCAAGGCTTTGCCCTAAGTCACCCAGTGGGGACATCATGGAAGTGTCCTGACCAGCTATCCCTGGCTGAAGCCAGGTATGCACTACCAACTGCTTACTATGTGGTAGAAAGGGCCCCTCACTTTAAACTGTTTCCCACAAAGATGACCTTCCAGAAGGGCTTGAGGGTCAGCAAAATGGAGAAACTCTGTACAAATTTAATTAGCATGGAGTCACTCCAGATCAGGTAGAGTGGTCTTTTATTCAAACAACCACCACTGGGTAAAATGTGGATGCCACGAGAGATCAGTACATTTGTTTCCAATATGCCGACATCTACCTTTCGTTAGCCCCAGCCATTACACAGAAACAGAGAAAGTCTCTCCAGCATACCCGGCCGAGATTCAAACTCTGACCTGAGTGATTCCCCTCCAACAATCAAGCTTATAGAGTTAGCCGACAATGCTGGTTGAAACATAAGTCACTTTAATAGAATGTAACAGCTCAACTTAACCATGATTTATCTATTTAAGGTCCTTACAACGGAGTCATCGGAACATAATGAAGTATTTGCCACTGGGGAAGCCAAATTTGCAACCAAATTGCAACTAAATTTATTGTTTGTAGTGGTAGATTTAATTTGAAATGTATTAATTTTTCACAAAGCTAATAAATGTATCTATACAAAAAAGAATTGTTAAAAAAATTGAAATCCTTTAATTTCTTGTGATTGTGTTTTATTATTGAGACAATAAAAGTTGTATTTTAAAATATGTTTATTTTAATTTTAATTCTATCCTCATACTCAATATCTTAAGATATTAAACCAGTGGCGGCTCGTGTATAGGCACTGCAGAACTGCAACACCCCCTATTTACATTTATATTATCGATAACATTTAATATAATGAGTCCTTTTTTCTTTAATTCTTTATTTATTTTTGTAGTACAATATATATTCCTAAAGCTTAATGTCAGTACTTCAGTAACCATCCCCCAGTTTATGAAAAAGATACACAAATCTTTGTATGGGAACTGTGCGCTTCACAGTGCCAGCGATGTGGTGTTTGACTGTTGTGCGCATGCACACAAGGAGGGGGTAGGAGGAAGGCGGGACTTCTCTCAATGCCGGTCTGGCATGATGGTGGAAGGAAGTATATTTTTACTCAGTGTGTGCTGTGCTTAAAAACTGTGTACCATATTCTTGAATGTGATAAGTGTAGAAGAGTGTAAAATTAGATTATTATTCTGCTTCCAGCTATTCTATTTTTTTTTTTTCAGTTCTTTTATTTAACAGAAAGACTAAATGCGCTTGCAGTACTTTCAATGGGGAAAAAATTTCCTCAATTGTCATACAGAGATCAAGGAGAAAATTATTTAACTTTTTGCACAAATTAAAACAAGAAGAATGGATTTCATTTTTAAATGAATAGATCAAGCTTGAACTGTAACAATTTAAGTTAAAGTAAGTAAAAAATGTTTTTTTTTTGTTTAGATTTTATCGGGTTCCTGAATACATTTTCTTTTTATACATTTTTTTCCTTTTACACAATTTTAAAACAAAGGCTAAACATTTTCTGTAGCAGCACTCCCACTAATTTTAGCTACGAGCCGCCACTGATCTAAACCATACTTTCATTAACTATAAGCATGCACCCTGCACAATAATTTTGAAGGTTTTAATCACTGTCTATTGTCCAAGAGATTTTCCCCTCCATTTATTTATTTTCAGTGGGATGGTTCTGTCTTCTCTAATATGCCAGGACTCCTACATTTACTCTACTTTGAGCCGTATCTTTTTTTTCTTACTTTCACTCATGTTAAAGTGCACATGTTTAGGCCTCATAGAAAATAGCTCCCCAACCTAGCTTAATTGCACATGTGAAAGAAGCAGTAATAAACCTGCTTCGGTGGTCGCGATGGTATAAACACTAATCTTGCAGTAGATAGACTGCAGGGGACGGGGAGATTGAGGTTTGAATCTCGGTCGGGTGTATTTATTAAGGTGGTTTTTTCAAAATGATTTTCCACCTTCCCTCCATGAAATGTAGATACGATTCCTCTAAATATATCCTTTCAAAATCCTAAAATTATTACATGGGCATATAGCCCGAACAGATCGTGAGGCGGAATGCAAAAGAAAAAAGCATTATTATTATTATTATATTTATTGCATGCATCTTACAACCAGTTCAGGTTATATGCTTATGTACTAATTAATCTAGTGGTTTTAGGAATGAAGAGAGTTATATTTATAAGAAGTGTACCACATTTGTGTGGAAGTAGAATGTAAAATCATTTTGGAATAACTACCTTCAGTACAGCCAACAGAGATTCAAACCTCAATCTCCTGTCATTGGCAGCTAGTCTAGTCTAATTGTGAAAAAAGCGTGTTAGACCATGCAAACAATGAAGTGGTTTTTTGGAAAACTAGTTTATGCCTAAGTCGATATTGTTAACATTTTACCATATAATTTGTAGGACTACTATTTTGGAGGTATTAATAATATCTATCAAAAGGGACAGCTGAAGATCACAAGACATGACCGTATTAAAATAATTCTATCAACTTTAATAACTTTCAGATAAGGTCCTTTCTACTTGAATTATTTTATAGCTCCATCCTTACCTCTATTAGTCTAAATAAGCAGATACGGGTGAAAGGGGTCCTTAAATTATGTGGGGGTTTTAGGGATGAGGGCGGAATCCATATTACATAAGGTTTTTTTTATTAATGTTTATGGCGAAACAAAATCTATTTATATTTTTTGTCATAAAATAAATAAATAAATTCTAAAATTTCACCTATATTTCATTTACTTAGGGCAGTTAAAATATTCTAAAATTTCTTCTCGCTCACTCTAATTACAATCTTTATGTCTAAAAATAATCAAATGATTAAAATAATCCAATCTACCTAATTGTAAAAAAAAAAAAGTAAGATTGAGGGAAGAAGGGGGATGGAAAATTTAATGATCCCTTATGTAGGGGAAAAGGGAGGGGGGTTGATCAAAAATCATTAAATAAAGCCTTACAAGGACGGCCTCCATAAATGGCTATTAAGACACAGAGTATAGGAAAAAAAAAACTTTTAAATCGGCATCTCCTTAAGACTAACTACACTTTGTGCTTTTTACAACATTACGACCACAGAATAATATTATTATAACTCCTTTTACCAACTATTTGCTTGTTTGAGATAAAAGATAATTACCTTGTAGTTGATGACGCCGACATCTCTGGCTTGGAAGCGAGAGCGAAGAGGTGGATCCAGAGGGTTTCCCAAATATCGGGGGACTGGGATACCCAAGGCCACAACACGAAAATCCTCACTGACTCGAACAAGCTGCCACTTTTCCAGTTCCTCTAGGCTGTGTTCCTGTTCATGGTAAAAATAGAAAAAATATAGTTTTATATAGTTTCACAACAGCTTGGAACAAAACTACTAGTAGTCAAAGGTGCCAGGTTTGATTCTGTGTCCATGCGTCATTTTGAAACTATGTTTAATTTAAGTGAATGATATTTCATAGCTGGTAAAGGATATTAATTAGGGCTGAACCAATCAGAACTTTTGGTAGTTAGTCTAATGCAGACAAATTTTTAAAAATAATATTATAAAGGTAATGTATAAAACACACATACATTTTTGAGTATACACAATTTTTTTCTCATTAAATTTGTGGTAAAAAAAATTAAATATTAATAAACATAAAGGGAATGCCAGGCCTCCACCAAGGTTCAGATTCCACGTTAAAATTTAGGTACTCCATTTTACCTCACAATCACCCTACCATTACACATTAGCGTAAGTGCGTATAACTCGAACAGGTAGTAAGACGCAGTGCTAATAATAATATAGCAGGGGTTGCCAGCCTCATGCCTGTGGGTGTATGTGCTACCATCAGCCCTTTTGCATGTGACCACTAAGATATTTATATTGAAATTCAGTTCCCCTTGAAAATAAAAAATTGACAAAATGTATTGACACATTTTCCAAACATGTCAAGAATTGAAAGAAACGGTTGATTTGATATCAAATTATAATAAGGTATATACAGAGAAAAGTTGGGCAATCTGTTTAATCAAAGATTTGCAAAATATTGTGAAATTGAGCTAATGATATACATTTTTTTTTAAAATCCATCTAATATTGTGGATATCAGTATCATTGCCAAATATATTAATAAAATTTATGAAACAAATGTTGAATAGTTGGAATCAGAAATTTTGGAACTAGAGAACAACTTATCCTTCAAGGCCTGCCATACAGATAAAGATTTCTGGAAACTAGTAGACCACAGAAAATTTCCTTTGCTTAGTATCTTAGCGATAAAGATTAAATCATATTTTGGATCATCTTTTCGGTGTAAATCAGCATTCTTCAGAGTGAAAATTGTGAAAACTAAATATAGATCTCACCTTTCATATTCTAGGCTAAGGGACTGTTTAAAAACTGCAGTGACAAACTATGATCCGGACTTTTTAATTTTTTTTTGAGAAATGCAGTTTCAACTAGGGATGTGGTATCGAAAGAAAAGTATCGATACTGTACTCATTAAGAGTATCAGAAGGAAAATATTGATACAGTGCTAGTATCGAAAGATAAGGATGGAAAGCCCTCTCCCCTCATGCCTACATTCATAGCTCAACTTATCAGAGTGAGAACCACTCTGCTTGATAACAGTCTCCCATGCGGGAGATAACAATAGGAAACACTGAAATGACCCTGAAACACATATCTTCATGAATCCAACTATAGTAAACATTTAATTCAAGCATGAGTGATGATAACAAAATAGTTGATTCAATACTGGAGTCTGAGTGCCAATATCAGTAAAAGTATCGGAAAAAAAAATATAAGTATTGAAAGGAAAATATCGCTATTAGTAAAGTACTGATACTTTTTTCACAACCCTATTTCCAACCATTACATTAAAAATCACATAATAACATACATTTTTTCTGAATGTTTCATTAAATAATACTTTCTTTGTAAGATAGTGTGACATTATGCATTGCCAAAATATACATATATATATTATTTATTTTATATTTATATTATTTTATATTTTTCTAAGTATAGTTATATTAATATTGAGGTGTAGACCAAAAATAAATAATTTATTTTTTATTTGCTTCACATACCTTCAACAATTTATCATATCTGGAGGCTGGTATGAGGAAACGCCCATCTTCCAAGTGCATTTCTCTATTTTCCAGAAGGTTATTAAGTACAGGTAGAACATTTCGCTCAGCTTTCTCAATCCCTTCCAGGACCAAAACACGGCCGTGAATTGCAGCACGGACAGCACTCTGTAACAAGTTTTATCTGGAAATTATTGTTTTGTTTCCCCATAAAATATGATTTATCCCCTTTTGATGACTTTTTTTTTTACTTTGAACTTACACTACCACTGTAATGCAATACTGTGATATAATTACTCTAGTAGGTGTGTGTGTGAAGCTTCAAAACAAGTGACAGATTTGACATCACTTAGAAAATTATTCCATCTTTGACAAATTACAAAGATATGCTAATAAAAATACTAAGGGCTAAAATACTTTATTTAAGATCAATTAATACCATTTTGAGATGTTATATGTACTAAAAATTAATATTCCAATGGAAACAAAAATTAAAGTAGTTGAATTTCATTTTGAGATTTATCATATTAGGATGAAGTAGTACATAAAATTGTAGAATACATATTTTCCATGTAATTTTAGTGCATAAAGTACTATAAATAACCACAAAATCATATTTTTTCAATCATAAAACAACTAATAAAAAACATTCAATTTGCCTTTGAGAATATATCATGTATATTCAATTTGAGTTCGCTTTAAATTTAAATAACAAGGAAATAGATTTTGTGTTATGTTCTAATTTATCAATATATATATATATATATATATATATATATATATAATATGTATTCTACAATTTTATGTACTACTTCATCCTAATATGATAAATCTCAAAATGAAATTCAACTACTTTAATTTTTGTTTCCATTGGAATATTAATTTTTGGTACATATAACATCTCAAAATGGTATTAATTGATCTTAAATAAAGTATCTATATATATAAAGTATATATATATATATATAAGAGTTATAAAAGAAGGTAAAGGAAAAAGTGAACGTAGTAATAAAAACTATTTGTTTGTATAGTTAAAAGTGAAACACAGTTTATCCTTTATGTTTCTTTCATAAAAACAATCACAACTCAAAAGTGAAAATAAATATCACTGTTTATTCCTAATCATTTCTTCTATACCTTCTTTCATGGATACATTTTTTAAAACAGTAAACAACCCCTGAAAAAAATAATTAATAGTGACATTGTGATGTGTGGAGATTCTTCAAGTTTTAACATTTATAATTTGAAGATAAGTGTTGCATATTTCTACTTTATTCCAATAACATCTATACAATATTGTAACAGTTAAAGCTTGTTAGTGCAACCCTAGAATGGCGCAATTAATATCCAACACCAACTCACAGAGTTACCAACTGTCAAAAATAAGGTTACTCTTTGGGTAAATGTTAGTATCGCAATAGGGGGATAATTATTTATTTTTATTTATTTGAGGTGTTTAATGTGCATTCTCTGAACTGATTGATTATATTACTACTAATAGACTTAGAACGTAAATCTAGAGCTGACACAACGTCCAGCCCCCGATCGTGTATTCATCAATATTAAACAGAAGACCCACATTTCACCAAATTTTTTTTTACCATGACGGTAATTGAACCCGGGACCTTTAGTTCAGTAGACAAACATGTTAGCGACTGAGTTAAAGTTTTGGACTAGAGGGCTAGTTAATAAAGTAGAATCTTTATAGAACGGATATTTTAGAAAATACAAACATATATTTTTACTATCAACATTGATGTTATTTTACTATATTATAATATCTATCATAGGGACAATTGCCTATTACATGGCCTTACATATGAATACGCAAAAGAAGAAATATTAACTTATTTAGCTGTCAGATAATGCTCTTACTATGAAAATTGGAGTGTACATCATTACCATTAATCCTAAAACTACTCAGTAGTGTCAACCAATAATATCTATGTTTCAAACATCAGATGTGGCAATATTAAAAACAAGTTTAGGATGACATATCCAAGGTGAAGGATTATTTCCTTATTAAATAACAAAGACAAAAATAACAAACCTGATCAAAGTATATCGCAGTTCCCGACTTTATCTCTCGGCGTTGTTTGAGGTCAGACTCGGTGGTGTCCCTGGATAACGACACAAACTCTAACTCCCTATTGGTGAGTTCGAGGAACTGCATTGCAAGGCGACGCCGCAAAGGGCCTGGTCGGCCTAGAAGAAATATATCCTGGCCCAAGACATCTTTCTGGAGCATCCACCGCAGGTGTTGGAGGAACTCCTGAGTTTGTTCCGCCGGCACTGCCACAACATTACGCAGCAATGAAGATGAGTTAACACGCTTAGTACACTAGTTACAATATAAGTATGTTTGTTTTCATACAAGTTGCACACTCAGCAGGAGTATGGAGCATTAAACACCCCAACAGTCAAATCGCAAACAATTTTAACAAAAACTTAAAACCTATGAAGAATGGTACATAAATAATTCGGCCTGTAGAAGAGATCTAAAGATAAATTGATTGACTGCATATTATACTAAATTTTAAGTCTGAGTTTGCTTGATATTTAAAAGGTACACCCCTACATAAGTTAAAAATGCCATTTAAATTTGACAATAGTAGAAAATATAACAGCTTTGTCATATCAAAGTATATTTCTGGGTATTCCAATGTTTTATAAGCTTGCATGATTTTTATATATATAATTTTTTTAGCACCATATTTTGCTAACCATTCGGGTACACACTTAAATACTAATCAAGCTAGGGTTGGGGTTTAATTTAGAGGAAGTGTGACCACATTTGTGTGGAAAGAGAGAAAGAGTGGGAAATAATTTAGGAACAACCAATCTTAGTACATATGACAAGGATCAAACCATGATCTTCCCATCATCAGCAGTATATTCTATTACAAGAGTAGTGTCTTAGACTATGTGGCCACCGAAGAGGGTTGTGATCATTATAAAAGTGTAGCTCAAACAAGAAATGAACTCTGCATTTTAGGTTCGATGAACATTAATCTTGTCAAGTTCTTAAGACTATCCAACACACTAATCACATTTCATTACCTTTCATTTGTTGGAGGTATTTAATGTGCACCTTTCGAACTGATTTATAATATCAGCAAAGAAGAGTTTCTATGAGCAAGTGCGAAAGGGCCCAACAATTTTGCCAGATAAGATATTTTCACATACCTTCCAGGGTTCTTTTACACGCAACAATTGATATATGGGACTTCCCCTCCGAAGGAAATAGTTCTACAGATTTTTATCGCTCAAGAAATATCTATCTACCTCAGCTGGGTTTGAACCCACAAATATCAGCTCCTGAGGCGAGCACTTTACTCCAAGACCATCGTAATACCTACTAAATTGATAGTGCAATATTAATTCTCCAAATAGGTATTGTAATGAACAAACACTTGAAAGTTTGGTAGCTCAGTAATGTGGTGACATTAAATTAGTTGAAAGCACTTAGCTTAGTAACTACCTATCTGGGATATTCCCATTTAATAACAATAATTAGGTACCTAGGAAAAAGGAAGAACTTTAAGGAGATGTATCTGCAGTTGCATGGATGTATGGGAAATCATCTAGGAAAAACCACCTGCTATACACTCAGTCAAGATTCAAACCGTTACCTCCCCACCACCGTAAAAATAGGCCAGACAAGCTTGAAATTTAGTCTGAGTGCCCACCACCAAAGCATGTCTAAAAATTGTTAGTTTCTGAATCATAATTATTTAAAATTTATAGAGGCCTACTTACAATATTTTCTCGGTACATATTCTGGATGTTTTGATGGTTTCACAATCTTTGTGATGTCTCCTATTTTAACTTGAGAATCTGCTGTAAACAAAATTAGATATTTAAAAAAAAACAATTATATGTAAGATAGAGGAAAAGAAGAACATATGAGTTTCAAAGTTATAATTACTGTAATAGTTTTGGGGTGAAAATAAAAATCTTTTAAGCCAATTTTTTTTTTTCTAAAAAACTTGAAAATCACAATTTAAACTATCCAAAAAAGAGTGAAATCCAATTATACTAAATTCAAGATTATTATAAAACTTTGTTCTAATGAACAAATCAAATCTAAACTGTAGGAACAAATAACTTATCCTTAAAAAATCTTTAAATTTTCACAACCATTAGTTTCATGTATATTATAGAGCCGGTTAATTTTTTTTTGTGTGTGTGAGCATTCGTTTATATTTTTAAGTCAGATTAAATTTGCTAAAATTGAATGAAAATAAAATTGATACCTCTAAATTTTAAAATTAATTTGTAAAATAATTTCCCAATGAAAGTGCTTTGGATCAAATCGATGAAAATACCTGAAGTCTGGTCAGCCCTAGCACTTGTGAGATGGAGCTTCAAGCATTGGGGTCTATGCAAAATCCGCCGCAGCACTTCCAACCTCCTGACAGCGACATTACCGCAGTTCATCCTTCTCTCTGAGGTGCTCACATCAAACATCATTTACCATAGCAAACATGGAGCCATACTTTCATTGCAAACATTCACCGGACTCTAATTAAAAGAGAAAAAACCTGCAGTACACCCAAGTACAATTTTTTATAAACTATAAGTAGGCCTACCATACAACCAGCTTCGGTAGCCGGATGCTATAATGCGCTACTCTCGCAGTATACTAAGACTGCTGATGACGAGGAGATCAAGGTTTGAATCTCAGTCGGGTGTAGTGAAGGTAGGTTTATCAAAATTATTTTCCACTCTCCCTCCACATAAATGTGGGTACACTTCCTATAAATTTAGCCTTCCTAATCCCAAAACCATAATCATAATTTGTACATAGGCGTCGGCATATAACCCGAATCGGTAGTAAGATGTGTTATACAAACTATTTAGACCAACAGAGCCCTTGCACCAGAAAAAATACATGCTGATGTCCTCATATTTTTTTTACACAAATACATTATTATGGACATTCAATAACGACAGTTAAATTTTACAAATATTCCTAGGCCTATGAAACAAACGTAAAACATTATATTTTATTACTAAAAATTCCAGTATAAGTGTGGCAGTTTAAAATTAAAAATAGTTGAAAATTGACATCTAAACACGGGAATAGAACCCGGGAAGTCACTTTTCGAATAAATTAATTGACGACTCAAAAGAGATTGTAAATAAAATAACTAAAAACTGATTAAAGATTCAAGTTCTGCACACTAATTTGATTTTGATTTAATAGTTAACACATCAAATGTATCTTAACAGAACAATCTAACATTATACTATAGAAAATTTATATTCATACTAAAACCATTATTATTAAACACAAGACTGTCATATCTTAACATTTGGTGGGCAATTTATCTTTAAATAATCAAATTGAAATTGCAAGACCCGAAGTTACAGCTGAATTAAAACATTTTGAGGTGCTGGTAATTTGTATAAATTATTTTCTTTCTTGTTTAGAACTAGTGCTAACGCAAGCGCGAATTGTAGAATCATACATACTCTGTGTGTTTAGTTAGTCTTTCTTATGAAATAAGCAGACGACAGACGTAAGCCATCATAGATAAAGTGTAATAAGAGGGCCATGCTTCTCAAAACATACCAAATATTAACGTTCAGACTTTTTCCATCATAGAACCTCTTTATGTCCAGAAAGTTTAAATTTGTTAATAAAATATTATTTTTATATATATGCCACATAGATGTCACTAGCACTTGTTGTAGATAAGGGTGTTAGAGACAAAATGAATCCAATTTCAATTTAAATTAGACAGTATCAATTGTTTACTACTAAATGAATAATATAAATAATAATTTAAAGGGATTATTTCTATAAGTTAGATAAAAATTTACCCAAATGAGTTAAGCATTCTTCCAACAGTGACTTTTTAATTTGTATTTCGTAAAACAATGCACTTTTCTCTTCCGGTAGGTACTAAGCTTACGTGGGCTATGTTTCTGTGTTTGGCAATTCACATGTTAGTTTCCTCTATTGATCTGCATGGAAAAGTCGCTCTTTTCTTGTTTCATAATAGTAAACCATTCAATTTTACATTTCCCAATTAGTAATTAGTTATTAATCAATTTTTTGAACAAATTGTTTGTTTGCTAAATGAGGGCTAGATAAAATTAGTCAACCAGTTGACCATTGCCTTAAATAATTTGATCACCAAGTGGTCCCTTCAATGTCACTCATCAACGTAACAATTTATTGTGAGAATACATCCCATACTGTGCTTGTATTGTGGATATGTTGTTTTGTACTACGAAAGCTTTCCCCTTCAAAATTAGTTTGTGACTTCCCAAACCAACTCTAAGCTAGGCCTATATGATAGATAAGTAAGTTTGCGCCGAACCTGATCCCAGCGCTCTAGCAAGAACACAAAGCATCCACTTCCTCTCTACTGTACGACTGCTCCAAAATTCTCCGGAGCATAAAGGAACCAGGCTGACCCCGGACCTGTTATAGCACTGTCTGTGTCAGAGACAAGGATCAAGATTAATTTGGACCTGTTCCAGCGCTGTCCTGTGACAGAGATACGAGGAACAAGTTTACTCTGGACCTGTTACAGCGTGTATTTGATCTGTGGACCAGTGACAAAAAGGAACAGCTCCTTCATCTGTCAGGAACGGGTTGTGAATGTGACATCAGAGGATCAGTGACAAAGGAGCAGGTTGGGATTTCACAACCCATCCCTAAAAATAAGTATGTCATTTTACTGCATCTTTTAAGAACAACACCAGTTTTCAATCTAAACTCATTATATTCTGGCATCTTTATTCTGATTGTTTCTTATGGGAAGAACTCCAGTGGTTGTTGTTTTTGATGAATAGTTGAGTCTCGTAGTTTACTGAAGCTTGTTTTTAATATGTGATATCTAGTTTTTGGTGCAAGTTGCAATACTAATTCAGTAGAAGTCTTCCCAGCAGTGGCGGCTCGCAGCTAAAATTAGTGGGGGGGGGGGGCTGCTCCAGAAATTGTTTAACCTTTGTTTTAAAATCATGTTAAAGGGGGGGGGTGGACACATGTATAAAAAGAAAATATATTCAGAACTTGATAAAATCTTAACAAAAAAACTTTTTTACTTAATTTAACTTAAATTGTTACAGTTCAAGCTTGAGCTATTAATTTAAAAATGAAATCCATTTTCCTTGTTTTAATTTTAGCAAAAAGTTCAATAATTTTCTCTTTGATCTTTGGATGACAATTGAGGAAATTTTTCTCCATTGAAAGTACTACAAGCGCATTTAGTCTTTTTGTTAAATAAAACAACCGAAAAAAAAGAATCAAATAGAATAGCTGGAAGCATAATAATAATAATTAATTTCTACACTCTTATATACTTTATCACATTCTAGAATATGGTATCACCTCTGACAAGACATCTTGTGAATGTGGGGAATGCCAGGCCTCCACCGTGGTTCGGATTCCACGTTAAACTGTAGGTCCTTCATTTCATCTCACAATCACCCTACCATTACACATTAGCGTAAGTGCGTATAACCCGAACGGGTAGTAAGACGCGGTGCTAATAATAATAATAATAATAATAATAATATAATTATAGAATATGGTACACGGTTTTTAATCACAACACATGTTGAGTAAGAAAGAACTTGCTTCCACCATCACACCAGAAACGGCACTGCGAGAGCAACAGTACTCTACCTGGCAGTCCCGCCTTCCTCCCCACCCCCTCCTATGTGCGCATGCGCACAACAGTCGCTGGAACTGTAAAGCGCACAGTCCCATACAAAGATTTTTGTATCTTTTTAATAAACTGGGGGATGGCTACTGAAGTACTGACATTAGGCTTAAGGAATATATATTGTACTACAAAAATAAAGAATTAAAGAAAAAAGGACTCATTATATTAAATTTTATCTATAATATCGTGGGGAAATAGGGTGTGCTGCAGTTCCGCAGTGCCTATACACGAGCCACCACTGCTTCCCAGTCACTGTAGTTGGAGAATTTCTACAGTGAAACAACAAGTTCACTAACAGTAGGTCAAGCGTAACGTTGGGGGCTTGACCATCTTCTTTAATGTTCCTGCTACAATTTGAATAGCTTTTTCTGCAATACATTTGATGGAGAATGATACGGCGGTGACTTTATCACCTTGATTCCATTATTAAGGCAAAACTCAACAAATTCGTCTGAATTAAAAGGTGAACCATTTTCAGACACAATCGCATCTGGCATGCCTAATTTTGAAAAGCATTCTCTC
Organism: Timema cristinae; assembly: GCA_039000515.1. Classification (NCBI taxonomy): domain Eukaryota; kingdom Metazoa; phylum Arthropoda; class Insecta; order Phasmatodea; family Timematidae; genus Timema; species Timema cristinae. Next base: position 23,973,551 of record JBCFYV010011172.1, read on the forward strand.
AATTTGGCTACAGTTTCTTGCGCAGTAGCTCTTTTAACAATCCAAAATTTAATTAAAAACTAATAGTAATCAACTAGCACCAAGATCATATGATTTTTAGAGTTCACGTAATTTATATGCACCATTTCAAATGTCTTATTTGTGATACTTGTATTGTCTTGGGTTTTCAGAAAACTAACACGTTTCACAGCCTTTTATGGTATATTCAATTTCGGCATCTATGCTAGGCCACCAGCATATTGAGCTAATAATTTCATTTTCACAATGCTGCGATGATGATCTTGAAATTCTTTAAGGGTGTTACATGGGGAGGGCGTTTTATGCGTTTGGAAATCCTGAATTTTTAAAGAAGTGGTTTTATATTTTTAAATGTGGTTTTCACCAAAATGTAGGCGAAAACTATCAAAAGGTCCCTATCTAGTTATACATTTTAGAATTAAAAAAATCAACTACGCTTTACGCCAATATTTGTACCTCCAAGATTAAAATGACATCGAACTAAAACTAGCCTTCCTCTATCAAATAAAGTTACGTTTTGATAGGGTCACAACAGAACAATTTGAAGCAAATGCGGGATTGTTTTTTAAGGTCTTACATAAGTTTGCAGACATTCTTAAAAAAACTTTAAACTTAAAGTTTAAACTGTTTAACTGGTCAAAACTTACACCTAAATTTTGTTGAAAACCATTTTAAGAAATATCAAACCACTTCGTAAATAACCCAGAATTTCGAAACAGTTGCAACGCTTTCAGTGCTCTTCCATGTAACACCCTTAAGAACATCATGTCTTAAGCTCCTGGGAATAATTACATGAGATCCCCATACAAGCACACCTTCAACTGTGAAAATTTCTTCTCCTCTCTTAAAATAAGATCCACGTTTAGGACCCACTTTATTTGGTCAAACCCTATTTGATATCTCTCGTACAGCAACTAGAATGTTGTCTTTTGCTGTTTCCTTTACTACTTTTTGCACTAATATTGGAGGGGAAATAGCACAGATCTCTCCTTCATCTAGAAAAGATTCTTCAAGGGGTAACCTTGATAGCATATCCGCATTCTTGACATTATTTCGATATTTCACTTTATAGTTGTACACTGATAGTATTAATGCCTATCTTTGCAATGTGGTGGCTGCAAGTGTTGGAATATTTCTTTTTTCACCAAACTTTCTCTGGATTACTTGCGCATTCGTGATTATTTAAAACTTTTGCCCATATAGAAACTTGTAGAACTTCTGTATGCAAAATATCACTGCCAATTCTTCTCGTTCATATTGAGACTAATTCTTCTGTGCTGATGTTAAAGTAGCACTTGCAAAGGCCATCGGTTTTTCATAATTCTCAAAAACATGACACAATACCGCACCAACCCCATATGGTGACGCGTCTGTTACGACTCGTAAAGGTAAGTCCGGATTGTAATGAACTAACAAGTTAAAGTTGATTATCATTACTTTGCTCTTCTTAAAAGCTTCTTCACATCAATTTGTCCATTCAAATTTAGCATTCTTTGACAGCAAATCGTTCAATGGTTGTAATAGAGTAATGTATTGGAATACATTTTGCATAAAAGTTGAGTAATACCAAGTAGAATTTGAGTTGTGTGACATCATTGTGAGCTGGACTTTTTGAATTGAATCTATTTTCTCTTTTGTAGGTTTTATTCCTTCAGAACAAAGCATAAACCCAAAATGCTCTATTTAATCTTAAAAAAACTGATTTATTTCAATTGATCTTAATATGATGACTACTAAGACGTTTCATGACCATTTGTAGTTTAGTCACACACTGTTGTTCTGTTTCCCCGCTGGTAAGAAAATCATAGATATAAACACACAACGTCATCAATTTCTTGCAATATTTTGTCCATCACACTTTGAAAAATAATTGAATCACTCGCTATTCCATACAGCATTCGGTGCACTTGAATAAGCCACCTTCAGTATTTATAACCATTATTTCTTCTGATTCTGAGCTCATTTCTGATTGTAGGTGTGCTTCTTTTAAGTCTATTACACAAAACACTTTCCCTGTGAGTTTGGCAAATATGTATTGAATCTTAGGTCATGGGTACTGGTCAATCTTTATAGGTGGATTCACAGTTATCTTGGAAATCGGCATACAATCGTACGGATCCTCCTTTCTTTGCTACAACAACTAGAGGGAGTGCTCATTGTGAATTATGGACTTGTGCGATGATTCCTTTTTCTTGCCATTTTTGGAGTTATTCTTTTACTTTTTCCTTTAAATTATAAGTAACATCATATGCTTTTATTAAATACTGGTATCGCATCTTCTTTTAGAATAAATTAGCTTGAAATCCACAAATTTTGTCACCTTTTTGGCTAAAACAATGTGGATATTTACTTGAGAATTGTTCTTACAATGCCAATTAAACCGATTTCAATTCAAGCACTTTCCCCAAATTTGGTTCAAGCTTATGAAGCCACTGTCTTCCCAATAAAGGAACTGTTCTTGAATTGCATACTACCATTGTTAATTCATAATGGTTCTTATTATGTTTCACACAAACTTCCAATTATCCTATTTATTTCCAGCGCATCTCCGCTAACACTTTTGAGAACTAAGTTAGATGATTGCAATGGAACATGCTGGAAATGTTTCTTGTGAATTCCTTTACTGATAATAGATACTACAGCACCAGTGTCAATTTCCATATTTAACAGCACATCTACTAGCAATTGAACCATATGTCTGCCTTTTGACTGTATTTCAGCTATGTTGTTGATATTCAGATTCCCTACCATAGCTTTTAAATCACTAGGTTCAGTCTCAGGCCCGTATGCAAGGACGATGCTGAGCACTAGCAGAGCATGAGGACTGTCGTGAAAACAGATGTCTAAATCGTCTATGCGCGCAGCGCCATGTTGTGGAAATATCCTCTGAGTACGGGCAGAGTATAGCCTGAGCAAGCCCGGGACTAGACTTTGGCGAGACTCAAGATATTGCGTTATAGATCGTACTAGCACGAGGCTCATACTCTGCCTGTGCTCAGCATCGTCCTTGCATATGGGCCTTTCTGAAGGAACTTCATTTGAAGTTTTCTCTTAGCATCTCCTGACATATTTACTCCCTGATAATTAATATGCTTAGCATAACAATGAATAAAATATTTTATCTTACTATAGAAATATCATATAGTAAAGTAGATTTCCTTTCTTTTAAGCGTCTTTTAGTTTAATTAATATTATTATTATTATTAGCACCGCGTCTTACTACCCGTTCGGGTTATACGCACTTACGCTAATGTGTAATGGTAGGGTGATTGTGAGATGAAATGAAGGACCTACAGTTTAACGTGGAATCCGAACCACGGTGGAGGCCTGGCATTCCTCACATTCACAAGATGTCTTGTCAGAGGTGAAGGAAGGGTTTGGTAATCAAATAAATCTGTGCCGGGACCGAGGATTGAACCCCGGCCGCCAGCACAGAAGTCTGACACCTTACCCCTAGACCACCAGGTCACCCCGTTTACAATTAATCATATCCCTACATTAATAGCTTGCACTGAGCAATGTGTCCCACCCCAGTTGGTCTGTTAATAACATTCCAGGTAAAAAGATCATTGAAAGACTTACAACCCTTTTAGGCTCTCTGAGTGACAGCAACCAAGCGTAATTAATGGGCTTTTTGCAAGAATATAAAGGAGGTACACTTTAATTTTAACTAGCAATATATTAAAATAGTTTTAAAAGCGTTTAATCAGTTTATTGATATAAAAATACAGATGTGATTCCACCATTGGAAGCGTAAACTATTCGCGCTGTGCATCTAGCCAGTGAAAATTTAAATTTCCTTCTAGTTTCACCATTTGAAGCTCAAACATATTTATTAACTTCTATATAATTTATTTATTGAATTATTAAGAGTTTTTATTTAAATTTGGATGACTACAGCATTTTGGGCATAATGTTACCTTCAATTTGATATAAGAAATATTTTGTCATCATTCATGGTAGTTGAGATAAAAGTTTTGTAAGATTAACCTTTAGTTTGATGGGTGTAATGCAGGTTGTATGTTGCCCCGTCTTTTGTAAAGCTCCTTTTTAAGCTTATTTGTAACCAGCATATTGTGGTCTGAATGAATGTCCGCTGATTACTTTGTTTTCACAGGCTTCACAGTGTTTCTAAACTTTTGCTGAGCGAGTATATATAGTCTTATAACTGGCCATATCTCTTAGGCTGTTTCATGTGTTTAATCTTCTATTATGTTTCTCAAAGCATGTATTTGTGACCACTAGTCCATTCTTCTGACAGAAATCGATCAGCATCACTCCTATTGTTGCTTTGCCCTATTCCATATTACTCACAACACTGTTCCAATCACCCATTATTATAATGTACATACTTATCCTCTTCTGTCTGCAATTATTTATTCAATTTTATCATATATTTCTCCCCTCTCTTCATCCTAATGGCCGCATTTGGCAAATATACTTGCACAATCAGAATATCTACTGGACTTTCGCTCGATTTAATGTACACTTTGTTTAACGTGTAGGCTAACAAGTTTACCTACCATAGATACACTATGACACAGCTTATATGATAGTGTCATAGTGTGATTCATTAAGGAAAGACTGATATCTTTCAAGATAAATGAGGTGTACATTAATCTGTTATTACATGCTTGCAATTCACCCACACTGGTTTGTTTATTTTCACATCACAATAGCGTCTCCAAATCCCTTTGCTCATTCCACCATACATTACTTAACCCCATAATGCACGCACACTTTATATCTCTTCATTTCAATCGCCAAATTTTGTCCCTGTTTCCCTCTTTCCAGTGTACACACATCAAGTTCCAATGTTTAAGTCCCTAAAAAGTTTTTCTTGTCTGATACCTTCCCCTGTAAGAGTCTCTGCCTGAAAATCTGAATGAGCTAAAACAACCAATTATTATTTGGGGTAGAAAAAAGTTTTTATTTTATTCGAATAAAATTAAATGCCAAAACAAAATATTTTTATCATAACATAACACACAACTAATATAATTATGTCTATGTAAAATGTTTCGAACTTTATGAGCATTGTTAGAAGTTAGAGCTACAACTATCTAGCTTTCTTATTTATACATATTATAAGAAAATGTCCTCCTTGGTAAAAGATATGTTGGAGATGGTAGAAGGAAACGGAGGGAAAGGAAAGAAAAGAATAAAATGGTGTGACGAGTTCAAGAGTGCCACACACCTACCATGCAACCAAACTGTAAAGAGGGCACAGGACAGAGACCAATGGAAAAAGCTTATTAAGGAAGTAACAAGGAAAAGATTAAGACAATTTGAAAAATAATTTTTTGGTTGACATCCTACTGGTAAGAATATACACATTTGCGATCACTTGCAATCTATATATTACAAATAGTAATAGTACTTGTATTATATTTTAGGAAATTGAAAAGAATGGTAAGGTTTGTAACAGATAAACAAGAGTTATAGTTCAAAAATATGTTCAACTTAAATTGTTTTGACTTCTACAAATACTGACAGTGATACTTATGTGCATGATTAGTAATAAAATGAAGAGAGAACCCATCATATCAAACTTATTGGAAAGAAAGGTAAAAAGACTGGTGAAAAATAAAGGAATTCTTTTATCATCTAAACCAAAACCTAGAAAAATATTGAATAATATGACTGGTCTTGTGAAATATTTTTATAACAGTGACAAGATAAGCAGAATTTTGTCTGAAAAAGCAGAGTTTTGGGAACTCGACCTAATGTGGACTGAGATGGTGTCGAGTTATTGAAATGTCTAGTTTTACGAATGGACTTGCATAAGATGCATGTTTACCAAACAAGGATGAATCACAGTACAGTATCGAACATTATAGGTACAGTTACTCTACTATAGTATTGTATGGTAAAGTAACAGTAATATAATACGTGTTAATATAATGGTGTATATACATACCTGTAATATACAGAAATGTAGTACAGTACTCTACATATAGTATCGTATCGAATCTAATAACACATTACTGAATTGGAAAACTAACAAACACAGCACTTGTAAAAACACCACAACATGACTGTTCCACTCTAGTTACACAAACAAACTGAGAGGTTATAGAGTTGAATGACCTTGGATTGTGATGAATGGCGCCAACAATTGTGTCACATGCACAATGTGCATGTTGAGTTACATGGAATGTCGAGTTATCGAGTGTCGAGTTTCTGAGACTAGTGTGTCTTCATGAATCTTAACGGTAAAAAAAGTACATGAAAAAAAGTTTAAGGCTCAATAATCTGAGAGAGTTCTATTTGTTTTTAAGAAGAAATATCTTGATAACCAAGTGGGGTTTTCCAAAAAATTTTAGCTTCATCCAAAACATTGCACTCTTGGCAGAGTTATTGTTACTCAGTGTGTTTTTGTGGTATTCCCAAGAATTTCAAGATTATATTAGCAGGGAGGATTAAATAAACTAACAGAGTGAGAGATTCATTTGATTTTATATAAAGATATTTTTTGCTGAAACCATGTGCAGTCATTCTCAAGCCACTTTTTTTCCCCTTAGAAAGTACCAATGGCTTTGTTTAATCCAAAAATTTAAATAATAAACAATAAGCTCTTTTCAATGGAAATGAATTTGTTGTGTACAAATAGTGAGTTTCCAACTGATAATACAACTTTCTTAACAATGACAAAGTCAACCAATAATTCCATCAAATTGATTTTTGAAAAATCTAGCCTAGAACTACATCAGTATTCATTTATCACCAAATGAGACATTTTTTTTTCTAGTAAGATGAAAATTAGAGTGCAAGAAAAGAACAAGACTTCAACTGGATTAATTCTCAAGCAACATTGCATCCTTAGCTATTAATAATGAAAGAACTACTTTGTATTGTTTTGGTTTCAGATTGTTTAACACATGATACATAAGACAATAGTTTACTTCCCTGATGGTTCTTCAGCAAAAAGTTCCGGTACAGATTTATCTGATTGCCAAACCCTTCCTTCACCTCTGACAAAACGTGTATTAATCACAACTTGTGAATGTGGGGAATGCCAGGCCTTCACCGTGGTTCGGATTCCACGTTAAACTGTATGTCCTCCATTTCATCTCACAATCAACGTACCATTACACATTAGTGTAAGTGCGTATAACCCGAAGGGGTAGTAAGGTAAGGTGCTAATATTAATTAATATTAATATTAAGCAAAAAATCCAGAAAGAATTTCACCAATTTGTGTCTTTGTGAGAGAGTCTTTAGATTAAGTATAGAACATTAGAATGGAATTTTTTGCAAGTTGTGAAAAAAAAATGCATGCAACGGTGTGAGAGGCAATATCAAGCTATTAACATCTTGTACAAGCTTGTAATATCCCTATGATTACCAAATAGTGACTCTTTCATTATTATAAGTGGGTTATTAACAATATATTGATGAAGAGGTCATCCAAAAACAAAGATTTTTGTCCCTACATTCAATTTCTGGCACTCATTTACTCCACAAACAAATAGCAAACCTAAGTTAGAGAACTAAAATCTACTGAGAATTAGTGAAATTCAGGGATGAATTCAAAATAATATTGATTTAAGAACTTAGAAAAAAATTCTAAAGAAATTTTAAAATTTACTTCTTTTATTAGTTTTATGTTCAAATTTTTCAATAAAATAACCTTGAAAACCTTTAAAATGCATGTGTTGGGTAAAATTATAAAGCTTTTCAAAAAACCTTTGAAATGGGCCCATTAAGAAAAATTTAAGTTCAATAGTGGTTATGCTAGAGACTATATTTTTGAAAGTGCCAAATTCAACATTAATTTGAATTTATAAAGATTCAAAGAGCTTAGTTTAAAAAATACTATTTTTTGTGTTGACTTCACATAAAATGACCATTTTTTTTATTTTGTTTAATAACCACTACTTACTTACAACTTGTTATTTTAGAATGTTTTCTAAAATGTTACTAAAGATATAATTCAATGACTAGTTTTTGAAAAATAAATTGGTCACGAAAGATATAATTACCAAATTGTGTTTAGTGTAAAACAAGGCTAAAGTGGCTTAAACAAGCGTCCTATTAATACAATTTTCCATCTAACTAATGTGGTTCAATTTATGGATACTATAAAAGAAAGTTTATAACTAAATCTCATTTATAATATCCACAAATTACTTATTATTATTTATTGATTGACAATAATCATGTGATGACCTAATTAGTGAAGGGTAAGTTCCATGGTAAAACAATTTCATGCATTAACATTTTTTTAAGTAAATGATGTAAGAAAGAAAATATTATAATCCTTAAATTGAATCACAAAATTGTTTTTTAATATATTTCTTAAAATATATTCTGAGAATAAAAGTTAAGTTGAGTTTTTTTCAGGTCTTGAGATAAATGATTTAATAGCTTAATTTACTAGACAAGGAACGGTGAGGGTTGTTTTAGAGATAAATGTACACATAAAATATGTAAGAAACCAGTTTCACAATGCTTCCAGAAAATTTGTCTGTGAAGCAATGGGTCTTAAACGGTTCAAACTCAGACTTGTGAAGACAAATGGGAAGCTACTTAAATAAAAGAAGTAGCAACTCTTGTCTAGAAAATTGGATAAACAGCCGAAGGTCTCATTGTGCAGACCATATGACACTCTATCTGCAAATGTTTTCACTATCATAGCTAACAGCGGCGGCCGCTTGGTATAGCTCGTTTGCGGACTCATGCTATGGAGTAATCACTTGAAGGAGTGTTCTTGAATGCTCCAGCTTTGCACCCAATTTATTTGTACTCCAAAAGAGGTTCTTCAATGTCATCCACTTTAAGATATATATGAATAGAGCACATTTCTTGCTACTGTAACTTGTATAATATACTTGATAAACCCATCCTTCATTGCAATTATATTTATTACTTTGTAATTACATATTGGGTTCAGGTTTATAATCCTCTATTGATACAGACTGTGTGCTTGAACCTTCCCCAAAATCAACCGGGCTTAGTTTTGTAATTAACATTTTAAGAAGTTCACATTTTTTTTCTTCATTGCAATGATGTCAGAATGCATTTTTTCCATCATATCTATCCTTTTTTCTTCATCTTTTTGATAAACTTGTAAAAATGCTACAAACCAAGGAGGGGGTTGTTGCAAAGAATGTTGATATAAGTGATTAGACACAGTTTGAGTTTCATTTGCAGATATTTCACCTTCCTCAAGTCCTTCCTGAGAGTCGTCGATTATGTATGAATTTGACGAATCAGGTTCTACTTCCATTACGTCTGCCAGAGTCTTTTTGTTGAGAGTTTTCTTAGAAAGTAATAGTCTCCTATGTGCAGCATCAAAATTTGAATAGAAGGACATATCTTTCTCGAAAATGTGTTTGAGTACATTGTAATATTCCCACTTTACTGTTGACCGCTTTCCAAAGTAGATTTCTTTAAATGTTTTCTTAAGATTACGCCATTTAATGTCACACATCTCATCCGTCAACATTTTAAAGCCTCTCGCACGCATGGCATGTGCTATTTTGCTCCACAAGCGTCTTTTCTTGTACGATGGATTTTCAAATTCACTAACTCGTTTTTTGTATTCTTCAATCAATGCATATACCATATTTCGATCCCATATGAACTTTTCTGGAAAATCAATAAAGCAAAATCAATGTTTTATTCAAACTTAACTGTGAAACTTTATATAATGATTCAAATTTATTTTAATCGTATAATCTAAAGTTTCGCAATTAAGTTTGAAAAAGTTAAGAAAAAATACAAGTTTGAGGAAGACCTAAAAAGGCATATGGGAAACGAGAGTCAGATAGTAATGGGTGATTTGAATGCAAAAGTAGGGAAAGAGAGAGTAGGGTTTGATTAGGTGTTAGGGAAGGAAGGATGGGGAGAGATAAACGAGTAGGGTAGAAGACTGAGCTAGGTGCAAGAAATAAAATGAAAGTGGCAAACAGCTGGTATAAGAAGGAAAGAGAAAGTCATAAGATCAGTATATACAGTTAGGATGGGGAGCAAAAGTTGGTGATAGACTACTTTATCATGGATGAAAAAAATGAAAAGGCAGATCTTTAACATCAAGGTAATACCAAGTGTGTCCTTAGTGACCATAGGTTGTTGGGGGCAGACACAAAGAGATGTAAATGTAGGAGAAAGGTAGTAATACAAGAAAGAAGAATAAAGGTGTGAAGGCTAAAAAACGGAGAAGAAAGAGAGCTGTACCTAAGAAGGTAAAAAAGCTTAATACCCAAGGATGTGATACAAAGTTTAAAGATTGAATGGGAAAGGTTTAAGAACAGTCTGGTAGGAGTGTAAGAGGAGGTATGTGGGAGGACAAGTAATAAGATGAAGTGGAAGGAGACACCCTGGTGGAACGACAGGGTGAAGGAAGCAGTACAAGAAAATAATAAAGTATTCAGAAGGAGTTGTAAGAATAGGAATGAGGTAACAGAGGAAGGATATAGGGAAAAGAAGAAAAAAGTGAAGTGAGTTGTGTGAGAAGCCAGGAAGGATTGGATGCAAAAATAGAAGGAAATGCTGGACCAGGAAGTGGAATTAAGTAAGAAGGTGTTATATAGCCAATTAAGAAACAGGAGAAGTGAGAAAAGACAAGAAGTTAGAATGATAGATGAAGAAGGAAGAATGGTGAAGACAAGAGAGGAAGAAAAGGAACTATGGATGAGATATTTTGAGAAAATGTTCAACCTGGATTAAGGAGTGAAAAAGAGGAACAGGAAAAAATATAAGAGGAGGAGGAAAGAGGTCCAACATGGGAAAAGGTGGAGGACATTTTAAAGAGCATGAAACAAGGAAAAGCACCGAGTGTGGACAAAATGACTGTGGAAATGATAAGGGCAGAAGGTGAAGTAGGTATAAAATGGTTATACAGGGTGCTGAGAGTGGTTTGGAAGCAGAACAAGGTACCGGACGAATGGAAAAAAGGAGTTATAAGAACTATTTTAAAGAAAAGAGACAGGAAAAGATGTACAAATTATAGGGAGATAACGCTGATGTGCCACTGTACAAAAATGTATGAGAAGATTCTGGAAAAGAGAATAAGAAATAAAAAGAAAGGAAGGTGGGGAAAGGAACAGCATGGATTTAGGAAACAAAGGTCTACAATAGACTTACTCTTTGCCATATGACAGTAAAAATATGTGAAGATTTGATAATGGTATTTATGGATGTGGAGAAGGCATATGATAGCATAGATAGAAATTAAGTTTGGAACGCAATGTAAGAGGCAGGAGTGGTAATGAAAGCAAAAAGCATGTATGAGGATAACAGAAGTTGTGTTAAGACGGAGAGTGGAAGGAAGGAATGGTTAGAAAAAATTGAGTGAAGCAGGGGAGTGCCCTTTTACCAATGTTATTTGTAATGGGAATGGTCATAAATAAGTGACAGGAAAACTCGAGGAGGAGAAAATGAAAGCCATAATGTTTGCTGATGACTTGATGGCATGGGCGGATAAGGATGAGGAAGTACAGGAACAACTACAAGAATGGAATGAGAAAGTAAGAATGTGTAGTGAAATTTAGCATGGCAAACCGTGAAGTGATGTTAATGACAAAGAAAAGGGTAGCCTTAATAAATCTATATGGTTGGATGGTATAGAGCTGAGAAAAGTAGAGAACATAAAATATCTTAAAAGCGTGATTGAGGAAAAAGGTGGAAGTATAGAGGATTTAATGAGAAGAGGACAGCAAGGAGTGTTGTAAGAGACCTGCTATGGAGAAGAAAAGTGACCTTGAAGTGTAAGGAGGTGTCGTACAGGGCGTAATTTGTACCTTTTGTCACATATGCAGCAGAAATATAGACAATGAATGTAAGAGAGACTAGGAAAGTGGAGGCCATGGGAATGAAGTTTGTAAGGTGCATGTTAACTGTCACAAGGAGAAACAGAATTAGGAATGAAGTTATACGGGGAAAAGTTGAGGTACAGGGAGTCAGATGAGATAGTAGAGGAACCAAGACTGAGATGGTATGGACATGTAATGAGGATGGAAAAAGAGAGGATGTCGAAGGACATGTTGGAAATGATGTGGGAAAAATACTGCAGGGAAGCCAATAAATAGAGGGAGGAGCTGATAACAGAAAGTGTTCAAGTGAGAGGAGAATAATGGAAGAAATTAAAGGACAAAGGAGGTGAACGGATAAAGGAAGATGGAGTCATTTTACTAAAGTGACTCGGCCACAGGCTGGAAAGAGTTGATGAAGGTGATCGTCAAAATATTTTGCTAGTGAAATAAAGCTATGTTAAATTCACCTACTTGTAAATAAACTATTTTTAAGATTTGTGTGTTCAATTTCAAAAAATTTTGAGTAATAAATGTAACACTTTGTAATAAATAGTATTAATAGTTCCAACAATAAAATAATACTAACAATACTAGTTGTTTAAAACTTTTGTGATTATTATAATTATAATTACGAATGATTAATTAATAAATACTAACAATAATTATTTATTATCATTATTAATATTTTGTATATTGAAAAATGACACTTTGATATGGGAATTGTACCCGGTATTAGTATCCCAATGCTAAGATAAACTCAGCCACCTTTGACTCGAGAGGGCTTTGTGCTGCCAATAGTACAATGGCAATTGTACAAACGCATATATCCTGATGGATTAAATAGTCATCAGATTATATTTGTTAATTACGGTTAAAGCCGCATCTATATGAAAGAATAATGAGTGAAGAGATACTTTACTAATATCAGCACTTTTAACTCAATATCAAAATAATTTTATTCAAAATGGTTTGGAATGAAAATATTCTATAGGTGTGTAAATTATTGCTAAGAATTAAAGCCAGTTAATAGCTTGTGTATTGTGGAATTAAATATTGCGCTCTAAGGAGCCGCTTAAAAATAACTTTTTCACATGTAGGCCTAACTAAAATTCGCACTAAATTGTGCCACTTAAAAATAATGTAGTTTAATTAACTTCGAGGAGTATACCAACATACTCAAACAGTTACTATTTTTAATATTCAAGATGAAATTATTGTAGCAAGATAACCGCTCTAGCTAGGCACCAGCCAGACTTATAACGAATTAATTCAATTTACTTGTGCAATTGTGTTTCGGTCCTGCTAAGTACCACCCATGAATATGATAAAATTAACTTTTACTGTCTTCTAACCCCTTTGAGCCGAGATTTTAGGGGGCCCAGACCCCCAGGACTCCTGGCTACGTTTCTGCCAAAGGTTCCGAGTTAGATACAGATTTTCAGGTGTTAGTTTTCAATTTATAGAATATGAATTGTAAGATTTCACGAGGTCGAGTTGACCCCGTTCTAGATCCACTGCTTCACAGAAAAAACTGGAAGCACAGGGGATCAAAACCAGAACCTCTGAATCTGTAGCCAGGAACTCTGACCATTTGACCACAGAGGTGATCATACGTGTTACACGAGTTAACTCTAATAGAGTTCAACTCACATTAAATTAAGACTAAAAGGTTTTAGGTTCAGCTCTACACACACCTATCTAGCAGCCAGGCTGATAGCTAATGCATCATGGATAATCATGTTTGTTAAGACTTTATTCTATCAATAATCAACTGAAATTTTGAGATTGTTTTAAGTGTGCTCTTGTAAATAGGAATAGGCCTACCTACTCAGTTTTTCTGGCAATATTTCTTCAACATAAATACCTAGCTTATTTACATAATAAAATCAGGCATTTAAGACAGACACAGATAAAAAAAAAATTTATTGTAACAATTATGTGTCATATTACAACTCACCTAGTCCTAGGAAACCGCCTCGCCAAGTTTGCTGACACCAAGGGGAATTCTTAGATTCTCAATCTCCTGTTTAATGTTTAACCAGATAAATTGGTCATTAATTTTGTTGTCCCCGCTTCGGTGGCTACATGGTATAAGGTACTGCCAGTACTCTCACCATAGACTAGATTACTAATGATGGGGAGATCATGGTTCGATCCCAGTCGGGTGTTCTAAATAGGGTTTTTCATAAATGGTTTTCCATTCCCTATGAAAATGTGGCTACACTTCCTCTAGATTCAAGCTTCCTCACCCCTAGCTCATTAGTGTAATTAGTACATAAGTTACAGCCCAAATGGGTATTATTAATACATGGGGCTAAGAAAATAAGTTTGTGTCTAGTTTTGATTGTAAAGCACCAATCCTTTCAAAAAAAACCTTTTCATTTAGATCAAGAGATCATTGTGTGGTTTGAACCAATTCCCTTAAATATATTTATTTGAAATACAATGAGATAAAGTGTGCGACAAAGAAGAGTAGACAGATAAAACATCTATTATATTTAATCACAAATGACTACTTCGTGTTTATGTTATGTTTAGAATAGGCTAAGTAAGGACTAAGGAGAGTTATTTAACTACCTATTAACAAACCTCTAAAAGCATAGATTCAAATAACTTATCTAATGTTTGTGGTTTTTTTTACATTGCCTGTATTATTATTATTATTATTATCATCACCGTGTCTTACTACCCGTTCAGGTTATACGCACTTACACTAATGTGTAGGCCCCTAATGGTAGGATGATTGTGAGATGAAATGGAGGACCACAGTTTGATGTGGAATCCGAACCACGGTGGAGGCCTGGCATTCCACACATTCACAAGTTGTGATTAATACACGTCTTGTCAGAGGGGAAGGAAGGGTTTGGTAATCAGATAACTCTGTGCCGGGACCGAGGAGTAACATTGCCTGTAGATCCTACTTTATTTTGTTACTAAGAATTAACACATATCGCAGGCAGTTATGATGCAAAGTTATACTGTTATATAACTAGGCTTTCCAAGTGACAATATGCAGTGGCAGATTTATGATTCGGCTGGGGCGCTACACACATCTCCTTTTTCGGGCACAATGTATATTATCATGGAAAACCTACATAATATTCCTGACAAGCTATGCATAGGCCTAAATATCTATTACTTTAAATAGTTTCTGTCTTGTGGTATGATGCTCAAAACCATTAAGTGCTGCAGTAAATGTTAAAACAATCATGTGTAAGTGGGCCTTAAAAAAACACTCTTATATGAGGTCTTACAAAACACCAAAAATTAAAACAAGATTTCAAAAGAAACCATTAGAGGGTACAAGAATCAGAACATGTACTTTTAGAATATAAAATCAAAATATACAGAATCTTAATTAGGTAGGCTTATAGCTAAATACAATAAAATGAAACATAATGAAAAAACAAATCAATGAAATTACATTGGTTTATGTGACCTTTATAAAAATAATTACAATTTTTGTTTTTTAATTTCTTCTGTGAATAGCTTAGGCTTAAATATAATTCTGACTGACTTTTGGCATCATTTTTGTAAAGAATATTTTTTAATATTTGTTTCAAATCTAAATGTTTGATTTAAGAATAGTTATAGCCTGTAATGTTTTTGTTGAAATAATATTGTCAGGGAAATAGTTAGCCCATCTCTTTTTTCAAGTCGTGTTTTCTATAACAAGTTTATAACCTTTAACAACAGGACTTTTTAAGAACTCACATCAAAAATGAAATTAAATACATTATATTTTTTAAATATGTTCTATGCTAAAAAAATCTATAAAGGTGGTGTGTTTCGCTTTTAGCAAAGCATTACACGATAGCAAGCATATCCTAAGCAAGAAATAGATCTGGATCACCAATCGAAACCTGGGATTCTCCATTGTGTCAACTTACCATGTGTAGAGAAATTAAAATCACTCTCTGATACAACAATGATTTCTTCCTCCATCTGTACTGATTGCACCGATTTAATAAGTTTTGATAAGCTGAATTGTATTTATTTTTGAGTATTTCCTTTTCAAGTTATTTCTGCTTGAGTTAATTTGGGCAGAACGTTTCGTTTCACAAAATAATTCCGATATGAGGACTTTAAACTACAATTTCTGAACATACTGATTTTCTCAAGTGGTCAAAGCTCGTATACAATCAGTCGCACCCACTTGTCGGATGCGCACTCGCAAAGGGCACTTGCAAGACTTGCTGATTTACTTTCTACAATAAAATGTAGGTAAATGTAATTTCAAGCAATATGATTCAATCTTTGAAGTCATATTAAGATTTAAAAGCACGAAATAACAGAAACAAATTAATATATTAAAAGTTATTAAATTATTACTCTTTTTAAGAATTTAAAATACAATACATTTTACTACATATTTTCAAGAACCTTTATAATTGAGCAAATAATTAATTGCGTAAAATAAAAGTAGTATTTTTATATGGTTTCTGATTTACTGAACGTAATTCAACGTAGCTACATGAACGCAAAATATAGGCATAGGCAATGTTCACCTTCTTACAACAA
Organism: Timema cristinae; assembly: GCA_039000515.1. Classification (NCBI taxonomy): domain Eukaryota; kingdom Metazoa; phylum Arthropoda; class Insecta; order Phasmatodea; family Timematidae; genus Timema; species Timema cristinae. Next base: position 23,989,848 of record JBCFYV010011172.1, read on the forward strand.
GTGATTCCATCAATTTTGATATACGACTGAGTGTATTATATTTTATAGACAGATAATATTATGAGTGCAAGTCCAACAAGTGGGTGCGACAGGATTTATAGTTGTTTCGGGTCACCTGCTACAAATAGTTCTAGAAATACTTTCCTGCTTTTTTTTTTGTCGCGTCACTGGAACAGGTCCACTCGGCTGTTTGCGTTAGGTTCACGCCATAGAAGTGTTAAAATAAATGTGTAATGTAGATGGGTGTCCATGGACGTTTGGTTGCCATGGAAAATAAACAAGAAGAGTTTGGTATTCACAACAAACTCCTCTATCCATTTCGCCATCTTTTGTATTATGTTGTAGTCTATTATTAGTAAATAGTTTTTATGTCTTAATACTTAAAAAAAACTGTAAACTGTAACATTATCATTGATAGCTAATGTTACATTATTACTACACCAACACATAATTGGAGAATAGCTGATCAGTAAAGGATTATGTTAATAAAATCATAAAAACCACAAGTTATCTAATATTGTCTTAACTCTAAGTGATGAATAGGTTGAAACGATTTTTTTGACAGGACTACCCGATGAATACAACAACATGATCATGGGCATTGAGAGTTCTGGAACAGAAGTTACAGCTTATTAATTCAAAACTAAACTGTTGCGGGACATATTGATTAAAGAGCGATAGTGTGTTATAAACTCATGCAATGTATGGTTCCGGGATAGGTTTCAGACACAAAGGAGGGGTTGGTGGACCACAACCTCAGAATGTTTTGGCAAAAGTAATAATGGCATGGAGATGGGACCACGCTTTTATAGGTGCAATAAGCGTGGGCATCTTGAAAACTACTTCACAGATAAGAAATTTGACAAACAATATAAGGCTTTGTAAACATCTTGATCCCTTCATTCATTAAAAAATAAATATCATTGATATTTAGACTCTGACTGCTCGGCCCATATTACTAATCTTCATGATATTCTCAAGGATTAGATAAAATTTGCTTCCTAACCATTATATCCGCCAATGATCTGGATATGGTTACTGATAGTATTGGTGATATTGACATCCCATTGTTAGTTTAAAAGTGACCTTTAAATGTTAAGGTAAGTGATGTTTACTTCATTCCTGACTTGAAAGCTAATTTTTTGATAGTAAGTAAAAGAAGAAGAAGAAGAGTAACGGTGTTTATTTTGATTTAGAAATGGCAGCAATTTTTAATTCCAGCAAAGACGTGATTGAGAATGCAATTTATGGAAATATTTGTTTATATTGGTAGCATCACCAACATCATCACATCACGATAAACATTCAATAATGATAAGTCAATTCGTACATATAAATAATGATAATCTGTGGCAGAGGTGCCTTGCGTATGAGAATTCTTCTAGTTTGAGGAAACTTAAACAAAGTTTGGCTTATATGGTATAGATTTTTCTGTCAACCCTACAGATTTTATATTTGAGGTGTGTTTTCAGAGCAAGAGTCACCGCTTACCATTTGAATAAAGTAATTCTCGAACAAGTCGATTACTTGAGCTTGCACACTCAGATTGTTGTGGTCCTGTTTAGGAAATATATTTTTTAGGCTCACGTTATGTGCTGACGTTTTTAGATTATATCAGTCACAAATCATTAGTTTATTTTTTATAAAACAAATACCAAGTTGAACGGTTTTACATCTCTATATTCTCCCTTCTACCATCGACGAATACTCCTGCCACTTCACCTGTCAGCTAAGCCTGGAAACCTTAATGGCGTGACGTTAGTGTTAGAATTAATTAATATTAGCACCGCGTCTTACTACCCATTCGGATTATACGCACGTTAGTGTTAGAGGGGGTGTGGGTGTATGAGCCTGTCTAGACTTACATGTAATGTGGTGGTGGGGTTATGGTGAGGTGGGGCATAAAATGATATTAGCTCAGTCTTAAAATTGGTGGAGACATGGATCTCTCTCATCGGGACCTCTGAGTAAAGCAAGTGTGAACATATTAAATGAAAATAAAAGGTAATATGCTTAGTAGCAGTTGAGAGACAACTAATACTGACACAACTAAATTAAGATTTAACTTAATACAACTTTTATTATAGTACACTTGGTACCTTAATACCTCCCACACAAAATTTCTAAATATAAATTGAGATGATAAGAGATTATAACAATTATGAATACAGCAACATAATGCACAAACAATATGGTAGGAAACTATATTGACATTGTGATATAATTGAGAGATTACACCATTTTAGTTGTCTATGGTCTGGGCCGGTGATACAACCCTCGGAGAGTTAATATATTTGTTCGTTTTCTTAGGTCCCGTGAATTACCAAGAAAACATGTAAACTTCCATGTAAAAAGTTGCCTCCTGGACAGGATCTTAGGCTACAGACTGAAATTTTCTGGGGGGTTAGGGGAGAATAACCACTCGCGCCAGTAATGCAGATCTCCAATAAATTTCCGGCCCACCGAAGTTAGGTGGATGCCTCATATCACAGTACTGGTAGGGAAATTGAAAACAACACAGTACCTTGTAGGTATTTGATACCCTCAGTGGAGCCCTTGTGGCGGAATAATCCATTGCTACCCGGAGCATCTGGCTGCTATCCCAACTAGTTAATTAGTGGTGGATCATTGTGTGGTTTCAGCACACACTCTCAAATATGTCAACCACTTGTGAGGTTCCACGTGGTGAGGGGTCGCCCGGTGGTATCAACGCGCACAAACATACACACACACACACGAGTTTCCTGGGAGTGGTCTAAATACACGTACCAGAAACTAGCATAATATGTACTACGGTAATAACAGTTCTATTGAACACAAAAGATATAGCAGGGTCAATATATCAATCAAGTCGTATGCCACCTGGTCACGCGATTGCTGACCCACACATGCACGTGCTTGGGAGAGGGTAGGGTAGTCTCACCACTTCCACATTGGAAATTAAAGTCCCAAACCAAGTCAACCACATCTCTCTCTATGGCCGTACTCGTTAAAACTCACTTCAAATATATTCACCATTATCTACTAGTTCAGCCGTTACAAGAAACTCTATTGCAAACACTATAATAATAACCATATAACATATAATACGTTGAATGGAATATTTATTCTTACCGAGAGCTGAGCCCAAGGAGTATATTATGCCAGGATGGAAGATGGTCTATTGACTTAATTTGACAACATACTAAATGTAGTTAAGATATAATATATATATTAATTATAAATAGATTATAAATAATGCATGAAATAAGTAACATAAAACATTCCAGAATATCACATGATATAACTCTAACTTTAACTTTAATACAAAAGAGATACCATCGTCAAAAAGTCCCTACAAAGGTGATATAGATAAAAGGTTGGGGAGTGAAGGTTGTGATTAGTCCTGACTTATTCAACCATGATGACGCAACTTCGCCATTGAGCACTGTCGAACCGTCATTTACAGATGCCCCCAACACATTTTTTTTTTCTCTCTCTCTCTCCTCCTGTGTCCGAGGCACTGGAACCAGGGATATTCGGAATCATGGGTTTTACCAGTGACTGATCTCGGAGTCTTTCACTTTATGATACCCAAGATTTCAAGGACTGGCTGTTGACCGTCCCTCTCGTTACCCCATTTTACTTGTCTCTGAGCACATAAGCATTCTGAAGTTTCACCCCCATTATCTCGTAGGGACCACTGTATACAAGGAATAACTTTTTTAATTCCTTTCCCCAAAAATTGGAAACCGGGGATTCCTTAAGAAGTACTAAGTCCCCTAACTCAAACCGGGCTGCTTGTCGCTCTCTTCTGGGCCCCCTTCATTTTTCTCTCCCACGCACTCGCTTCTCCTACGTGCAAGCTTGATAGTTATGCTCATATGGTTCTCTTATCGGGCAAATACCCCAATATGGGTTGTTAATAAGCCGTGATAATGTGTCCTCAGCTTTCCCTCTAAATTGGAGCTCGTGAGGAGTCAACCATACTGTTCAGAATACCCACTAACACTGGGATGTGATCCACCCACTTTTTATGTTGGTCGTAGCATTAGCTCCTCGGGAATTAGGCTAACTTCTTAATATATCTTTCACATGAGTTGGAGGCTGGGTGATGTATCAGGCTTTGAGTAGGCTTTATATCCAAGGCCCAAATGGCATTATACCACTTTATTGAAGTAAACTGCGACCCATGGTCGGTTAGGATCACCTCAGGTGAACCCACTTCTTGGAATACTCCCGAACCTTCTTCAAACATGCTTCAGCAGTAGTCTTCTTGATAGGGTACATACGGTAGAATTTTGAGAAGACGTCCCATATCACAAAATTGTAGGTCACTCTTCATTAGCTAATGGGCAATGGTCCGTACAAATCCCCAACTGCCAACTTGTTGGTGTCTCCAGGGTGATGGTCTGAAATTCTCCTGCGTAATTCTGGATACTAAATTTAGCTTTCTGACACAGCTCGCTACTCAATTCACTGCGAGCTGTACCCCCAGGCTCGGCCAGTACACGAACCTTTTGTGATACCGAGCACACTTCCTGGCTCCAAATGCCCTTTTATGGGATGCACATAGAAAGTAAATGGTTTTCTTAAAGCTGCAGGAATAACTACGTATAACGCTAATTCCAGCGGGTTCACCTAGAAGGATTTCCAATATATCAGGTATAGATGGCAGCTCTCCTACGTTGACTTCGAGTACCTAGAAAATCTGAATTTCTCATCCTAGCCAAATCTTCTCGGAAGGATGCTACAAATGGGTAAATTCCCTGTAGAAACCTTAGATCCCGGAGGGTTTCCTCAAATTCCGGCTCTCCTTCTAAGGTAATTGCTAAGAAAAAGTAGTACTCAGCCTTCCTGGCATCCCTCAATTCCCTAATACCATCTAATTCTGCCGGCAGCTACTTAAAGTGTCACTCTGGAAATTCTCCTTTCTAGAAATGTATCGGAAGTCATTATAAAATTCTTTAAGTGCCAGAACCCATTTGGTCAGCTTTCCACTCCTCAACCGCAGGTTCTCAAAAAACCAAGATTTTGTGATTGGACAATATAATGATAGAATTACCCAACAGAAGCCTTCTGAATTTCTACAATGCCCAAACGAGAGCAAAGCACTCTTGCTCTGCCACGGAATAATTTCGCTCCACTCCATTCATCTTGCGGCTATCCATGGCCATTGCGCGCTTAGTACCATCTGAAAAACGACCGGGGCTGGACCTAATGACTGTTGATTTGTAACGAGTTACACGAAATATCAATGGGTCAACACTAACCAACCGGGGGGGGGGGGGGGGGGGGCGCTCTCGGAAGACCAACACACGGCACAAAACACTATCGCTGACCTCCGCTCTCCGAAGAAATACCGAACAGACTGAGTGAAGCGCCCAAGCCGTCCGACAGCGAGGATCGAACACGTGTCCAGCCAGCTGAAGAAAGAAGAGAGTTCCGTGTCTGGGTGCTTCTACATTGTTCTCGGACCAACTCGCTCCTTCGATTGTTATGTTCTCCTACCTTCCAACTCCTTCGATCCTACCTCCACTCTGGGAACTATTTCTTGTATATATACGGCTACGCCGGGAACATAAAGTCACTTAATACTGCACAAACTTGTGGATAAGAGGTGAGAATGGCGACGTAGGTCTTGGGGATTATTGTCATTCATATCTAAATTTCAGTTTCGGTGTCATGGGGGACACTCTAGTCAAAATTATCATTTTGAATCTTAAAACCTTATTATATTGTTAGTTGAACTTGCAATGCCATGCGCTTACCGCGGCATGTAGAGAGGCCGTTGCCCTTCGTCACCCGCCTAAATTTGGGGTCCAAGCCCAAACCTTTTACCGTTAGTTATTTATTTAATACTTGTTTATGGTTAGAGCGCTCAGAGTTTGTCTGTGCGTCCCGGGTTCGCAACCCGTCTTGTAATTAACTTATTAGTATAGTTGTATTTGAACTCGGCTAAATTTATCGGGTTAAATACTGGAAACTGTTATGTTACTTAGTTTACTTTTAAATTTGAGGCTTATTGAATAATTCAATAAGCCTCAAATGTAAGTTACGAGCGTTTTTATATGTTAATCTTTAAACCTGGCTTGGTAACTGTTGCGCGGGGGTTACGGTTATGCCTTACGTCTTATTCTGGAAATAATACCAGTAGGTTAAGCAACCAAGGAGCTAAGGTCCATAAAGTTGTGATCCCGAACTGTAAATTGTTTGATTTCGAGCCCGACACATTTAGTGTTGTTATTTAACTGTCCTAAAGATTGTGCCTTTACAATTATTGTACTATTATTGTTTTATTTTACAATAAAATATATATTGTTCAACCAGGTAACATTTTTGCCTGATTTTCAGTCTTCCTCACCCTATAGATATTAAGGGGGGGGGGGGGGGGTAGCAGATATAAATAAAAAAAATATTTCCAGAAATGTGACTTTCTTCGAAACGGAGAAGGATATTTCACGTTTGCCAAAAAATTACGTTGATACTGAAAATATATTTTTACTCTTCTTTAGGAACTCGTTGAAACTAGAGCAGTACCTCAGGATGATCTAGGGGCACATCATTTACCAGAAGCTAATCCTGAAACCTCAGATTCCGACAATGACAGTGGTTCTACACCTCATATCAGCGTTTCAAATGAAACGGATGAGTTAGAAGATCAACTCATTTTCTTGAAAAAAAAAAGGTTTGATGTTGAAGATAAGATCCCAAATTAGTACTTCAGCAACAGCTTTCAACAATGGAATCAGCACCCCTCCAATAGAGAAGAGTGAGTAACATGGCCCCCAAATGTTCTGCAAAACTACGAGGCTAGGAACTTCGCAATCCCACATCAGCTGTTCAAATAAGGAATAATGGAGACAGGCTATTGATGATGAATACAGAGCTCAGGTTTAAGACGGCACCTGGGCGTGGGTAAATATTTCTCATAAAAAAACCACCTGAATTGTAAGTTGTTATTCAATACTAAACGAGACGTGTCTTGATAAATTGCTAAACACAAAGCTCTTATTTTTATCAATGGCTATGAAAAAAAAAGAAGTTGATTTCGAAGAGATATACTCTCCAGTAGTACTTTACAGTTATATTTGGTACTTAATACGGCGGTAGAGAACGAATTGGACATCGATCAACTTGATGTAACGGCGTTTTTTCAAAGTTATCTTACCAGGTAAATGTACGTAATCCAATAAGATTTTTTTTTGTAAATCCATAAAGTGTGCCACCTAATGAAATCACTGTATAGTATAGAATAGGTGAGCCAACTAGAACATAAAGTTGGTTGAATGCCTTAAGAAATTGGTCGGGATAGGTTGACCTGGTGGTCTAAAGGTAAGGTGTCAGACTTATGTGCTGGGGGTCCAGGGTTCAATACTAGGTTCTGGCACCAATTTATCTGATTGCCAAACCCTTCCCTCACCTCTGACAATACTTGTATTATTCACAAATTGTTAATGTGTGGAGTGTCAGGCTTCCACCGTGATTCGGATCCCACGTTTAACTTTAGGGCCTCCATTTCATTTCACAATCACCTTACCATTACACATTAACATAAATGCATATAACCGAACGTTTAGTAAGATGCGGGGATACTACTACTACTACTACTAACTACTACTACTACTACTACTACTACTACTACTACTACTACTACTACTACTATATAATATTAATAATAATAATATAATAAATTGGTTGGAAATAGCCTCAATTAACTCATGTATATAATTAGAGAATAGAAGGATAATCAATTCTTATTATTATTATTATTATTATTATTATTATTATTATTATTATTATCCTCGCACCTTACTACACGTTCGGTTATACACATTTATGCTAATGTGTAATGGTAAGATGCGGGGATAATCAATTCTCTATGTTGATGACAATATCTTGTTTTCTAATGATAAACGTACAAAAGATAATATCACATGAAATGGATGAATCACAAACAAATATTACTGCCACAAAGCATTTTATATATAAAGATGAATTTAGAATCTAATAATTTTTCATCTGCTTGTATACTGGTATTTAATTTCCTCGCATTCTAACTGATTGATACGTCTCCAGCATTAATCATTATAAAATGCCCGATACGTGGCTGAAATTCTCGAGTCGTTTTTCCGCACACAATTGTGTAAGAGTGAAAAAAACTTTTGGGTTGATTTTCTTTCTCTTTTTTATATACAAATAAATGTTGAATTTTAACATCATTCACTAATTTGTATAAATATTTTAGATACATCAATATATTATTATTTAAATGAAACGAACGGGTTAGTAAAAAGTTTGAAGAGCATAACTAAGGCTGACATCCACGATTAAAATAGGTTGATGTAGACCAATAGAGTAATTCTTTCTAGAAGCCTACAACCTAAATGATTGTTTGAAAGTAAGACTTCTGTACAAAGTTTGCCATTTGAACAACTGTAATCAAGTTTTTAGCTACCGTATTTCATTATAATTTTAGATCTTCCAATATAATGTGGTTTCTAAATCAATGCATAAGCTAAGAGCCAACTTTAAATATATTGAAATATAGTAATACATCCTAGAATCCCATAACCTTACGATCGTTTGAACGTAAAACTATCACACACAGTTTGTAACAAATGTAATAAGTTTTAATGCTAGTGTATTAATAAGAGTTATTGAATTTTTAATATAATATGATTTCTGAAACCGATATATAAACTAGTAGCAAGCTTTAAATATATTGCAATCTCGGCAGAATGTAAATAACATGTGTGATAGATCGATATTTTAATATATTGAAGATTGGATTAGTTTTTGTACAATAACACCTGTGAAACTAAATTGCTATTTTCATTAATGTGAATGTTTCTTCACCCAAGTGTGGGTTAATAGTTCACTATTTTCCTTTTTTACTCACCAGAACATATTTTCACACAAAAACATTGGAAGGAACCGTTAAATCTGTCCCCTTACTATCAAGCAGATGACTAACTTGAGCGTTACGCTTTGTTTCTTTGCAAGGGATGTGTCTATCCAATATAGTGTAGAGATTGCTGGTCTTCAGGCCAAAAATTTATATATATTACACTTTATGTATAACATTTCGTAAGTCTTAATAAAATCAAATTTATTCATTGTACACTATTCAATATTCATTATGACGTATAGTTTTTTTTTCTAATCAGACCATTTATTTTATTTTCTCTAGTACTTTGGTTTGTTTCGACCACCAGCTAATTAAGCCTGGCGTGGCCTACACCAGAGTGGCGTGGCTGCCACTTATAGGTCATCAGGTATACCTTATTTTGGTGGTAGCCTTTCATAACTAAGGCTACGGGTGCTGATGATTTAGCTCATCAGCACCAACCCTTACACTCTTCCCTATCAAGCTGGGAGTCAACTAGCCAGACCCTGTTCCAAAATGTGTGGTTTTGTCCCTGACAGTCTTCTGTCTCTCGTCCTCACCTGACTTATTTTCCACTGGAGTTCAACCTAACCTCCATTAGGTTACTCATATCCTGGAGTACACCACTTGCTGTGAGATCAGGATCAAGTAGGAGAGGATTATCGCAACATAAACTGATCTGGACACATGCCGGAAACAGTTGCTGTTGATGATGATTATGTTTTGATTATAAACGTTATAATTGAACATTACGCATTTCATATTATCGCGCACTATGTGGTATTCACTATTTTTTATTATTGGTGCGTTATTCTCTTATGCATGAAAATAAACCCCACCTAGGTTGCGTATTGATTATAGAATGAATAGGCCCGTATATTATTAACACTTTTATCTATTTATTTTAAATTTATAGACATACTTGCTTACATAGATTATATAAAATAATACTTAGAACATTTGTTTAAAAGCTCATTATTTATACATTTTCTTTATCTCTGCTCTTTACGAGAGATACCGAAGTGGACCGAAGAAATTGCAGTCGCCATTTTCTTTGGGAGCGATAGTTTTGCCGTATTTATTTATCTACATTTTCTTTGTATAATTATATAGCAATTTATTTCTGTTTATGTGGGTTATCCACAAATGGCTTGTTTGATCACTCTGAAACAGGAAATAAGACATTAGAATCAATATTTCCAAAAAATCATGAAAGGTTTCAGATAGTGTCAGCTAGTGTGGATGAACTTACATGTAGATTTATTGGTAAAAATGGGAAGAAATTTGAAATTCATGCAAATATCACAGTAAGTGCATATACAATATTTAATCCAAACCAGTATAAATTTATGATATTTTTAAAATTGGTATCCCTAATTTGAATATACGGTAGGCATTTTGTCGTGTGTTGCCTAGCTGTCAATGGAATAGGCTCAACTTCAGTAGCTAATTGTGAACCAGCTTAGAAACAAAAATTATAATATTTAATATTGATAATCTTATGATATTTGTATGAGTAATTAATTATATTGCGAGTAAGTAAACCTACGCAACAAGGTGCGATTATATAAACCAACGCAACAAGGTGCGATTATATATTTTTTTCTATGTTACATTATGGAAAATTTACTTTTTTTGTACCATCTCTACACACAAAAACAAAAGAAAATTTTAACTAGCCTATAATAAAATTAATATTGTAAAATAATTACATAGGCAAATAATTTTAAAAATTCAAAAACTCACCCTAATCACAGAATAATGTTGATAGCTAATTTAGAATGTAAATATTTAAAAGAACAAGCAACATGGCACCTGAATTATTTTAAAGCACAATATTTACAAGTTTTATTGTCATAAAATATCCCAACTGAACAAAATCTAACCTTCCAGGAATCATCAAGAATTTTTATGAAATTCCAGTATCTTGAACTAGCTTGCACTGAAATAATAGTCTTTTTAGTTATTAATTTCAAAGTATTAAAATTAAGTTAAGTTGCTATAGTTGGAAAATTCATTATGTTATTGGGTGTAGGCTATAGATGGTAAACATATTTACTTATAGGTCTAAGTCTTAATAGGCCTTTGACAAAAATGAAAGAATATAACTCCCTAACTAATATAAAAAAAGGTCTGGTTCTTAAATCCAAGCCTTTTACAAAAACCTTCCTATATCTAACCCTATATATACTAATGGAATTACATGAAGAAAACTACTAAATCTACATGTATAAATCACAACTAGGAACTTTACTTTACATCCATTACTGTTTCCAGCCTATGGCCTGAGTTAGTTTTTTTTTATTCAAGTCATATTTTTCCACTACCGGTGGGCTAGGACTGGCACAACATCCAGTCCCAAGTTCTTAATTCATCATTGTGAAAGGGTAAACCCATACTGTGGAACCTGGATAATTCAAACTTGAAGGGATCAGGAAAAAATTCGAACCATCCAAAAATTTGAATTAAATAAGTATCTTAAAAGGAATTGAAAAGAAACCCAGTTAAGTTTGCAACCAAGCTCAAGAATCTTATTTAATGTATTTGGACATAGGCTAATCTGTTCACAATTTCTTTAAAAAGTCAGATTTTAATCTATTTTCCTGATTTATGTATCTCAATCAAAGTGTATGATTATAATAGATTTATTGACTGGAAAATTGAATAACTTACATTTTTGCGACTTTCTCAAAAATGCCTGAGTTCTTGAATTTGGTCCATGGTTTCTGCTGCACTTGGGGATAGGCCTTTTCTGAACTACTGAAGAATTGCCCTCTTCATCACCAGATGCTTCATCCTCAGCCTGAGTGTTATTGTTGAGAACTTCGGTGACGATGTCTGCATCACTAACTTCACCACACACTACCACATCTTCATCCACGCTTATGAAGTCCACACAGGAGATAGCAGGATCAGGAGTAAATTCCTCCCAGTTATCAATAGCTGGCACAGCTTTAGTCACAGTTTCTCCATCATTTTCTTCCTTGATAAAGCCAGCTTTTTTAAAACAGTTCTTAATGGTTTCAACTTTCACTTGGTACTACATTGCTTGCTTACACATTCTTTAGGCTTGAAGAACACCAAGCAAAATTTTCTGAGTTGACAAATCTCCAGTAAGAATTTTTTCAACCAACAATTGTCTCTGGAAATGTTTTAACTTCTTAATTATTCCTTGGTCCATAGATTGAATAACCTATGTCATATTTCTAGAGCTGTGGGTCATGAAAAGTTTTTGAAATGTAAACATTTTGAAGTTACAGTCAAACTTGGTTACAACAGCCTCGGCTATTCCATCATCTCGGGTGTACCGTAATTTTTTCAGCAGTCCAGTCAAAATGTCTTCTATTAACATTATAAAAACCTATGTCTTAGCGTCACTACCACTCGTTTGTAGTGTCAAAAACTTCTTAGATATTTTACTTTAAATGGTATTTAAATGTAAAAAACTGAAAAATTGCCAATTACTACATAGATCTAATTTTATAGCAAGCTTGGAGTGCACTGGTCTAATAATAGAATTAATGGTAAAACAAAGTCAGGGAGAGGGTTGTGGGAATCTTGGGCATTTCAAGGTCAAAATGAAGATAGGACTAACCCTCCATTATCACTGAGCTGGCTGGAACGGGTCTCGTGTGTGTGTGTGTGTGTGTGTGTGTGTCTAAGCTCAAAGCCAAGATTTTTTTTCATGTTTTATAGGTTCAAGGTTAGTTTTGGTAGTAATTGTGTAGTCATTTGTTAGTCATACGTACATTCAGAGAGATGTTTGTCAATGTGTTGAATTCAGTGCAGCATTTAGACAACATGACAGAAAGAATTTATTTTACAGAAAGGAGAGTTCAAAAGAAAATTACAGATTACTTTGGGGAACAGGCCTAGGTATAAGTTATGTAAATACAGTACATGTTTTTTAATATTCCTCATTAATAAATTAATTGCAATTTGAAATTTGTGAAATGTCCTTCATTAAAAGCTATTAAAAGTGTTCTGTTTGTACTTCTTTTGTGACGTCACTTTGACATAACGTCATAATTTGTTTGGCCCCTTTGATGAGACTATAACTTACTAAGTTCGACTGTATTAGAAAATGGAAAAATCATGTTAAAATCACAAATGGGAAAATGAAAAAAGTGGGAAAAATATGACTTATAATTCACGGATATGGGAATCTGGTTTCATTTAATGGTCCTATGATGTAGACATCAGTGCCATCATCTACAGAAACCAGGACACAGTGAAACCTTTGTACATGCCTCATTATGAGAAATAATTTATACAATTAGTCTGATATTGAATAACTCGCTTTGCTCATTGGGGGCTCTGCCTCCGAACCCCCGTTGAGTTTTCTTTACAAGTAGATGTAAACTAATGTAATTCCAGAGCCATTTTTTAGATAGGTCTTACGGTTTAGCAACAAGAGACCTCCGAAGAAAGGTCCACACTGACTTTAAAGTTACTCCACCATTTTGATTTTTTTCGAGGGTTAAAAATTAACTTTTTATCTTCCCGTCGGTCACAGGTTAGAAGCTATAAGTTTGCCAAATTTCAAGTTTCTAGATCATCTGGAAGTGGGTAAACATTAATGTCATTTAATTAGTCAGCCATATGTGGCTTTATAGTAGTATAATAACTCGCTTTTTTCGTTGAGGGCTATATTCCCAAACCCCAGTTTTTTTCTTCTTTGCAACTGGATGTGATTCCATAGCCGATTTTTTGATAGGTCTTACTGTTTAGCCACAAGAGACCTCTAAAGAAAGGTCCGCACCAACTTTAAAGTTGCTCCACCATTTTGAATTTTTTTTCAGGGCTAAAAATTTAAATTTCAACTTTTTAGAAGTTTCCGTTGGTTACAGGCTAAAAGCTTTTGTCAAATTTCAAGTTTCTAGCTCATCTGGAAGTGGGTAAACATTAATGTCATTTAATTAGTCAGCCATGTGGCTTTATAGTAGTATAATAAAAAATCTCCCCCTCAACACCTCCTTCCCCCTTTCATGTCTTTTAAAGATAGATTATTCACAGTTCTAAAATATTTGAGAATCACTAAACTAGAGTATTAGTGTGAAGTTTTTAAAAATGTTTTTTCAAATAATGTGCTTCTTAGTCATAAGTGATGACTAGGTGTAGGGAATATTCAAATAATAAACCATAATATAATTTGGGTTACTTGGACAAACTTCAACAAGGTCAACAAGGGGGCGGATTATAAGCATTAATTAAAAACAAAAATATGCACCAAAATACCCAATAAAACTAATTTATTTTTATTATGTTTTAATAGAAATCAGTTCATATGAAATAATACAATAATATAGTAAATGATCACTGTTGATGGTAAAAAATATCTAACTCTATTTTTTTAAAGATACTTCCTGCCAAAATTTTACTAGGTAGGCCTATAGTAATTTAGATTATTAAAATATTCCTAAAAAAGAACATAGCTTACTCTAAAACAACTACTAATTTTTCAATCATTATGATTTAAAATATTGTTTTTGGTTGTGTTTCTAAGGCAACTTGGGGAAAATGTTATTTATATGGAAATATATGATCACTGAATTTGGACACCTTGTTTGTTATATTGTGACATAATCTCCTACATGACGATGTTTCAGGAAACATACCCATCAGCCCCTCCTGTTTGGTTTGCCGAGTCTGAGGAGACAAGTGTAACCAGTGCTGTGCACGCTCTCAGCAACACTTCTGGCCGAGACAACCATGTAGGTTCATAGTCACACATCTACTTTTGTTTTTACTAGGGATGGCATTATAAAATCCTTGAACCCCTGACTCTTCAAGAATATTCAAGATTTGAGAGTTTTAGAGAATGTCAAATTTGAGAGTTCATAAAAAGGGGCTTTTTTGGCATATTTTGAAATGGAGTTTGTTAAAGAAGTCTAATACTTTCTATTGGTGATTCAACCCAACCTAGTCATAGGAAAGTTTAACAACCAGACCCCAGACCATTTATTTATCACTTAACGTTTATAATTTTATCCAAGATTATGATTCAAATTTGAGATTTCGAGATTAAATGATTTGTATTTGTAAAAGAGTGGATTAGAGCCATCTATAGTTGTTATTGATAATAATTTAGCTTTATTATGTAATGCCCTATTCAATAAGGGGCTGCTTACCCGAACGGGTAGTAAGAAGCGGTGCTAAAATATATATATATATATATAATATATATAATATATATAATATATATATATATATATATATATATATAATAAGGGGCTGGTTGTTGGACTTGGGAAAAGCTGGCTCCTTTTAGTGACCAAGATAGGATGTTTCACTAACTATTAGCTAAGAGTCGAAACTCCTTAGTTTAGCAACTCTCGTGGTCCGGCATGTTTTGAACCTATCACCAGTACAAAGGCATCAAAGTTGTTTACATTTGCAGCCGAGTGTTTTGGTTATACATTCTTGTTTTGGATTGTATTCTAGGTATATTCTCAGGGTTGAAAAAAACCTGGGTTATTTAAAAAAAAAAAACCCAGTTGGGTTATATTGTTTTTTTGGGGTTTTTATTGGGTTTTTGGGGTTTTATTAAAAATATTATGTATGTTATCTGATTAAACCAATAATTCAAATATATTAATTATTTGGGATTAAGAGAAACCTATTTTAATTCTAATATAGTAAAGAAAGAAGTAATAAGAGACATAATAAAGGAAAACAATAATTCAACAATGTAATTCTTGGCAACAATACTGTATAAGCGGTGAATAAAATTCTGTTTGTGTAGAAGGAATAGAAAGAGGGGGGAGGGGAGACCAATCATCAAATTACTGGCAAGCCATTTGCAGAATTGATTTGTTGCTTTCTGTAGTTAAAGATAAAAGGTATGAACTTTTGTTATCTCATTTACTTTTTTGATGTAGTATTATTTCTAGGGCCTAGCATTATTACAGTGTAGGTACCTTAACATTATATTATCCTGAGTGAGTAACTAGTTGAACATATTATTTTGTTCAACCAATAAAAACATATTTTATAGCTTAGTCTATTGTATAAAATCTGTAATTTCAAAAATGTTTTATTAATAAATCCCAGGTGGTTTTTTTGGGGTTGGGTAAATTATAACAACCCTGTGTATTTTAGACCTTGATTATGTCTTCCAAAAGACCAAGAGTTATGAAAGGTGGTGAAATATTTCCTGTTTCAAGATTTATTCTACATTGTATGACATAGCAATAACAATGAATGTAAGAGAGACTAGGAAAGTAGAGGCCATGGAAATAAAGTTATCTGGGGAACAATAGGGGTATCATTAACAAATTCACTTTCACTCTGGTTTATGTTTTACCATAAGTGACTAGGACCCACTGATTAAACTAAAATTGGAACACTTAGAGTGGTAATAATAGATTTAGCATCTCTCCATAGTGTATAAGAATCTCATCATCATTGTTATCATCATCTATTTAACACCATTGTTATTACTGACTAAAGCTGGTTACAGAATACTTTTTATGACTTTTCAATACTTCAACATTCATCCGATGAAAAGTAAAGAACTGTTCTTCCAGCTATGTTTTCTTAGTTATTTTTTCCATTTTTAGTTTTTCTCTCTTCACTCTACTCAAATAATGAAAAAATGTTGATGGCCAGCAGGCTATTATGACCACGACTCAAAATGAATTTGCAACCTTTAGCAGAGAGACGCTAGATTTTGCGTCAAAAGCTATTATGGCTGACCACTTTGTGAGTGCAAATATTTTCCTAGTACCGGTAGAGTGATGCTAAGTTGTGCAGACATTTTACTTGTCTTTTGGTTTGCGTTACAAGGTTATGTATGCTAGGTTTTTAATCTATTAGGTGTTTTGTATTACTTTATTTAAACTTGCCATTTCATTAGCTCAATATCTTTAGTGTGTTTTTCACATAATCTAACTTTAAATAGGCCTATATCATAATGTAGGCCAAGAGTGGGGATAGTACACTTACACTGAATGTTAAAAGAATCTTTTCTATGGAACAGAACACTATATTATTATTAACACCGCTTCTTACTACCCGTTCAGGTTATACACACGCTAATGTGTAATGATAGGATGATTGTGAGATGCAATGGAGGACCTACAGTTAAACGTGAGATCCGAACCACGGTGGAGGCCTGGCATTCCCCACAATCACAAGTTGTGATTAATACACGTCTTGTCAGAGGTGAAGGAAGGGTTTAGTAATCAAATAAATCTGTGCCGGGATCGAGGATTGAACCCCGGACCCCCAGCACAGAAGTCTGACACCTTACCCCTAGACCACCAGGTCACCCAGAACACTATAAAAATGCGTTATTATTCACCATCAACACACAGATAATTGGGACATTCCAATATTAAGGTTAATTGTTTGTAAGTTTAAAATAGGTGGAGTTTAGTTAGGCTTCAACATATTTGGGATGTTAGTAATTTGTTGATCCTCCTCAGGGGGCAAAGTTGTCCAATACGTTAGTCTCTTTATTCTAATTTTTCAGTGGTAGGTAGGTTGTGATCTGAATCCTACCTGGGTGTGATGAGTGGTTTTATTTTTCTAAAGGTTTTCCCACTCTACACAAATCTGAATACCTTTATTCTATAACTCAACCTTTATCATCTATACCCTATTAGTGTAAAACACGTGGACAGACCAGTTAAGACAATTAAAAGGTAAGCCTAATCTGTTTAAGTTGCCTCAACAAAACTTTAATAATGTATCCACATTAATGTGAGTTGTAGGGCCTATGAAGTATTACAGCCAAGCCCTAGCTTATTGTGTACATGTGATTTGGCCTAGGCCTAGGTTTTTTAGTCATAAAAGGTTTACTAAATTTATCTGAAACTGATAATTAATAGTTAAGCCTAGTTATCTCGAAGGGAATAAATTGCAAACTACTCTTTATAAAGAATTATAATATCCTCATATTCTTAGTCACTTAACTAAAGTCTCAATAATTTCCTTTAAATAAAAGATTCATTTTATTATTTTTAACCATCCAAACCACCCCCTCGTTCACTTTATTGTTAACTTAGTAGGTCGACTGGGTATAAATGCCTATTGTTTTGACATTAAGTTGTCGAAAATATTCAGTATAAACATTATTTTTGGGAGTTCTTGGTCGCTTTCATCAACTTTATATAACTAGTTTTATTTTCTAAGCTCTTCACATAACATATTACACTTGTTCCAGTATCAACACAAATATATGGAAAATAAAGCATTGTGTCGTACTGCCTACATATTACAAAAAACATTGTTTCTTTATTGGCCAACTTCTCATACCAATTAATTTCCCCGTGTGACATTGCTTTTTGAATACATATCTCACACTATGATTTTTTGACTAAAATATGTTGTGTGTATTGAATAATGTAGGCCTAGTATTTTTTCATTTCCAACCATAGGCAAACAAAATGACGCAAGAGATTTATTAAATTAAGCTAGGTTAAATTTTTCTTGCAAGTAATGTGACTTGTGATCAGCTGTTTGGGAAAATAAAAATATATGAATAATGTTCAGTCATGAATACCAGCATTCTTGAAATAAATTTACCTGATTTCTAGCCTCTAACTTCTAAAAAGGTAATATTCTTTGGAAAATTGTTGCCAACTGTTGACGCAAACTGATTTTATTCTGTGCATTTACGCTAGAAGCAAAGTCGAAGCTAAAACTAGTGGACGATACAAAGTGTGAGGGTCATAATAACCCAAATGCTATCTTTTCCTCGAAAGGGAAGCTAATTAGCTGTAGCAACTAACTTTGCGTCGAATGGTCATAATAGTCCTGTTGGGCAGGTAATAAGGTGTGGGGAAGAAAGTATTCTTTAAAAAAATGAAAGTAACATGTTTAAATTCAAAACTAATCACTTACCCGAAGGGGGCGACCCTCATACCGTTTTTTTTTAAATGTATTACATACTTCTGGTAGATTTCGAGCATGTTTTTTTGGGGGTAAATCTGCAAGTGTTGCCCTGTGTTATAGAGCGTGTCACTGTGTGAGCAGGTACTGAATCAAGTGGGCATCCTACTTCGAGAGCTGTGTCTACTTCACGGCATCCCCGAGCCCCCTGACCTTGCCCTACTCACGATGCCTGTCCCCCAGGGTTGCTATCGGGTGCCCGTGGACGAAGAGAGGGACATGGAGGACGAGGACGAAGAGGAAGAGGATGATGGAGAGGACGACTTGCACCTTGACATGGAGGAGGCTGACACCAAGGGAAAGGTATGCTCACCTTCAGCTTTCACAATGTTATTTATTAATATTAGGGAGGGGACCCTCAAGCCTTTAAAGAGATTTGAGACACTACCTGTGGTAGACAATAAGGTGGCTAGCTGTATTTAAAATATACGATTTAATTACCAGTAGTCTAGCTACATTTTGGGATATTAGAGTGTTGATCTGAGGGATCCAAGTATTCCTAGTGGTACATTTCTTTGTATAAAAAAAATTGACACAATTATATTACATAAACATAATGATACATGTTCTATAAAGGAGAGCACTAACAGTCCCTTCTATGTTTGTCCGGTAGTCTCTCCCAGGTCTTTCCTTGTTTAAAAGATGTTTTAATCCTAATTCTTACACATTGCTTGCCTCTGGAGCGTGACATAAGTTGTTTAAAGAAAAGCCGGCCTTGAAAGCTCAATCAAAATAACAGTATAGCTTGGTTGATAGATAGAAGGGGAGATAATAGGATGTCAAACTAGATACTCTTGATTTTTACGCGTCAGTAATCACATGGTCTAACATGTCACACTTTTGTACATTCCTGGTGACGGGGATATTGGGATTTTTCCTAAATGGTTTTCACTCTCCTTACATGTAAATTAGGGTACATATACCCTAAAATTCTACCTCCAATGATGATATGATGCTGACCTGCTGATTATAGCAGAGTAGGTTAAGCATTTGATTAGAATTTGAAGACCAATAATTAAATCATCTTTTGAACTGTGCAAGTGCAAAGTCAGTGGTGACTCTGCTAGTTTTAAGCTGGATAGCAGACAACCTTGTCCTTTGTATTATCATTTGGCGGTAATAAAGGGATTGTTGTTTGGGAAGGAGCATAAGGGAGATAAGGGAGATAAGGAAGGAAAAGGAGGGAGGATTGTTTACTCACAAGTTTGCTGAATAAAAGGTTTGAAAGGACAGTCTGTGATGGCTAATGCTTGGCGCTTGCAGGTGAGACAGAATGAGAGAGATTTATTTTAGCACCACATCTTAATACCTGTTCAGGTTATACACATATGTAATGAGCTAGGTATGAGGAAGGTTTAATTCAGCGGGAGTGTATTCTCATTTGCCTGAAGGAAGAGTGGAAAGAAAACCACCCTCGGTACATCCGACCGAGATTCAAACCCTGATCTCCCTGTCATCGGCAGTCTAGTCCAACACAACCTTAGACTATGTGGCCACCGAAGCGGGTGAGAGAGAGATATTGCTAGAGGGTAGATTTCAAGGTCAACACTTTGTGAGCAACAGACAGGAGAAAGAGAAAGGGTGAAATAATGGGAGGGTGGATTTAAAGGGTACAGCAAAAAAAAAACAACCCAAAAACAACACATCATTTCATAGACTGCTCAAATATTCACTGACAACTATGTACATTTAATGAC
Organism: Timema cristinae; assembly: GCA_039000515.1. Taxonomy (NCBI): domain Eukaryota; kingdom Metazoa; phylum Arthropoda; class Insecta; order Phasmatodea; family Timematidae; genus Timema; species Timema cristinae. The sequence goes on from JBCFYV010011172.1 coordinate 24,010,311, forward strand.
TTTAAAATATAAATACTGATAATTGTAAGCAACTCTTCAAGGAAAAGATGAAAACAAATAGCCTAAACAGAAGCTTAGCCTTTAAATAACTTTATGCTAGTTTTGAAAGAATTATGATTTATTGTAATTTATTATCTCAATTGATCCTTTTGGATCTTTACCAAGATATCTAAAACAAAACTTGTTCCTCCCTGCCATCCTCCACTCATGCCCCCTTTTTTCAAATAGCCAAAGCATATTTAAATTTTATATCAGATTATTTATTTATGCTCATTATTATTTTTACTAAGAATGTAATAAAAAAAGTGTATTTATAAATGTATATGTGTTGTTGGGTGACCTGGCGGTCTAGGGGTAAGGTGTCAGACTTCTGTGCTGGCGGCCGGGGTTCAATCCTCGGTCCCGGCACAAATATATCTGATTACCAAACCCTTCCTTCACCTCTGACAAGACATCTTGTGAATGTGGGGAATGCCAGGCCGCCACCGTGGTTCGGATTCCACGTTAAACTGTAGGTCCTTCATTTCATCTCACAATCACCCTACCATTACACATTAGCGTAAGTGCATATAACCCGAACGGGTAGTAAGACGCGGTGCTAATAATAATAATAATAATATATGTGTTGTTTTGCATATTACCTTTATAATATTATTAAGAAATTAACCAAATCATTAGTGTCATTGATGGGTATAAACTTTGATTGTAAGTAAATTATGGATTTTTTATAAATAAAAAGATTGATTTCAGTATTAAATGTTGGTAAATAAAATACCTATTTTGGCTAGAAATGTTAGAAAAAAAATCTATTTGAGTGGTATACTAGTGTGCTCGATATAAAAATTTGGCAAAATCTCCTATTCTTAAATTTAAATACTTTCCTATAGTCACATTATGACTGTTGTAAAAACCTTAAACACCTATCTTACTTTAAAAATAGTATTTGTAATATTGTGCAGTTGTAACTATTTTCTGGTAATTTCATGCAAAACAAAACAAAAAAAGACAAAGATTACATCTGCTACTTAATAAAAATATATAATTATAGTTTTTATATCATTATGTCTTATCAAAATTGACCTAATTGATCATTATTCACATATAAAAGGTAAGGTAGACAATTTCATGATAAGATTCAATTTCGTTAAATTTTGCACGTGTAAAATACATTTTAAAATGCTACAATGAACTTTAAAAAACTTTGATATTCATTTTAATGTGCTAGTAAGTTCATAAAAACGTGTCACCAAATTTCACTGTCTCTAATAATGGGCATTATTGACAACAAATTATCGTATTGTAAATATGAAGGATCAGAATCAGGAATTGTATTATTATTATTATTATTATTATTATTATTATTATTATTATTATTATTATTATTATTATAATATTATTATTAGCACCGCGTCTTACTACCCATTCGGGTTATACGCACTTACGCTAATGTGTAATGGTAGGGTGATTGTGAGATGAAATGAAGGACCTACAGTTTAACGTGGAATCCGAACCACGGTGGCGGCCTGGCATTCCTCACATTCACAAGATGTCTTGTCAGAGGTGAGGGAAGGGTTTGGCAATCAGATAAATCTTTGCCGTGACCGAGGATTGAACCCCGGCCGCCAGCATAGAAGTCTGACACCTTACCCCTAGACCACCAGGTCACCCCTCAGGAATTGTAAAATCAAGGTTGACATTAAAAGAGTTTGAACCAAGAATTGGAATCAAGATAAAATGTAACCTTTTAGCGAATACAGTTTATTTATTTACTATCATTACTTTAGATTGAGCCCATGTTTTTATTGTGCAGACGGAAGAAATGGACACACAGCACCTGGCAACCTTAGAGCGACTTCGTCAGAATCAGCGCCAGGATTATTTGAAGGGCTCTGTGTCGGGTTCCGTCCAAGCCACAGATAGACTCATGAAGGAGCTTAGAGACATCTACCGGTCAGACAGCTTCAAGAAAGGTAAGTTGAGATTCAGAAAGGAGGCCTTAGCTTTGATTTTTAAAGAGATATGGGAAGTAATATCTAATAATATGAAATATTCCTGAAGCGAAATTAAAGTTTGAACTTTTTAAAAATGTTTAAAATTAGAAATTAGAATTGCATAACTGCATAACTTTAGATATTAAATATAATTTACAAAAGGCTATATTGCAACTGGGGCTGGGTCGATGCCGTTTGCTGATCCGATCATCAGCCCTAATTTTTGGTGATTATTTTCCCTTATCTTTTGAACTGTTCGCATGCAAAGTCGGGTAGTAATGATTCACTAGTTTTAAGCTGGGTAGTACTCAACATTGTCCTTTGTTCTATTACTTGGAAACTGGAAAGGAGGAAAGAGAAGGGGCGGTTGTTTATTGACTCATTAATTTCAATTTTCAACTTGGCAAACAAGTTTTATGCATCTGTCTTTGACATTACGGCCACAAAAGCTAGTAATTTTTCCACAGCTGTCATTTCTTACAATTTTTTTGTTTGTTGCAGGCATGTATAATATAGACCTTGTAAATGATAGTTTATACGAATGGAACATCCGACTGATGAGTGTTGATCCAGACTCACCCTTACACAATGACCTTGTACTGCTCAAAGAAAAGGAAGGCAAAGACAGTATCCTACTCAACATGACATTCAAGGTAAATGCAAGCTTATCTTCAACTAGTGGATGTACCTGGCGTTGCCCTGGGTAACCATGCAATGGATTGTGTGGTTACCTCTGGTTATGCTTTTTCTTTGCTTCAAACAGACAGAAAAAAAATTTTTTTTTCCAATCCTGTTTTTAATTAAAGAAAAGATAATCCAAATTTTAAAATACTGACTTCGAGTTGCACATGTTTTTGGACGGGGACTTCTAATTAAAAAAATATATTCTACTTTTTTTTCCTAGATCCGAATCGTCATTATATCAAATGAATTTGAAATCCTACACTTTAGCTCAGTCGGTTGTCTACAGAGTTATGGGTCCCGTGTTCGTTTCCTGGGATAGCCTAAAAACTTATCATTAGTGAGATATGCGTTTACTCTTTTCCAGTGATGAATTAACAGTAGGAGACTGGATGTTGGGCCTGTCCTAGTCTTAAGTAAGCTGTAGTGAAAAATATATGGGTTGGATAAAAAACTGCCACAGGCTGGAAACAATGGGCATAAAGCAAAGCCTAATGCTATTTCTGTATTGTATTGTGTCTGACACCTCTGACAAGATATCTTGTGAATGTGTGGAATGCCAGGCCACCACCGTGGTTCGGATACCACGCTAAACTGTAGGTCCTTCATTTCATATCACAATCACCCTACCATTACACATTAGCGTAAGTGCGTATAACCCGAACGGGTAGTAAGATGCAGTGCTAATAATAATAATAATATTGTGTCTGGAGATAACTTACTCATTGTTTACTCTTCTCCCCACTTGTCCAGATGTTTTTGTGAACTTTGTAGTTAGCATTAGTTATTTTATTTCTATTCACAGAGTTAATGATATATTTATAGAATTTAAACTCAACTCAATACTTGTTTCTTTCTGAGAATCCCACTAAGATTGACTCAAAATGAAAATGTTTGTTTTTGCAGAAACCTAGATGATAAAGTTACTGGTGAAAACAAAACGAGGAAATATTTAACATAACAAGCATTATTTCATTGAGTAAATAAATAAGTTGGTTTTATTTATTTTTTAGCAAGAAATAATATAGGAAAAAGGTGTTATCTAAACACGTCATATTAATAATGAGAAAGCCATGAGGAAGGCCAAGGGATAAGTGGCTGATGGGAGTATAAACGGGAGAGGGGTGAAGAAAAAGGGGTAGGGAGAAAGCAAATGTTTGAAAGGCTTGTGTTCCAAAGAGATGCGGCCAGTGGCTCTAAACTGTTCATGATGATGAATAGTGAAAAAGGTAAATCTTAAAAATATAACTGCAAGAATATAAAAAAAATTTACACTTATTTATGATTTCTATTGTCTATAGCATTTTGATTAAAAATGTGAACAAGATCAAAATTCCAGGGGAAAAAATAAACTAAATTGGTAAATTAAAAATATATGCTTATTTTTCTAAAATTTATATTCAAGATTTTTTTTCACATATATTACCTCTTCTAGCCTGTGGCCTGGGTCAGTTTTTTATTCAAGCTATATATTTTCCGTAACCGGCTGGCTAGTTCTGTCATAACTTAATATGCTTTACAATCTAATGTTATACTAGCACAGGCACAAAATCCAGTCTCTTGTTGTTAGTTAATTCATAATTATAAAAGGGTAAAACCACATTTCACCAACTATAAATTTTTTGACTATGCCGGGAATTGAATCTGGGACCCTTAGCTCAGTAGACAGACACGCTGTAGACTGAACTAAGTTGTTGGATGGGAATAGCATTAGGCGACAAACTCAAATTTGCTAAGCCTATGGAGATTTATTTTGAACGCTGAGCTTCTGTTGAGTGGTCAAACTCTAGATCTAAATTTGAGTATGAGTAGACCCCTATTATCATAACTCCATCTTCATTGAATTACTTCTATTCTCCTCCTCTCATTTGCAAACTTTCTCTTAGCTGCTCCTCCCATCTATTTCTTGGCCTACCTTGCAGATTTCTACATACTTCATTTCCAATATTTTCTTTGTTATTCTCTCCTTTTCCATCCTCATTACATAACCATACCATCTCAGCCTTGCTTCCTCTACTATTTCATGTACGAGGTGATCCTAAAAGTAAGGTTTCCGAGGGGCTAGAGGCGTAACAAAACTGTATTGGTGGCTGTTGAATATCTGTTGTTATTGGGAGTTCCCCCACCCCTACCCGAGCATGCTCGCGCTACCGCGTGACGCTCAGTCTGGTCCTGACAGCCATTGAGAATGAAGCTCCCGTTGAACTTCGCCGCCAAGTGCGAAATCTGCGCTGTTATTCGGTTTTTGAATGTGAAAGGCATTACACCTGTTGAAATTCACTGCCAGTTGACCGAAGTGTATGGCGAGTCGTGCATGGACATCAAAAATGTTCGCAAATGGCGTAGGGAATTTATAGCCGGTCGTAATGAAATTCATGATGAGCAAAGGAGTGAGAGACCGTCAATTCCCGACAAGACATTTGAGAAGATCGAGGAAAGCCTGTGTGAAGATTGACAGATCACTCTGTATGATCTTTGCATTTTAGACCCTGAGGTGTCCCGAAGCACCATACACAGGATTTTAACCGAAAAGTTGCAATATCAGAAGTTTTGTGCTGGATGGTTTGCACAAATGCTGACAGAAGATCACAAGCAGCAACGTGTTGTTGATTCTTCCCGCGAGATTCTTTGCAGCTATGCGGACAATGAAGACTTTTTGGACTCTATTGCCACAGGAGATGAAACCTGGGCATTTCACTTTACTCCAGAGATGAAACACCAATCGCGGGAGTAGCAGTTCCTCTTCTCTAAGACCGAAAAAATTCAAAAAACACAGTCTGCCAGTAAAGTCATGACAACTGTCTTTTAGGATCGAAAGGGAGTATTGTTGGTTGAATTTATGCCTGCTGGGACCACAATAAACACAGATCGGTATTCTGAAACTCTAAAAAAACTCAGACGAGCAATTCAGAACCTGAGAAGAGGAATGTTGAGCAAAGGCACAAACATTCTCCATGACAACGTTCGCCCACACGTCGCCCGTCAAACTGTTGAGCTTCTGCAAAAGTTTGGATGGGACATCATCAGGCACCCACCTTATAGTCCAGACTTGGCACCCAGCGTTTATCACCTGTTCCCTAAGTTGAAAGAACATTTGGCAAGACAGTGATTCAGCTCCGACGACGAGGTGAAAGAAGTTCAATGATTCCTAAAGGACATGGCGGCGAACTGGTATGACATAGGAATACAAAAGCTGCCACAGTGTCTACAAAAATGCATCGACCCAAATGGGGATTATGTATAAAAATAGGTAATTGTTCAAACTTTGAAAAAATGTAAAGATGGTTGAAAAAACATTTTTTTTTGAATTAATAAAACTAAGAGATCTTACTTTTGGAATCACCCTCGTACTCCAACATCATTATATGACCATATTATCTAAGTCTTATCTAGTTTATTGATGAAACAAAATTTTAACCTGTAAATTTTAGGAAACATATCCGTTTGAGCCTCCTTTTGTGCGTGTGGTTCATCCGATCATCTCCGGGGGCTACGTGCTGGTTGGAGGAGCAATATGCATGGAGCTTCTGACCAAACAGGGCTGGAGTTCAGCCTACACCGTAGAGGCGGTCATCATGCAAATATCGGCCACGCTCGTTAAGGGCAAGGCGCGCATACAGTTTGGTGCTGCCAAGGTCTGCACGCAGGTACTACATTCCCTTTGATTTCTCTTAATGCTAATACTAGAACTATGTTTAAAATTGTTTTAATGATTTAATACACGGACATTGTTAAAAAAACAACCTATGAGCCAAAATCGAGTGATGAAAGATCACATAGAGATAATGGAAAAAATGTGAGTAGAACTAATGCACAAAGGTGACTTCTTTTTCTACTTTCTATAGTTAGAAAATGTCACATTTCAAGGGAGAGACAAAAAAAAGTTACACTCTCAAAACTATATGAAAATATATGAAAACAGTGAGAGACATTTTGTAAAGTAATGTGAGTGATAAGGTCAGATCCACTATTTTATGAATTTGAATCTCCAATTTACATCTCAATCCCAAATCTCGATTCTGAATCAGAATCTTAGAAAAAAATTATGAATATAAAAGAAAATATAAATATAATAGAACAATAGAAAATACAAAATATTAACTGAATGTTAACATTCTTTTTTATAATCCATTCATTCTTTCAGCTAAGTTTCAAATTACTGGTCCGGGGCCTGGTTAAGTTTATCTTATAATTGGTCTTAATCACCAATAAGTAGTATTACAGCTCTATAGCAAATTTCACTTAAAAAATTGATTTTTAAATATTATTTTTAAGGATTTGAAACAATTGGAAGTTTTCTCGAACCTTTGAATCTTGAGCATCCTTAATGATTCTAAGGATTCAAGGAATCACTCCCTACTTAAAATTCAAATACTCATAGCCCTTAAGTTTGGTACAAAAGAATGAAGGTTTATATTTCCCAAATTTATGCCCATGTGCTTTGGTTAGTTACCCTATATTAGTTTTATATGCCTTTATCATGGTAGTCATTAACTTTATAATAAAATATTCCAGTTATTTAGAACGGAGCACTAGAATAAATCGTAGTCTAAACTATAAGTAGGGGCATGCAAAACTCGCATTTGTGATAACACAAATTTTTACACGAATTCTACTCTTTACATATGAATAAAACAAATTTAAGCTTTTTTTCCCCCTAAATAAACACAATTTCTTTGTAATTCGGCAAATACCACGTCATGCCAGGGCTACAGTTCACACGGATAGTATCAGTTCTTGGTTATTTTATAGGTATAAAATGGATTAAGGAAAAATGAGTTTTCAGGATATTTAGGCTTTTTTGGGGGGGAGGGGTCGGGGGTGGCTAACATTAAAAATCACCATTTCTACTTTTACACATTACAATACTTTAAGTTTGATAAATCAATTCTTTGTTTTCATCCTTTAAAAAATCTCACGCTAGGTCCAAATATGGACAATAATATATATGGACCTTGCTATGTGCGGTCATGTTTGGAAAAATTATATCTTACTAATTTTTATTTCCTTCTCCTTATTTTATAGTAGTTTAGTCTTCTATGATATATTTCAGTGTTATGGTTTGGTCTTAACCTAAATTGATATTTGATTATTTTGATATGGATATTTGTAAGACTTGAAGGTAAAGATATTGAGATATTGAATTTTATATTACTAAAAGTGAAATGTTTTGTGTGTATTTATATTTGATTTTTCTCCAAATATGTTAATACATAGTTAAATACAAAATATGAATAAACAATGTAGCCAGTTTTATCCTAGCTTTTTTTAGATTAAGTATTTATGTGAATTAGTCAACTAATTTGACTCATATTTACAAAAATAATATCGCTTTTAGCTTATAATATCATTGCTTTTTGGGAAATCTAACACCACATTTCCCCTAAAAATAACATCACCTTTTACATGTCTCTAATTATAAGGTTTCGCTAGCACATTTACCTGAGTGATATTACAGTATAAATGGTTTGGAAGGATAACTAAAAAGCACTAACAAAACTTAAGGCCAATTTATTACAAATTTGTTCAAGGCTTAGTGAATGATGCAGTATGCAGACTGAAACTTAAGTTCTATAGTTTAATTATAGATCATGAAATGAAACTCACTTTTTGAACATGATTGCAGGGTCAATATAGTCTTGCAAGAGCACAACAATCCTTCAAATCCCTTGTCCAGATTCACGAAAAGAATGGTAAGTCTTGTGGTAAATGAAGCCACAATCGTATTAGATTAAATATGGGCGTGTGAGACTCGGAAATTCAAGAAAAAAATAATTTCAATAATATGAAAAATAAGAAATGGCAAATAATGGCCCTAAGAAATTTAAAAAAACCCAGGAATTTAGTATTTCCAATAATACCAAAATAACAAGTCTCTTCTCCAAAACAGCCTTAGTTAAGAAATGTTTTGGTTATAAATATTGTTTTTCAATATGAAACTTTGACAATATAAGCTGTTGCTATAAAATTAAATTATAAATGGTGTTCATTGTAATTACCTATCACTCTTTTATTAATTGCATTTAAAATGTGTATGAGTTATATCTCAAGTGTTTGAATGAACTATATATAAGATAAGCCAAAGCAAGCACCAGCTCAAATGTCAAAAAGAAACTATAAACTATATATTTACTTTAATAAACATAATTTTCTTTTTTTACTTTCAAAGGACGTTTTCTCGTCTTGTTTTCAATACTTTTTTATATTTTCATCTTGAATTGAAAAAACTGTTCTCACACATCCCTATAATTAAGCTTATTATATGAGAATTATCATTCATCCCAGTTATTGTGTTTATCATATATGGAATAATTTTCCCAAATAAACTACTAAAAAATATACCATTAAGGTTATTTGGAATAGAGCATAGTTTAAATTAGGAGGAATAGCCAGCACACTTACCTTGGTGATACTGGAGTAGAAATTGTTTAGATATAACATTAAAAAACACATTAAGGACAAGCTTCCACTGTCACAAGACACAAAAATCTGTTTGTATGTTTTTTTTAGTGTTCTATCTAAACAATTTCTACTCCATTATCACCAAGGTAAGTGTGCTGGCTATCCCTCCTAATTTAAACTATAGCATATACTAGGAATCTTTTGTAAGCCAAACAAATCATCTGATTAAAGTGTATATGAAAGCAGTTAAATTTCCTTAACTTTTCTGGTAGTTAAGTTTGTTATACATATTTGAAAGAAGGTACAGGAAAGGCTTTCCAAATATGTAAAGCAAAATACCTCGAAAAGAGTTTTTCCTTAAAGAGATCCAATACCATGTTGTCCTGAAAATAGTTCACACTTTTTTCTCAAAAACATACTTTATAAAACCTTAGTGTGGCCTAAAATCACACCCTTAGATAATACATAACAAATGGTGTAACGTTGAGGACTACCTGTAGCTATATAGATACACATCCAAATAGCATATAATCTCCACAACAAATGGAGGTGCTCTTTATTGCTTCAACATCATCAACTGTTTCCAGCCTGTGGTCAGGTCAGTTTAGTAAAATGTCCCCATCTTTCTCTTTCCACGATTCTTCCACCTTTAATTCCTATAATTCTTCTCCTATCTAACATGTTTTGTTATATGCTACTTCCATCTCTTTCTTGGCCTCCCTTGCAGTCTTTTTCCTACATACTTAATTTCCAACTTTTTTTTTGGCAGCCTCTTTTTTTACATCCTCATTACATGTCCATACCATCTCATGTACTCCCTCTATCCCCACTCTTTCCCAAATAACATCATTCTTAATCTTGTTCCTCTTCGTGACAGCTAACAATCTCCTCACAAACTTAATTCCCATTACTTCACTCTTTGCCATCCTTAATTTCACTCCACACACTTCATTCCATTCTTATAGTTGCTCCAGTACTTCCTCTTCCCTCATATAATCACGTCATCAGCAAACCTTATGGCTTTCATTTTTTCCTCCTGACATTTTCCTGCTATTTTGTTCATCACCATTTGCAAGTAATAGTGAAAGGGCACTTCCCTGCTTCACTCCACATTTTTATTTGGAACCACTCCGTCCTTTTGCTCTTCGTCTTACACAACTCCTGTTATCCTCGTACATGCTTTTCACTCTCAATACAGCTCCTGTTATCCTCATAAATGCTTTTCACTCTCAATACAACTCCTATTTCCACTTTGGCCTCCTCCATTGGTTTCCAACCTTTATTTCTATCTTATTACTGCTTCAAAAAATTTAAAAAAGATACACAAATCTTGAATCTTATAAGAAAAATTTCACTTCAAGCTAAAGTGACTGACAAAATGAAATAACCTTACTATAGCTACCACAACTACTTTTTCTACTTTTGTTGCAGTCTGTTGGTTACTTGAATAAACACTTTCATTATTATTTTTTTTGCTCCAAAAATATTACTATTAAATTTCACCTCTATTTCACACATTTTATACTATGAAAATAACATTGAAAAAATTATTGTATCTAGGACTTAGGTCTTAATAAAAGACGAAGCCTTTTAATAACCTACTTAACTAACTTTTGAAGTCAGATTGAAATTGCTGTTTTAATAAATAACAACCCATTGTAGATCATGGTTTAAAAAGTAGCTCTCAGCAATGATTAAAACTTAGTTACAGCTAATAATGTAAAATATTAGTACTAAGACTTGTAGATAATACGAACATTAGGAAAGATAAAAGGATTTATTTTAAGATATAATTGTTTTTCCCCCTTTCAAAGTCATTGTAATTTTAGGGTGCGGAATAAATTTGGGGGCCGCTTATTTTCAGGTCAATACAGTGGTTAAGTTTGTGATTGTTTTTGGTAGAAATTATATTTTGATAAACGAATACATATTTTAACCGATTCAGGCAAATATATTTATTTTAGTAGAAAAATAAACCAAATCTTTGTGCATTAGATTCATTGGAATTCAAATAAGCCGTGCCCACTGTTTTTATATGAACTACATTCCAAGAGAATCTTATTCCAGGTTTGAAGAAGGACTAAACCCAATTTAATTTGCAGTTCATTTTATAATATCACACTAAATTATAAAGCATCCATAGTTGGAAGAATGGTTAGTATCTGCAGCAGAAGGTTCTTAATTACAAACATCAACTGAAAGTGACTAATGTCAACTTATTCTGAAATCATTATTATTTGTTTACCATTACTATATTATAAATAAAAAGTGTTATCACCATCTGGTTCACCATCTTGATTTCAGAAGAGCATGCCACATTTAGCTCCTCTTGTTTAAGAAGCATTTTTTTTTAAGTGAACCACTTTCACAAAAAAGAAACATCCAAACAGTTATTTTTACCATCTGGAACTGTACCTATATTATTTCACCTTTTACATCACAAGGGTGAGATTCGAATCAACAAATTTAAAAAGGTGGTTGTACGGTACTTAAAAGATATAACACTTAAGTGCTCTTGTTCACGTCATAGTAATACTAATATTGTGGTATAAAGTTGTGCTAGATGCTGAAAAAATATTTATTATTTTTGATTTGTTCATATGTGTTCTATCTAGGGATGTGCGAGTGGGAATTTTTTCACTTGGTCGAGTTTGAATGAAAACGAGTTTTTTTCCAAGTTCGAGTAATATAGAAAAATATTTGTACAAGAAATATTTCAAGTTTAATTTCTGTAATAGATCCATTCATAAACCATAAATAAGTAAAAACATAATATTTCTAGAACTAAATTTTTCTTATGAAAAAAATTACAATCACACAACTGCAAATTTTTAAATAAATTCTAATAAAAAAATGATAGAATATTAGAAAAATGGTAGAGCACAAATATAATAAAAACACTAACACATATTTACATACACATAAATATTTCGTTGCTATTTTAACATCTTTCTCAGGCAGTAGTAGTAGACTGTACAGGATGTTGTTTTCAGTGATGCCAACTTAACTGGTATGGATGAAAAATTCTCTGAATGTATTTTTATTACTCAATGAAAGGTAGGTGGTGCTGGTGTAGCCTCTGAGTTGAAATTGGAGAATATTTAGGTTGGGTGGTTTTCTAGACTTTGTGATCCATATTTGCTCATTTCAACCCAGAGGCTACACCAGCACCACCTACCTTCCATAGAGTAATAGAGAAACATTCAGAGAAGTTTTCATCCATACCAGTCAAGTTGGCATCACTGAAGACAACATCCTGTTCAGTCTACTACTACTTCCTGAGGAAGATGTTATAATAGCATCAAAATATTGATGTGTGTGTAAATATGTGTTAGTGTTTTTACTTTTATTTGTGCTCTACCATTTTCCTAATATTCTATCATTTTATTTATTACCAATTGTTTTTGCTCCATGCACTTTATTTCATACATGTAAATAAATTTTAAATAATTGTACTATTTCATTTAGTTAGACAAAAAACATCCTCAGGGACTCAATTTGCCTAGAAATTATATCTTAAAATTGAATATAATTAATTAAACTAGGAATTTTTAAGAAAAGGATCAAAAAGTATGAGGACTAAAAAAAATAATTCAAATTTTTGTAAAAATCGTCGTGTTCGATCAGCTAATAACACTTGACTCCTCGCACACTCCTAGTTCTATTGATAAAAAGTAATTTAACTTTCTTAAATTCATTTAGGCTGGTTCACCCCTCCCAAAGAAGATGGCTAGATGTCTGCCATTATTTTGTTTCATCTGGAGCTTCTAGCGTAATAGGAGAAGTTTCCTGGTGTTTATTACGAGACTGATTTGAGATAGAGCTGCGTTGCTCTTGATCACACAAAAACACACACTCCAAGTGCGCGGCTAACAAGAACGCTGGTTCTCAAACTAGCTATTCATGTTGGATGAACTCACTGATACCGTTATCTAAAGCTTCCAAACTGAAGCCAAGCGAATAAGATACTTTTTTGTTGTTGTGATGATTGAATCTGTGAATAGTGCACCTTGATACGCTGAACCGTTGTGATTTAAGGTAACGAACTTAATACTTTAAACATACATACAATGTGTTTTGTGTTGTTTTTTTGTATGGGCATTGTAAAAATTAAAAATAAACATTTAAATGCTATTGCCTTCCATGAATCGCTTGGAAGTGTCTTAACATTCTAATTTTCATCCCATTTTTCCTTAATTGAAATATTTCTTTCTTTCATATATTTTAAATTGAGGATATTTAGATGAAAATTTTATGCTTTGCTCATTGCAGCTATTCAATTTTTTTTTTTCTGTTAATAAACTATTCGTTATTTTATATGGGTTTTAATTCTTGTATGTTAAGCATAGTAGTGTACAGAATGTTTTGTATTGAATAAACAATTTCCAGGAAGAAGGTGTTTATGGAGGTGATTGAGTTTTGTGTTTCATAAAATATGAAAGTGACTATTTCAGTGTTGGCTTTGAATGACATTCTCTGTAATGGATTTGTTTAGTGACTTGTAAAGGAATTATTATTGCCAGAGGAAAGTTTGTCAGTAATCATCGATGGTTATACTCTTTGTGCATGGCATGTTTCAGGCTTTAATATTGTAATCACATGAAAAAAAATTAATTAAATGCACTATCCCATTGGTTTCATATACATAACACAATCTATTAAGGTGTCAGTGATTTTTGATCATATACATCTTAACAAAATTGCTCTAAATAAATGAAAATGAATTTTATTTAAAATGTATGTAGTTTTTATTTCATTCTGTCATAATCTAAGTTGTGTTTTAAATTAATTAATAAAGTTACTTGCTCTATTGAATAAAGTATGTACCCACATTTGATTAAGCACAGGTAAGGTTTTTGAGTTCCTTAACTAAACATCACTTCCATTAATTTATTTTGGACAAAATTTGAGCTTTTAATTTAAAATCATGATTTATTGATGAGTGCAATAACTTTTTTAATCTCTATCTATTTTAAAAGAATTACCAAAAAAAAAGAGAAAAAATCACATTGTTATGTTGGTCTCTTGATGCCAATTTTTCCCTTAATAGGTTCATAATTCAACAATCCTATAATTAATGTAATTTGAAAATATCTCACAATAAATTTCTAAGCCATTAAGATATTATATATTTTATAATTAAAATAATTAATGTAATGGAAATTGTGCCATGCTTAACTTCTCTTTCATGAAAAGTTAGTGTGTCAAACATTACATTAGCCATTAATAAATATACAACCAATCGAGATACTTGTTCATGTAATTGTTATTTGGAATGGAGCACTAAACTAAATCATGATTCAAATTAGGATGGGTAGCCAGCACACTTATTTTAGTGATACTGGAATAAAAATATGAGATAAAACATTAACAAACACACACATTTTTAAGGACAAGCTTTCACTGTCACAGACAGCTTCATCAGGTCAAGAGAGTAGACTGATGCACTTGGTTGAACTTCAAGGCTGACTGTTTGTTCACAGCTGACTACTTTTTCAGTTATGATATTACTTTATAGATGACAGCACTTTGAAATGAACCTGATATTTGTTTGGGTTTGGCTTGAATAGTGGGGTCTGGCAATTTGGGTTTTACAAGTAAATTGCGTATATTGGCTGGTTGTTTATAGGTTACTTTTAGAGGCTCCTTGAAGATATTCTGTGTAGTGATGGAGTATTGCAGTACAAGAAACCTGTTTTCAAAAGAGTATTGAGTTTGTAGAGTCAACGGTGGTATTTGGTATCCAGAGGGATGATGATGTTGTAGGCCCGCTATTTTGATCTCTGTCCGACTACACACCAGTGCTTAGGGGCAGCCTCTGTTCATAAAAGCATGTTGCAGTTTTTTATTGTATTGTAAAAAAAAGGTCATTGTGGCCAGAGAAAATTCTTTTGTCTCTAATGGCCAGGCTATGTGGGAGTGATCACTTTGTGCTCATTGGGTTGCAGCTGTCATAATGAAGGTATTGTTGATGGTTGGTTTCCTTGGTGTGCACAGTTGTTTTAAGGTGTCCCTGATAGTGTGATGTCTACATCCAGAAAAGTAATGCTGGATGTGGATATTTTCCAGGTAAATCTTAGCGGTGAAAATTTGTTGAGGTCTGCCAGGAAGGACTAGAGTTGCTGAGTGGTACTTGCCTATATCATAAAGATGTCATCGATGTATCTGAACCAACAAAGGGGATGGGTAGATTGGAACGTATGTTCCTGGGTAGACAACCGCTACAGCCCCTCTGTTCAATCAACTAACTAGTGTCATGACGAAAGCACTAAAAATAGCTCTTCTCCTTGAAGATGAATACATTAGTTATTAATTCAGTTGTTAATTCCAAGAGTGGCCATAAATAATTTATTCACATCCTGAGTAAAAGAGGGCTATTTTAAATTGCTAGTAAGAAATCACCTTTTTACAAGTGACATATTTAGTTGATTTTTTTGCTTGAGCAAAATTTGCGTTTATAAGATAAGCCACAAGTGTCAAACAAACAAGCACAAATGCAAAACTAAAAGCAGCTGTTGAGAAACTACCTCTTCAAGTTTTACAAATTATTTAAACCACTCAAATAAAAAGCTGCCTTTTACTCAAACTGCCAACAAACACTTTACTGGTCCAAAGAAGAGTCTAGAAGTCTCACAGCACGACAGCAGTCGCTAGGAAAACACCTGCACTCAAAATTAGAGGAACCAATGCATTGCAGCCGGCTGCGATTGCCGGTTGTGGCAACCAACAGTTCCTAAAAAATCACGGTATAACATGTTTGTGTTCATCAGTTATCAAGAACAGAATGTTTTAAGAACTATAAGTCTGCATAAGGGCTTTGAACCATGAATACACGATGGTGTCAGTTTATGTGGAACCAAACTGATCCATATACTTTAAGAATGTATTCTGCCAGCTTACAAAGATTTTCTGCACCTATATATCAAGTATGCAATTTGCTATTGTTAACAACCTTGAATGTGTAAGTTTCCCTGGTCATCCCTAATTTCCAAAGGCGGTGTACCGCCACCCTTATCCTCTGATAAATAAGGGCTGGCGCACATATACACAAATTAAAATAAATAAAAAAATACAACAAAAGATAAATTGCAGAGGAGCCGATAGGACAACATATGGTGTATAGGCCTTTCTCTCTGGCTTATACGACATTTTGTTTCCATGAACTCTCCATAATTATTATTTGTTGAATAGATACTTAGAGCAAAAGGGGGTAGAGGTCGAGAAACTATTTAAAAGTTACAACTTATTAACCTATAATTTGTTAATGAAAAGATTGCATGAAGTAAACGTATGTTTATTTAGCAAAATAACAATATTGGTAAATATAAATAACAATAAAGAATAAATAGATATTTATATATAAAATATGAATATTGGGTTATACCCATAATATCAATGTCATTACAACACGTGTTCCAATACTACCAAAAGAATACCACAATGTTTATTCTATGGCCCCTCAGGGTCTCCGCGGCAACCCGCAATACAACAAATATTAAACCAAGCCACAACAGGCCAACAGTCCGCATAACAATAGAAAAAAGTTATTTTAAAACTTAACAAGAAAATATCATTATTGCCAAACGTCTCCCCGAAATCAAAATTTACCATAGCACAAGGGAGATAGTCCACAATTAAATAACAATATAATAAACGCAAAAAATGACACAGCCGGACGGCCTATAACATATCCCACCTCAGATAGCCAACACGCCATACCGTAGCCTTACGATGACATACAAAACTAACATTCACCAAAAGTGACAATCACTTATAAAGCCAGATGGGCTATAAAAGAATTCCTAAAAATATTAATAACATGTCTCATAAGGCATCTTATGCCATGCCTGATATACCTTTCCTACGTGATATATCATTATTCACAAATGACGTAACTGCAAATTATTTTATGCACCATTAAATAAATTATAAAAAATCCCACGGGTGTCCAGAGGGACATTTTTTTGCCTTTACAAAAAATCTATAAATCCAATTCATAATGATGTATCAAATTTATAATGACTATTTAAATTTTAATTAAATCAATATTGCAAGTCCAAAAAAGTAATTTTGAAATATAAAGGCCGAAATAGAATTTGTACCTTAGCATCATCCTATCCTAGTATGTCTCTCACGACACGGTTGAATCAAGAAGTAAAATATTATGTGAATAGCACCAGTATATAAATGATTATTTTCTGAGAGGAGGGGGAAAAGAGGGGGAACTAGAACATAGTAGAAAACATACACACAGACCAGAGGGAAGGGATAGCAATTCATGAAAGAACATTCTACACCTTTGGAGATGCGACCAGAATATAACATGTTCATCACTAGGTCACTTCCACGTCACTCTCTTCCCATGATGCATTGGGCGGGCTCACGTCCAGTCCAGCACGCCTTTCACTCGTTTCAGTTTTAAATCAACACTTCGACGGCGTGGATGTAGTGCTCGCGGGGGGAGAGGTCGGTCGGTGAGACATAATACGGTGAATGGGGCTTTTGGTGAGTAGATTCCACTGTTTATCCTTGGTATTGTTAGAATAGTATTCATTAGCTCGTTTAATCTTCTTTTTTGTAATGTTTATGTCAATAAACGTTACAGCGGTAGGTAAGTTTCGATTGGTGCAAATTAAAATTACTGGGAGTTCCCTAACATCCTCAAGTTTATTGCCTATTTCACCACCAAACTCATTTGGTTCTTTTATATTTCATCCAGTAAACAAATGATGTGATGTAAGGGCAGTTCATTTCCATAAAATGGACAAATCATCCATTGTAGCTTTCCTATTTCTTTTTCTAGTAAAGAGATATCATTAGTAGCAGCAGTGTTGGTGACAGTTCCATCATTTCTTACAGAAGTGATTTCTTAAGGATCAGTTATCATAAAATGACAATGCTATCCTTAATATCCTTGTTAGTGCTAGAAGAATGTCCCAAGTATTTTAATCCTGACTGCTCAATAAGACCAGATCCATGTTCTTCCTCAACAGCTTTATGTAATATTTGCTTGTCTTTTCCCGTACTATAGTTTTGGTCTTTTTTTCTGTCAAAATAAAGTCCTTGGTTGTAATTATTGTGCTCTCGTTATGACCTTCATTTGTGCCGCATCTCAGCAGGAAGCTTAGAAAGGCACTGAATTGGAGCTATCCCTCGTCTCCCTGAGGGCGATGGGCGATGCCCGTCCCAACATGTCCAAGGTTGCACCATACATCAGCTATGCTTCTATTTGTCATTTTCTGTTTGCTATTGATGGGAAGGAGAACAACACAGCTAAATGTTTAAGTAAAAAAATTCATAACCAACACACCTAAATGTACAAAAATCATAATACATTAATCTTTTAGCCTATTTGAGGTAGTCCAAAAAATTAGGTCAATGATTTCATATTTTTGTCACTTGACCCTAATGGCTATGAATTACATTTGATGTCAGTTTATGTTGAGCCTCATATGTTGGCGTTTCTGCTGTTCTCTTTTTCTATTTTATTAGCTTAGGGGGCGTTTAGAGTATTATGTAAGCACCTTAGAGGGGGAGGGAGTTTGAGCTTTGCTTATTTTTGCTGACAAGGGGGGTAGGAGGCCAGAGCAATGCTTACATAAGACAGTAAGATGGGCAAAATTGAAGATGCTGAATGGTTAAACAAGAAAGAATTGGAGAAGCCTATAGTAATAATAATAATCAATAATTATTATTTCAATATCCAATTTCCTTTATTATAGTGCTGGCCAACAGCCGTAAGACCTATAACAGTCCAGCACTGAAAAGTACACAAGTACCACACAAATATATATATTTACACGAGAAAATAAGATAAACAAAAATGCCTAAGTAATGTTATATAATGACAAATAGTTACAAAAAAAAGTAATTAATGATAGTAAAAAATAGCAATAATAACAAATAAAGCGTGGTTAAAAGCAGTAAAAATATGCAAAAAATAAATCAGAATATTGTAAATGTAAATATTTAGGCAGAACCTCTACATGATAAATTATTGATATGGGATATCCTTAAATAACTCTTTTGAGTTTAGCTTTTCTTTTATGATAAAAGTCAAATTCGACAAATCTAGAATTGGTGCTATGGACATGACCTACTGGGCTTACCTTATAAGAGCTATTGAGAAAAAATAATTTTGGATTACGAGAAGGGATATGAATGCCTACATGATCAAGGGCAAATTTGCAATAAATTTTGCTATTGAAACTATTAAAAACAAAAAGGGCATCACAAAGTCTATGCGAGAAGAGAGTTTGGAGCCCTAAGAGGTTTCGAATTCTATCATAATCCTAATAAATCCAGTTACTAAAGAATTTATCATAGCACGCAGCGACAAATTTTCTTTGAACGTTTTCCAACCTAAGAGAGGCAGTTAAGGTAATGGAATTCCAAGCAACAGTAGCGTATTATGACTTAGATCTAACCAGGGCATAGTACAGACACAAAAAACGGTCAACTTTCTTAAATGATGACTTAATAAATTTAATAAGTCCAAGTAATTTCAATGACTGGGAAATTACATGGTCAACATAATAGTGGAAAAAAATGTTGGTAATCCAGGAGAACACCAAGATCATTAATATAAAGGGCGCGAACTATGTTTTCACTGCCCAATATATAAGTAAAAAAGAAAGGATTAGTTTTCCTAATGAAAGATATGGATTTGGTCTTAGATTTATTAATAGACATTCCATTTTCAAAAGACCATTGTAGAATACTATTTACATAATTTTGTAACTCTATGCAATCTGCAACATATTTGATATTTTTAAATAATTTTACATCTTCAGCAAAGAGTAAATAATTAGACGAGTTCAAATATTTATCAATGTCATCAATAATCACATTATAGAGAAGAGGGCCTAAATTAGAACCCTGTGGTATGCCACAGGGGGCTAAAGTGTATTTGAGGTATGTGAATCAATTTTAATAGTGAATTATCTTTTATGCAAATAACTGCTGAACCAATTTACATATGATTGAGAAATGCTGAAATTACCAAGTTTAGAGATAATACTATAATAATTAATAAATAATACTACTTAGCACCGTGTCTTACTTATTGTTCGGGTTATACGCTTAAGAGGCCTATAGAAGTCAAAGCCTAAGTGAGCTAGGCTCCCTTCTTTCCCAAGTAGAAACACAATAGTTGAAAGTGTTGAGACATGGATTCAAGCATGGTGTAAAGAGAATAGAGGTGAGACCATGTGCATGCTTACCCCCACCTTGCCACATTGCTGCCAGCCACTGTGACGTCACCTGGGTTGAAAGCTACCAATGTTTTCACCCATATTTAGTTTCTCTTCAAGCGATTCAAGAGCCAATCCATTGTACACGTTCCATCAAAAAACAAACTCGTCATGCCAAATTGCGCGGTATATGGCTGCCACACTCATTCACATAAAACCAAAAGGTAGTTAAATTAAATACTTACGATTTCCACAAAGGGAAGATGTCAACGCAAAATGGGATGCAGCATGCAAAAGAAAATACAAAATAAATATCAAGAATGGTGAGTAAAAAAGTGTCCATTTATAAAATATTATTTAAATGTGTGTGCTTAAAGCTATTTTAACTTTCGATATTTTGTCTCCAGCCAGAATATATTCTATACACTTCGGACCAGAATCTTTTATAAAAAGCAGAGCGCAGATGATGCTAAATTATTCACCTGAAAAATATCAAAAACTGAATGACGATTCAGTTTCATCGTTACACCTTCCACTCAAAGAACACAAAAACCAAGATAATCAACGTTCTGAAAGACACAAGAAAAGAGAAAGAAAATATCTTATTCATGAAATATTGGCAACAGCTTCGACAAATTCGTGGTAAGTCCTATTGTATTATTTAAAATATGTTCACCATGGCTCATAGATTGTTCTGGCTGTACATATATAACTACGCAAAAGGGTCAGGGATGAGAAACTATTTAGTAAAACCTCTCCCAATGCACCCAGCTGGAATGTGAACCCCGATCTTACCATCAACGTAAACCAAATTAACTTGTCATTTATACCTCATGCCTCCCAATGTGGGTTTTACTTTTATCTAAATTGATTACTAGAACACCTAGTTATTTTTCAGCATATTTTATATATCTTATAAACTACCATCAGAGGATTTCAGATTATTATGCTATTATAATTAATATTATAATTATTTGCATAACTTTCATTTTTAATGAAAGATATATTTAGTCCAAAACTCTCATTAAAAAGAGTTTTGTTTAGTTTTCCAGTATTATAAATAAGCAGGAACTGCCAGTATTAAGTGAGGTAAGTGAAAAAAAAAAAAGTCAACATTTTCACAAACTGAATTTGGTCCCATCAACTGCAAGTCACCTTCTTATGATCTACTTCATCTAAATAAAAGGTATTTGAAATTAAGTATATCACATGTCTTATTTTATTAAAGATTTTCATGAATATTCATATTATTTGAATGAATGAATTTATTTTTAGTAATGGTTATTAAATGCGTAAGTAACTACAATTGAAATACCAGTGCTGGCAATGTTAAAAGAATGCTTCACAATTATTTTACTTCACATCATGTAGTTGGAGAAAATAATAAATGTCTTTTTTTATCATAAATAATGTAAATGCATAATTTATTTTTCCAAGATTTAATATAACGGGGTCTTTCATCAATAAAACCTATTATGTACAATTGTTTAAGTTAATTAATTTAAATTGTAATATTTATTAATACATTGAACACAAGCACATACGGCTGGAATTCGAGCCCTGACCAACCCATTAACCGCAACCTTGAGCAATATGAGCCTAGTGATTTAAGCCAAGTGGGCTCCAATGAGGATGTACTACTTGTTGAGTTTAGAGTAAGTTCTAACCTATTTTTAATTATCTATAACACTATCTAAACAAATACGGTGCTTTATGTAATTTATAGTGTGTCTAGAATAATAATTGCTGATGACCTTCTAACACTTTCATTTTATCTTAGATGCTTCCATGGTCAAATACTAGAATTCTGTTACTGAGCAGATTAGGCCTACCTCTCTTGTTGAGATTTTCAGTGTTTTGATGAAAAATATAAATTGCATTTTCAGAACTATTTCCTTGTCTTAGTATCTGTAATGCATGTAAGAATACACATAGCTTAACAATTAAATGTGACTAAAACCAAGACAAACCTTTTCAGCTCGCAATTTGAAATTTCCGAAGATATTATTATGAAAATGACTGAAAAAGTAAAAGAGCTCGAAGAAGAAAATTTTTGTTTGAATACCCCAGCAGAAGATTTCTTAATATCTAACAGAGAGTTGAGAAAAGAAAAGCAAATGTTAGTGGACAAATTAATAGAAGTTAAAAGCCAAATTAATAAAAATGCCGATGAAAAGGTTAGAGAAATTCTGTCGTGATATTTTACTCCTGGCCAAATACAAAGTATCCTAAGCAAGAAAAAAATACTTCATTGGTTGGGTGAAGATATAGCAGCAGCAATTTCTCTTAGGAGCATGGGCGCTAAGGCTTACAGATACCTGAGAAATAAGTTAAATTATCCATTACCATTAGTTTCAACTTTGCTTATATGGGCTACTAAGATTGACTGCAGTCCAGGAATACTAAATGATGTAATTCTTTTAATGAAACTAAAAGCCACATCATTCTCAGAAAGAGAATATGTAACAGTATTATCTTATGATGAAATGCACGTTTCCAACCTACTCTGCTTTGACACAATAAAAGAAAATGTCCTAGGTCCACATTCAACAGTTCAGGCTATGGCTCGGGGTATTATTGGCAAGTGGAAGCAGCCAATTTTTTTTATAATTCCGATACTCCAATGACAAAAAAACTTGCTAAGACAATTAATCATACAACTAGAATCTATTAATTATCCTGTTTTGTCTGTAACAAGTGACATGAAAGGATCTAACAGGTCTGAAAAGAACTCCGAATAAGCGCAACAAAATCTTCTTTCAACAATTCTCATGATGATTCAAGTGAAGTTTTCATGTTTGCAGATACACCCCACCTATCAAAACTTGCCAGGAATCACTTTATAAATCAAGGATTTACTACCTCTTCAGGAGGAAAGATTCGGAAGACATGCATACAAGAGCTTTTGGATGTCTCAAAAGGATCTTAAAATCACATTCAAAATAATTCAACAACATTTAGATGTTTTCAAAACCCAGAGGCAAAAAGTAAAGACTGCCAAACAGCTCCGTTAAACTATTCAACGTCTGGTTTGATAATCTAAATTCCAAATATCCTTACAACCTAGACAAAACCAAACTTGCAAGTGGACTTGAAAATCTTGAGCAAGTCCTAATTATATCAGAGATGAACGCGTTTATAATATCAGTATGAGTCACAGGGCACAGAAGTGAAATGCCTTTTCCATTAGGAATCTAAGTTACAAATAATTTTATAAGAAACTTATTTCAATATTTGAAGACCAAATTTGGTATTGTATATTTACTTACTGACAAAATTAATCAAGATGTACTAGAAAATTATTTTTCTTATGTAAGAGGAATGGGATATACCAACAATCACCCAACCCCACTTGATTTTATATATAGATTAAGATGGTATATTCTTGGGAAACATTCCTCTTCAGTGTTCACAAGACCAAAATACAGATGGAAACGATGACGAATGTGTTTCTAACATATTTAAAAAAGTGATTCGAAAGAAGAAATTGAGGAATATACAACAGCTAAAATGCTGAAAGGTATTAATAAGATAATTGAGTGTGAACATGCAGATAATTTAGTAAAGGAAGAGCACTTTGATGGAATTGAAGTAGGTGATGATTTATTACAAGAAGACAATAATGTAGTTTCATTAGAGGGACTGAGAGATATGTAGCCCATTAATACAGGTCAAAATATCCAGACCTAGGTATGTCTTCTGAAGAAACAAGTGCGAATGATTGGATAAAAACAATTTCGAAAGGGGGATTCTGAGAACAGAGCTATACAGTTAGCAGAGCATATATTCATTCAAATTCAGGGTGATTTCTTCAGTAAAGGAGGTAATATTTTTAAAAATGGCAACTGAAGCTATGATGGTAAACACAAATGAGATACCACAAGAATTATTTCACTTATTTGTGAAGACACAAACTCATTCATATAAAGGCCTTTAATAAACATCCAAATTAATAATGTAATTTTTAAGTGACTAATTAATTGAAAAAAGTTTGATGTAAAAATAGTTTCCCTCTAAATATTATGCACTATTATTATAAGCTGCTGGCATTAATATGTAAATGTTTGTTTGGAAGTAGTTTGTATATACAAATATTACTGTAAACCACTTTGTTGCCATCTATAGTGGTATAAAAAATGTATTTTTGTTGCCAGCATACAACTTAAATTTAAATTACTTTATGCATATACTATTTATCCAATGATTGTTTAATATATCAAGATTTAAAGTAAAATTAAAGTTAAAATCAAAATATATAAATTATCACTGTGCTTTACTTATTTACCCTGTGTAGTGGTAGAAAAAATGTATTTTATGTTGCCAGTATTACAACTTGATTTTAAATGGGTAGGCCTGTATGCAAATATTATTTATCCACTAATTGTTTAATTTAACAAGAATGAGTTTTACTTTGTCATTTGTAGTAGGTACCATGATGATAATAAACAATGAATAATGTAGCTCACGATAGAATAGTTATTTTTCTATTTATCTCCGAGCCTTTATGCTTGAGAAATAGCTGCTCTATTCATCCAGATGACGTCATGTGCAGTAGTGGACGAAAATGAGGAGCCAAATGACTTCACCTCTCCTCTCTTCACACCACGGATTCAAGGACCTTGCTCATTGGATTGAATGGAGTTGAGGTTTTTTAAAATAAATATATTATTCATGTGCAAATATTCACTAGTAATATATTTTTTTTAATAACTTCAATCTTCAATTAAAAGTAAAGTAGAATTTTAAACTTTTATAATATTGTAACTTGTTTTAAATTTACCTAATCAATAAATTCAAATTTATTGTATACCAATGTTAATTGTCAATTATTTCACATAGTAAGGTTGCAAAATCTGTTATCACTATTTTATTCATTTATACCTTGAGTTCATTAATGAACCTATGTAGTTAGTACTTATTGTAAACAAATTATAACCCCTAATTATGTCAACATTATTTTAGCACCATTTTACTTTCAGACACCTAGAGAACTAAAATACCGCACAAGTTAATAACTTAGTTGTTTAGCATAAAGTAAGGATAAATGTTATGGTGGTGTAAAGGTATATTTTTGCAAGTTTTGTGAACTAACAGAATAAAGTCTAAATTTGATCTAAATAGATTCAATATTTGAAGACATGCATACTTTTCAGTTTAAGTGCCATAAAAATACAGTACAATATACAAATCGTTTTTTTTCTGATTATTTATTGTATATTCTGAATAATAAACTTTGACAAAAAACAATACAGAAATATATACATTTTTAAGTATGTTCAAACCCAATTATATTTAATTTTGTCTAGTAATGAAAATTGAAGAAACACTTTTATTACATTACTTACATGATAGGATTTTTGCTATAAATCTGATTTGACTATAAAAGAACAATGTACCTACCATTACAGTATTAATTATATTTCAAAATATAGGAATGCTCAAAACAGTATAGTATACCTAGTTTGGAAGTGTACTGATGTGTTTTAAAAAAGATATATATTACATACAAGGATTAATAATTGTGCTGTTAGAATTACATTGCACATAACTAGCCAAAAAATGGAATAAACTAAAGCTTTGATTCTATGTTGTGCAGTCTTTTTGTCATTCAATGAATACTATCAATTTTAATGTTTAAGATTATTGTAGCATGAGTTAATAACACAGTAAAACTTCACATTAATACTTTAACTTGGATCTTAAATAACTTCACATGAGTAAATTTATTAAATAAAATATATATGTGATGAAAAATTTAACTTGTGCTTTAGCAACTATGAGAGCATATTTGCAAAGCTGGCACAACATTCAAACACTTTGAAACTGGAGTACAATCTTTTTTTTCTTAGCAACATTAAGAGCTAAGCATTAAAACATTTTTGTTGTTGTTAAAACAAACCAGCTGCACCCGCCCACAATAAATATTATCGTTTTGAAAGTATGACTTTTAGAGTTGAAAATATATTAAATTTAACAAGAAACTCACCAGGTTAACTACCGAATTGGAGAAACAAAAATTAGTGACGTTTGGTGACCTTTCTTGACCACAATATTCCTTCAGTAAACAGTCAAACATTATATAATGCATATATAGGCCTAATGCAATCACACACAATATTAAACTTTAACTATATGGCTGTGAATATGTGGAATGCCAGGCTGCCACCGTGGTTCGGATTCCACGTTAAACTGTAGGTCCTTCATTTCATCTCATAATCACCCTACCATTACACATTAGCATAAGTGCGTATAACCCGAACGGGTAGTAAGACGCGGTGCTAATAATAAATAATAACTATATGGCGAACTTTAACTTTGTCCATGGTATTACGGTAAAAAAAAAAAGAGGCAATTTGCAGCTAGCGCGTGGCATCATGTTCAGTTAGTGGCGCAACTTTCAACATGTTCGCATTGTTATGATGTGCGGGAAATTCAAACAAAAAACATTTTTGTGACTTTATTAAGAAAATGACCCGCCTCGGTGGCATAGTTGGCTAACGCGCTTGTCTTGTTAAGCTCGACTGCTGAGGACGGGGAATATAGGTTCGAATCTCGGTCGGGTGAACTGGGGGGGGGGGTTCCTAAATGGTTTTCCACGCAAATGCGAGTTCACATCCTCTAATTCAACCTTCCTAATTCCTAATCCATTAGAGTAATTAGTACTTAAAGTGTATAACCCGAACGGGTAGTAAGACACGGTGCTAAATATTATTATTAACAAAATGAAAATTCGTGACTTTTCCCCATTTTTTTTCAATTAGTGACTTTCATGACCCAGTAAGACACCCTGGTCACAGAAAATTCTGGATCCAATAACTTTAAATCTTTAATTGAAACTCAAATTTTCTTAAAATTGGCCAACCTTGTGCTTTCAAATATTTTTATTTGTTAGGTTGCTTAGTTGGAGGTTTTGCCTGCATCCACTGCTTTTCAATTTCAAATAATCACTCACAGATGAAATAAAACTGGAATGATGAATTGGATCTGACTAGGGAAGTTTTCCAATTATTCACCACTCTCAAACTAATCAAATCTGTTAAAGGAAAGGTGAAAGTTTAAAAAAAACAATAAGAAAACATATCCTTAGATTTACATACTTTGTAATATTTATTATGAGTTAACAAAAAGATCAGTCTAAGTACAACTAAGAATTATATTGATTAAATGAGGTTATAGGTTAAAGCTTAAATTAATACTAAAATAAATCTTTTTTAAGATCATTTGTCTAATAAATACAGCTAGACTAATATAGTAATTTAATTTATACTGCCTAAACATATGATCCAGATTATATATATTCTATTTTCCAACTGGAATAGGCCGATAAACAATCTAAGATAGCTTCAAAATATATAACAATTATTACTTTGCCAACTTTTCGGAAATTTCTAACGACTAATAAGTCATGCCTCACCACCATTTTGGGTCAAATACATAGACTTATTATGTTAGTGAGTTAGGGATGAAGTAGGTTGAATTTATATGAAGTGTAACTGCATTTGTGAGGAAGGAGAGTGACAAGCAAACCTCAATACAACCAAACAAAATTTGAACCCCAATCTCTTCCCCATCGTTGGCAGCTCAGTCTATTGCTAGAGTGATACCTTAAAATATCCAACCATCGAAATGGGTAGTTTATGTTTAAAATAGGGAAATATTTGTATAAATCTTAATCTTTAACATGTATTTTGAAATTTTGTTAAAATATTGCTTTAGGAGCCATAAAAGTTCTAACTTCGCCAAAAAAATTTTTTTTGCCAAAGATCATCTGTGCTAATTTAATCTTAGATCCCAGGATTAACTATACAACAGCCACATGTATGTATGCACTTAAATTAATATGAATTTAAAACTTTTTAATGATCAATTTTTATTTACTCAGCTTGCAAAATTAATTAGAACCTTGTTAAATTATCCTTGTTCAATGTATTGTTCTGTATATAATTTTTGTTTTGGTTTATATTAAAATCAGTTTCATTTTAGCTTTTTATCTTGTCCTTTTTTTTTAATTTTTCCATCTTTAGAAACAAATTATGAAAATCCATTGGCTTGTTTAAGTCCAAGTTGTGTACTATGTTTGCGTATAACCCGAACGGGTAGTAAGACGAGGTGCTAATAATAATAATGTACTATGTTATTTTGAGCAATCCTTTATAACACAATATAGTTCAATAAACTTTGATGAACTCAGATAAGTGCATGCAATAAAAATATTCAAATAATAGGGTTTATACTAGAATAAGATATACACTAGAAGAAACAATTTTACAATACAAATACTTCTAACACTCATATCAATATCTCATTAAAATTATGATTGAACACGTGCACTTATTTTGAATGCGGTCTTCTCCAAGCGATTAATTATTTGCTTGTATTCCGTTCATCAATGCATTCTCAATATAAATTGTCATGTGAAACAAATTTCTTTAAAAAAAAATTAGTGCTTTAAATTCAACATGGGAAATTATAGTACAGGAGTATTAATTTACTATCAAATTACAGACCAATCTATGCTTCCACCTTACAGTTGTAGTTTTTTGTAATTATTTTGCATAAATGATTTTTTTCTATTAGAAAGCTAGGCAGTAAGCTTACAATATAAAACACAATTTTTAAATTGCTAATTACAGATATAGTGATAGGGTGAATAATTACACACACTAAAACATTTAGTACATGAACCAACAATTAATTGAATCCTAACCATAGGCCTCAAACAAAATTATCATCGCTATCCTTATAATTGAAAAATAACATT
This sequence comes from Timema cristinae, assembly GCA_039000515.1. Taxonomy (NCBI): domain Eukaryota; kingdom Metazoa; phylum Arthropoda; class Insecta; order Phasmatodea; family Timematidae; genus Timema; species Timema cristinae. The sequence continues at coordinate 24,039,338 of JBCFYV010011172.1, forward strand.
CTTTAAAATAAGATTGGATGGTACATTTAAATATAGTTAGTATTTTCATTCGACTATAATTGAAAAGCTCGTTCCCAAAACCAGTTGTCTTTTTTTTTTTTAATTTACACAAGAGCTCAAAAAACTGTAGTAACCAAACTTATGTGCATTTTTAATTTCAAAATGTTTTAAATCACTCCCAAGACAGTGTGTGTCTCTTTTGAACAATATAATTATTAAATTGAAATTGAAAATCAATGAAGTTTGGTTGGTAGTTTTTTAGGCTCTCCTATAAATAAATAAAAAATTTAAAAAATGGACAACTAGTTTTGGGAACAAGCACTTCAATTGTTTCATTTTACTACCCGCCTGATACATCCACATATTTACACTGATGTTGTAGGTAGGAGTAAGGTGGAATTTAGAAGAAGTGTGAAAACATCTCAAAGGAGGAAGGGTGGGAAACCATTTAGAAAAAAAAAACCTTTAGTACACCAGAAATATATCCTCTTTGTCCCAAGAAATTCAGTTTGCAGATTGTGCAACTTCTGAACCTAGAAACAACCTTATATCAGTAAGTACTTTAATTTGTGTGCAGTGTATACATAATCTGGTTATTTCAACGTTGTGCCCCATTAAACCTGAAAGTTATATTGGGTCTGATACTCAAAATAGTATGTAAGAAGCTTGTTAAATTATAGGGCTGAGTAAGCAAAAGCAAGTAATTTTTTTAACAAGCTCTAAAAAAAAGGAGGGGAGGGGGGGGGGGGGCATGCTGTGGAAGAAATTTACTTTACTTTCAAACCCAAAACAGGGTTCCTACAGTATTTGTAAAAAAATTCTCCCTGACTATTTTCCCAAGTTCCCTGACCAATTTCTCATAAAATTTCTACTATAACTTTACGATACTATACATGTGAAAATATTAATTTGAATACATTTATTTCGGCCTCCTCCTCCCCTAGAGCCGACTTTGCCTCACCTCTCATGGAAGAATAAGAAAGCAGATGTCTTGCCAATCAGTTCAGGGAAAATGATGGAAAAATAATTAAATATGTCTAACCCTATCAAAAAGTTGTAACAAACTTGATTCACTTTGGTATCATGTGCAGAAATACGTACTAAATAACAGGCCACTAAGAATATACTAAAAAGTTTGGTATCATTACAGTCTTATTTTACCTAAACTGTACATATCCTGAACTGAATAGCTCACAACAGGAGTAACTGTGTCTGCTTTCATATTATTCATGTCTCAAGTCAATTTTCTTTTTATTAAAATTATCAAGTCATACAATAAAATACTATGCTATATTTAATAAAGTGAAGCTTCTTTCTTCTTCAGTTCTTGCAACTCCACTTCTATTGCTTCTCGTTTCTCTTCAGTTGACATCATTCATTTTTGTTTTCCTTCTAAATCCTTAACTTGTATATCTAATTTCCTCTTTTGTGCCTTCTTCACTTCTTTCCTGCTTCTTCATCTCTAAATATTCATGATAGCGTTTCCGAGCACCTCTCACGTAATCCAACATCTTTTTGCTAATGTGTATGTTTTTATACCTCCTCCTGCTTCTTGTATCTCATCAATAATATGACGCTGTGCAGTGACTGTTCTTTCATGCATATTTTCAACCAGTAAAGATTTATTGACTGAAAAACCACCTTCAACAGTTGCATTCCCATGCGACAAGACAAGGTAAATCTTTATTACTTCCCAAAGATGTTTTTAGTTTGCATTTCCTATTAGAAAGCTACCATGAATAGTGTCAAGTCCTACTTCATCACTAAACTGATCACAAGGACGAAATATTTCTTGAAGCTGAGATTTTTTGAGGTTGCAAAAATGCAAGTATTATTTCTTGGCATTTTCAGCCAGAACATCATTTATGATGTTGGCATGGTTGAGTTCCTCCAAAAGAAAAGCAAATCTTTTCTGGCCCAGTTGAGGTGAATGTTGAATAACACAAGGATTCAATGAAGACAAACCTCTCACAGCTTTCTGTTTTAAGGGACTTCTTTCTTGTAGTTTTGTAATCATGGTGGTTAACATACTGCGGCACTCATGTATAAATTCTAGTTTTTGTCTTTCTGTTACTGTGATTGCAGTTTCTCCTAACATACATTTTGTTGCAAATCCTACATCAATATTTTTGCTAAGGATCAAATTTTCTGATTTTTTTGTGTCGATAGACAGTAACTTTGAACCCGTGCACTTCATCATATCAGGTTTCACGCAACGATTCATAAGGTATCTTAGAAATTTCTCTACAACTTCAAAAAGATATGGAATCATTGGTCTGAAACCGTTGCAGGAAAGGCTGACAATCATCTGCAATTGTCTTGCAGAAAGCTAGTTTACACTTTAGGAATGGAACACAGGCTGCTCTTTTCAGTGTGTCTACAGGTTTTGTTTTAGAGAATTTTGCTTCTTTGAGAAACTTAACAACATGGTCCCAAATTTTTAATGCCCTTTGAAAGCACTTTGCATTCTCTAACCACCGCACACCACAGAACTTCAATGGAAAAAATGCACATCCTGTCAACTGGGTAAACAATGCTCGATGAGCTGGAAAGTTAGTGGACAGGTAGTACATGTGACACAATAAGCTACTTATATCCCAATCAACAGACTCCACTCCTGTTCTCAAGGAACCATGAACAACATGAAGCCCACATATTCCCCGATTTAGCAAACTACATACTTCATTGTCTGCGACAGATTTGATGTGTTCCTGAAGAAGTGTTATAAACTTTAAATTGACATTTGGGCCATCCATTGACACTTGTATCAACTTAGAGAGTGAAAGAGGAGAAATACCATCTAGAAAATGCTTCAGTAATTCTTCAGCGGTGCTCCTATCGAAAAACACACTGTTTAAGTAATGACTGATGACTTTATTATTTCCTTGTCCCAGAATTTTATTACAATGTCCATTTGTCCTCTTTTAATAACTTTATTCAACGCTTCATCAAAACAAATTACAAAGTTGTTACATGATTTTAGGTGGTCCAGTAAATTGTTATGAAATAATGGAGCCAAGCCATGCACAATGAAGTATGCATCCTTGTCTCCACCAAGGGTAAAGGCATTGGCAATGGAACACTTGGAAAACATCAACTGAAAAATTGTACTTATATTATTGCACGAATTCAAAGACATTTTTTTGTAAACAACTTGCATGGCCCAAATTACTTCCGCCTTAGTTATATCATCTTTTATAACAAAAGTGTTATGGTTTCTTCGAGGCACTACAGTAATTTCACTTTTGGCAACAGCTTCCTTCTGTGGCTTGACAATTTCCGATGAAACAGAAAAACTCTTTGAGCAAACAGCCGATTCACTACTAGGTAGAATGTCTTTGTGTGCCAGAGATTCTGTTGAAACAGGGGAGCTTGATGAACCTGAATAACTTGACTTTTTTGAGAAAAAGTCAAAGTTTAAAGAGTTTTGATATGAGTTGGTCCTTTTACATGTGAAGCCAATGCTTGCTTTCCCATATTACTTAGGTTTATAATTTTTTTGCACACTTTACAAAATGCCTGCAACATATTACTTTCAACGCTACTGATCCAGAATGAGAATTTAGGAAAATGCTCTGGGCTTAGCCAGAGCTGATTTAAAACTGTTTTTTTGTTAGACATTGCTGGTGTAGCCGAATCAGTCCTAACTCACTGTATCCAATGATAACGATGCCAAACCTTGAACAAGAACCAAACCAATGGATCACTGAAGTTAAAAGAATTGTCATGTGCAGGCCAGGAGATTTCTGCGTTCACCTTCCGAAATAAAATTCTACCAAAACTTGTGTTACAGCAAGTTTGAGCATGGTAAGTGCCCCTCAGCTTTCTTCATTGGGGCAGTGGCTTATGACACAGTGAATATGAAATTTTTTTTCTTTCTAAGTGTGACATAATTGTCATTTCCCTGACCTTTTTAAAGCTTCCCTGACTTTCCTTGACTATTTCCCCCCCCCCAACCCCCCCCCCCTCCCCGACTTTCCAGACCGTAGGAACCATGCAAAATAGCAATTCCTCAAGTTAATTTACATATAATCATTAGTTATGGATATATATTGGAAGCTTATGAATATACAAATTGATTAAATATACTGCATCACCACATTTAAAACAGATTGTTTAACATTTTTCATGGTCTAGAAAATGAATAAATGTTCAGATTCTCAAATAGCTTTAAAAAAAACACTTTTAACGCTTTTATTTTTCTTATTTTTATGAGTGAATTTAGAGAAAGTATGGTAATTTGGTCAGACAAATTTTGGGATTCTAATCAAAGATAAATTCTCTAACAGCTTTAAAAAAAAACTTTTAACACTTTTATTTTTCTTATTTTTATGATTGAATTTAGGGAAGGTATGGTAATTTGATCAGACAAATTTTGGGATTTTAATCAAAGATAAGTTTTTACATGATAGATTTGAAAAATTGAAATCAATTTATTTTTTGATAATACTGCAAAATAAATACTGTAACTTGATGCCAATCACTTATTAGCAGCACTGATGGAGGATGATGGTTATTTTCAACAAAAATAGCCTTTATGTAAGGCCGTGAAAACATGGTTGGTTTTATTTTATGTTTTGTTAAAAAAGAGTATGACTGGTATGAAAGTGTTATTGCAAGTTAAAGTCTATTTAGTCAAAATCGACACTCAATTTATACTGCAAAAGTATGAAGCTCACTACTCTCGCATTTTTTTCCACTCTCCCTCCATACAAATGTGGGTACACTTCCTATAAATATTATTATTAGCACCGCGTCTTACTACTTCCTATAAATAAAACCTTTCTCAACCCTAAAACCACTAATGTAATTAGTGAATAAGTGTAAAACCTGAAGAGAGAGAAAAAAAAACCACAGCATTTATATGAGAGCATTAATTAAAACAAATCACAATTGTGACTTTTTTTTAACATTATCCAAATGAACTTTACCTTCAAAAGAAGGAAGCCTAAATTAAAAAGAGTGAAAAGTAATAAGCCATAAATAATGTAATTTACTCTAACAAGTCCTTAGATGCAAGATGGATTCCCAAATAATATGTACGAAGTCTGAAAAGTTAATATATATTGTGAAATAATTAATTTACATAACAAAAATTGATAAAAAAAAAATAGTTGAAATTTAAAATTGAGCCACATTAAAAATAAGAGTGATGTCCTTCATAATTCGAGTGCATCAAATGTAGAGGATATCAATAATCATCAAAAAGATGATGCCTGATATATTCAACAGATCTATATAAACTTTGTTTTGTTTATTTATGGTGCAAAAAAAATCACATTTAAAACCAAGGGTAATTTTTACTAAATCTTAATATTTTTTACAATAGCTTTGGTCTCCCGATGGAATTGTTGAAACATAAAATATGCATGCACATATGTAGAGTTGAGTTAAGACTTTAACCAAACCCTCCAACAGGCTACTCTCACAGTCGACTAGATTGCCGATGATGGGGAGATCGAGGTTCGAATCAGTCAGGTGTAGTGAGGGTGGTTTTACAAAATGGCGAGGAATGCCAGGTCTCCACCGTGGTTCGGATTCCACGTTAAACTGTAGGTCCTCCATTTCACCTCACAATCACCCTACCATTACACATTAGCGTAAGTGCGTATAACCTGAACGGGTAGTAAGACGCGGTGCTAATAATAATAATAATAATAATTAATAATAATAATACAAAATGGCTTTCCACTCTCCCTCCCAAATGAGGGCAAATTTCCTCTAAATATAAGTTTCCTAATCCCTAAAAACCATTATCTTAATTAGTACATAAGTGTATAACCCAAATAGGGATACGCAGTGCTAAAAGCCAGTAAGAAATTTTAACACAATAGTTAAAGTTTACTTAACATTTCAGTGGAATTTGTTTTAATTCATATAGAGCAGTGGTTTCAAGAGGTGACCCAGATCCCAATGGATGTCAATTCTGGCCCAGAGGCATATTGCACTCACGAGGCAGTATTTAACAGTAACCTGTTCGAGTGAAACATAGTTACATGAGGTATTTAATTTTTGTTTATTTATTTATATATATAAACACTTGTCAATTATATACTATCATTAGGGACAGGATTTTGCCTTTTCTTTTGCTTGATCTTAAAACACAGAGACAGTTGAAAAATATGCATTTGATGTTATTACGAGTAGAAAATGTTAATTTTATAGTGTCTATAATTGCAGATTTTTTTGGTTTTACCATATTTTATTAATAAAAGTCTTAATACACCTATTTTGGCTTTGGCCTTTCTCTTTTTCATACGGTATGAATTTTCTGCTGATGGAGAGAAACTTTAGTTTCTTAGAAATTGTAAGTTAAAACATACTTGTTTGGAGTAGGTTTAAAAATTGACATTTGTTAAATAACTGTCAATAAAATATAAATTGGGCGGAGAACAATGGGAGTGGTAGCAGACATCTTGGGGGAAAAATGACAGGCCATGCAGGAAAAATCTTCAAATTCGGTGGAAAAGGGCAAATTTGAAATTTTGTCCCTTGCTATTGTATTAAGTAGAACTCAGCTTTTCAAATGATAAAAACCATGTCTGTAAATATAGCTCGTTTCACTATGGAAAATCTAGAAAAGTATTAAGTGATTAATAGCATGTGACCTGCTTCCGTGGTCAAATGGTCCAAGGTGTCACTCTCGCAATTAGCCTGGATTGCCGATGAAGGGGATACCAAGATTTGAATCTCGATCTGGTGTATTTGTTTTTTTTTTACCATGTGGTTTTTCACTTTCTCTCCACACAAATAAAGATACACTTCGTCTTAAGTCCACCTTTCTAAATCCTAACATATTAGCATAATTAGTACATACGCATATAACTCGAATGAGTAGTGAGCCACAATGAAAAAAAAAAAAAAAAAAGTAATGTGAAATGATTGTAGTTAATAAAATCAATTTTACAATGCTTACTGTGCGTTGTTTTTTTTCTTTCTGAAGTGCCTTAATCTCCTATTTAATGTGTGTTTACCTAAACTATTTTAAAAATGTTTGATGTTTATGAATCTGCTCCTTAATTATAATACACAATGCCACAAAAAATTTTAGTTTATTTTTATTTATTTTAAATTATAAACAAATTTAAAAAATAATAATTTATTGAAGTAATACATCCACACATGTTAGGCAAGTTTATTTTGTATCAACTTAAATCAGTCCTCGAGTGCCAGAGAATTCAAACATGCTTCGATTTTTACAGAATCGAGTTTACATTTCGAAATTACACAATTTAATAATATAGTTTGAGGAGATGAATTGAAAAAGTAAAATGGCCATATTTATTCAACACAGTTTAACAAGCAATAGTCTTAATTTTTGTCTATTTTTAGGCGTTAAGGCTTTTTATAAACTTTACCAATTACTTTTAAAATTTGAGAATCGTCAAAGAAAATAGTAAGTATTAAATAAACCTGCGATTGCAAAAGTTATTTTTATATTAACAGTAAGACATATATGTCAAATGCTTTCTAATTTAAATAAAATATTGTAGGTATTTCAAATGCTATTGTTTTGTCCCCCCAGTTTATTAAACACACAAACTTAAATGTATAAAATGTGATAATTACAATACATACATAGTCCAAATGATTCAATATAACATATAAATCTTTATTATAAGTTGAATAGTTATGTAAAATATAAACTTAAAATAATTATATAATATAGCATATATACTTTAATCCTAAAATGCCTTTGAATAGCTAAGCATTTCATCAATGCTTAAAATGAATAAACATAAAATAGTTATATAAAACAGTAATAAAAGAGTAAATTGTCCAAAGCATGAAACCTCTTGGTTTCAAAATAACTTACAAGCTCTTTCAAAATTATATCATTCCAACTTAGGACTATCAAAACATTAAATACCAGATAGGAAAAACATTTAAACAAACTTAAGACTACTTCCAACTATTAACTTGGTTTACATTTTAACTATGATCTGTTGGGCACATTGTTAAAGTAATCAGTCCTGAACATGTAGTTAAAACGAAAAACATCCTTGCAGATCTTAATTCTTGGACAAAAATACCGCTTAATGGATTCACAAACCTCTTAAAGCAAACATGCTGTATACTAGTGTTGAAAAATCAAACAAAAATGTGCACCAAAGTTCATTAATATATTTTATATTAAGTTTTTTGTTAAAATTGGAATACATTTAAATTTATCAAAAAACAAGAATAGTAGGATTTAGGTATGAAGGGTCTTCTGGAAGGTTTTTTTCGCTACCTAAATACTAGGTACATTATAGATGGATTATGGTAGAGGAAAGTTCTTCCAGAAGGTCCTTCCTACCAAAATCCTGCTATACATGTTAAAGTTTAAATAACCAACAGGGTTAATTTGATTTTTACACTAGTTATGAAACTAAACTGTAATTTATCTGCAAGATTGTATCATATTTATAATTTCAACTGAGCAAGTATGTGGCTTGACTTAAGTGCAATATGTTTAGTTAATATATTAAAATAAGTAATCAACTAGTTAAGACTATTGTGCATAAATTACAGGCAGCTCTTTTCACATTAAAAAATGAGGGGGTGTTTATGTCTGATAAGGCGAAAGTTATGATACAAAATGAGATCAAAACACATTTATTAAGGGTCTCTGTAAATTTTTAAGGAGCTTGCGAGGTATGCTTCATTTTTGTGATACTTCCTGTCATCAGTGTTTTACGTTTTCATAATCTACAATAGTGTTCCCGAGTGGTGAATCAGGTGTGTCATGTGGCCACAGCCCATAGCTGTTCAATAAGAATGCAAATAAAGTTGGTTCGAGCTACGGTCTTGCATCGTCTGAATTTCTTATTTACTCGTGCTTATTCAAACTTTAAATACACTTGACAGAAATTAAAAGCTTTGACGTAACGCTAGAGTAACACCGTTCACCCACAGAGCTTCTCAAATAACACTCAAGAGTGATGTGAGTAAACCTTAAATTACCAGCCAGTAACTTGTGCGTCACAATTCAATGGTCGTTTGCTGACCTGTTTGATAACCGGTTTACAGTGTGTTGATGATTAGTCAATGGAAACACATGTGTTAGTCGCTGGGCTACCTCGGTTACAAACTCAATCATCTTGAATGAACAATCACTGAAGATTTAATGAATTACTCAAGATAACTTTCTTTTGACATTTTGTACAGTGCTATACATTTTTCAACAGTTTGTTGCAGTTTCTTTGAAGTGAAGAAGAGCCTGCAGTTTATATTTTTTTCACTCTATGGATGAATACACAATCTTCATTTGTTACATCTTTTATTACTAATAAGTGATGGAATAGTGGGGAGAGTGAGAGAAATATACAAGGGAAGTGTGAGCTGTGTGAAAGTGGGAGGGGAGTGGACGGAATGGTTTGAGTTGAGGAATGGCTTTAAACAGGGAAGCGCACTCTTGTGGAATATAGATGTGCCGCATAAGTTCAAAGAAGTGATGTACAGGGCGTACTATGTCCCAATATTGTAGTCTGCATAAGAAACCTGGGGGATAAAGGAAAGGGATAAGAACAGGATACACACATGTGAGATGACATTTCTGAGAAGTAGGCTGGAAGTGACAAGGATGGACAGGGTGAGAGAGAAAGAGTGAGTGAAGGAGGAACCCCAGGAGGAAGGATAGAGAAAGTGAGATTGAGGCGGGATGGACATGTGAAGAGGATGAAAAAGGGGAGGATTGTAAGGAGGATCCTCGAAGTGGAGGTAGCGGGCAGGAGGCCAAGACAAAGACCGATGGACAGGTGAACTAAGGGGGTGGAGAGAAGAAAAGTTGATTGGGCCAGCATGGAGGAAGAAAGATGGTGGGAGGATAGAAGTAAATGGAGAGCCTTATGTTCAAGACAGACCCTGCCAGTGGCAGGAAACTGTACATCGGGATGATGAATAATTACGAACCAAATTCTCCTTGCATTTGAGTCACTAAACGTTATACTTATAAATATTCAATCTTCTAGAAGACTGAAGGTGCTTGCAAGCTAGATAGTATGAAGTGGTTGAAATTCTGCCATTTTTGTGTAGCATTGTGTGTGAAACATAAAAAACAAAACAAGTTAATGAGCAGTTTGTGACTTCAATCACAAACCAGTCCAAACACAGTTGAGTTAACTCTGTGAGCGAAAGGCTTTATGTTTTACCCAAATAACTGATTGAACCAAATATTTCCAATAATTGTTAAAAGAAGCGGGCACATAAAAGAACTTCAACATTTTATCTTTGACTACTTGAAGTTATGTTAGGTAAAATTAGTTTATACTTTCCTAATTCTAATTTACCATACAACCGTTGGACTGAGTGTGTAAATGATTTTCCTCTGCCACTGCAAGTACCAAAAACAAATCAATATACCGCAAACATTTTAGACTTGTTAAGTGTATTGTCAACTTAACAAGTTCTTGGAACAATGATCTACAAGACGATGCAGTTATACTAAACATGCATTTCACTTGACACAATTTTATCAACATTGTGTGTTTTTCAAGAATTTGCAGAGTTGCACAATTTAACAAAACATTATTTTTCTTTAAACATGTGATATTACACAAACTCAACTTTCTCTTAGTATTTGTGTATAAATAAAATGGTAACATGTTGCCATCAACACCAAACTAACTAAAATGCAGTCTATTTACAATTTTATGTGTTAGTGGTCATATAAAGATGTTCATATAAGGGGTTAATATCGGCATTTAAGTATGATACCCTGTCTCAATGTATTTGCCTTACTTTCAGAATCAATTTAGAAATTGCAAATTAGATTTCATGGGAATCAATTCAACACTAGCTAGTTGCTGATCACAGTGCTAATAAATAAGTAATAATAAAATTAAGTGCACCAATACTGAAAACAAATGAGATCCGGCCTCTCCTTAACAAGGCATATACACTGTGTTTACCCTGAAAGGTAGCGGACTCACCTAGAATGATTATGCTACACCATAGTGGAAAAACACAAGTCAAGTTTGCTACCTTTCTGGGTAGACGTAATGTACTAGAAACTTATTTTCACACCACCAGTAAAAATTTTATATTTGTGACAATCATGCCATAGAATTAAGTATTTCAGATTGAATTTCTGGCATAAAACTTTCAGGCGAGTCTCAATGGTTGTTTTACCTCAGTAAAAATGGCTAACTTGGTAGAAAACACATCATATACGCATGCATTATGCAATTTAAGACATTAATGTACTTAATCATTACTGGTGGCATTCATCTTTAGTTCTATTTAATATAATAATTTAGTTTAGTAAAAATATGATGGAAAACCTTGAATGCCAAAATGGCCACAATTCAAATAAAAAAGTTACCTGAATAATTAGTTGGAAAACGTGTCATTAACTGCATAAATTATGAATTTAGTTAGAGACCAAAATAATTTTAATATATACTTTATATAATCTAAAAAATGTTAAGCATTTGTTTCGGCAAAGCCATAAGATGCTTTTTACTGCAGCTTATACATATAGGGCCCATGTGTAATCAAGTAAAAAAAAAAGTGCCAAGTCTTGAACTAAATGAAGTGTACAAAGTGTATATTTTGTTTTTATTTCAATTAGAGAAGAACACATGTGACACGTTTTAATAAAATGTATATAAAAGGTAGCACTTGTTCTCACTGCCCACTGCAAGTCATGGGAACAGAAACCCCCCTGGATATACCCAGGAACTTTGACTCTGACCTTGAAAATTATGATCTAGCTTTGTCACATTTGCTAATACCAGAACTAAACACCTCATGTTGAAACACCGAGCTTATCTTGAAAACTACGCCAATTTAACTATTCCCTTGGTTTTTGTATCTCCTCGGCACCCTAATGCAGTTTCATTTCCTCTTAAATTGCAATTCCAATTTTCTAGAATAAGTTGTTAATTTTGGTGTTAAACGCACAACTAATAAATTACTTGTATTACCAAGTTTTTAAACCCCCTTCGTACCCTTTTCACATACCATACCTAATTTAGCCTTCTACTGTTCTTAACTTTATATGACCAGTCAAATGTTTAAATCTACCTAACCAAGAGTATTGACGACTCTGCTACCATCAGACACCCATTTGTGTGTGATCAACAGAGTTTTTATACCAGTTTTTACAGCGAACCCACTTTATCTACAATCTGTTTAACCATAACGATTTATAGATGGGATTTTCTCAAGAAAACAATATTTCCTATAGTGATACTCAGCTAACCTCTTTTTACTTTCTAGCTTCCAAATTCCATAACTTGAATGCAAAAAATATAAAAAAAGCATTTCATTTTTATATTTAAAGCTATTTACCTCACCACAAACTATCCCACAATTTTTGAAAATTATATCAATTTTAAAAATTTCATAAAATGAAAAAAATTACTGTTAATTTAATACCAGTTTTCAATTTAAATCTATGGTCTAGTGGTCAAACTTCCTTGTTACAGATCCGCAGGCCCAGGTTCGATCCCCGGTGCTTCTAGAATTTATCTGCGAGGCACTGGGTCTGGAACGAGTCAAACTCAGCCTTGCGACGACAAATTAGTTACTTGAATAAATAGGTAGCAGCCCCAGCCTAGAAAATTGAGACTAATGGTGGGAGGGTTTGTTGTGTTGACAACATGATAACTTCTATTCACAAATATTAGCACTGTTATTGCTAACAGCGGTGCCTGCTAGGTCAGTATAGCTTGTTTGCGGACTCATTCCATGGAAGTTTGAAAAAAAGAATGTTTATCAGGGTGTCCTGCCCAAATATATTTTAAAATTCCCTGATTTGTCCCTGTTTTATAGGTCTCTGGACACCCTGTTTACTCTCTTATTTGAATAATAAAATACAGTTAATTGACTAGGATTGTATGAGCACCCCATTTTAAGTTCAAAATGACACAGAGGCGAGAATAAAGACAATTATTGAGAATCAAAACAAGACCAAGAGTAAACATATTTATCAAATATTTAATCATGTCATTATCAAGATAAAATAATGACATATAAAACTAAAAAGAATATAAATTATTTAATTTTTCCCTTAATATTTTTGAGGTGGTGGTAAATATACAAGGATACCCACATAAATTAATATTTTAGAGTCAAATTTCAGTTATGTATTTAAACTTGTACATAGGTTTGAAGCTATAATATAGTAAACAGCTTTTATAATTTTTGTATTCATTTATATATAAAGGATTTACATAAAAACTTATGTTTATTTTATAAAAAAAAACACTCATAAATATGAAATAGTAAGAATTTAAAATTTATGTTTTTATATCTTTCCTTTCTCGCACATAAAAAAATCACTAACAATTCTTTCTCAAATAAAATAGATTAAATCAAATTTGAATTAGGTATAAAGCTATTCATTGGATATAAATAAAAAAACTTGTTTATTTAATAGTTGATGGCAATTTGTTATCATTTCAATTAAAGGGCCTAATTTAATTTAGACAAATTATTTCCCAAAACATGAAGTGCCACAAATACACACGTGTAGCCAGTCTACATTAGTGCAAAATTAAATAATATTACAAGTTTCCACTGTAATAAGAGGTTGGTGGTACAACTTTGTCAAATCACCATTATTAAAATTATGTTTTTCAAAACACCCCAGATTTACACACACATATACTAAACATAATATTAAAATGACAGTAAAATTGTACAATAAAATCATCAATAACTTTTTTTTTACAATTTACTACTATTTAAGTTAAATTAAAGCACATAATATAAAAAAGTGTATTATTTAATAATAACAAAAAAAAATTGTGTATTAACTCTATGGGTGTGTAAGATTTTGGTTATTTGTTTAGCTTCAAACAAATCAAAAATAAACTTTGGGGTCTGCAAGGTCAGGTTTTTTAATTATAATTTGAGCGAGCCTTTCTAGTAAATTTAAAACTAATTAAAATAATGTTGTAATATTTTAAAATGCAAATAAAACTCTTGATTAAAATAAAATAACATTGTTTAAATTACAATAGCAATATTAGTTTTACACTGAGAGGAGAATAAACAACATTCAGACAAGTAGAAAGAAGACTAAACAATGAGTCATCCATTGTCAGATATAAATCCAGTACAGAAATAGCCTTATAAAATAAAATTGAATTTTATGAGTCTATAAAAATGTAAATGAACTTGGGCTTCAATTAAGGCTTGTCTCAAGCTTGAAATTCAAGTACTTGCAGACCTGTAGTAAATGAACTACATGTTGTGAAAGCTTTATATATCATCTTTAAGCCAGAATCTGTTTGCAATTAAGTGTGTTATAAATTTTATTTAATGTATTTTTAAGTTAAAATTAATATACACAAAATACAATTTTATTTGCTTAACATATAGAAAACAAACTCGATTTGGCTTAGAGAATATTTAATATATTTGAATCAGTTTTACTTCGAAATGTACCAGTTCACGTGTTAGCCAAACCACAAGATTATTTCTACCGCAAAAACAACTCTCTATATATATCTCTCTCTCTCTCCCCATGTGTTTATGGATATATAAAAAAGAATGTATACTGGGGTAAACTTCACTCCTGATTACTGTGGAACCAATCTCTGCACATATGCAAAGAGATGTTACCCATGATTAAATATTATTACTCTTAAAAGTTGTTTTAGCTTTTAGAGTGCATTAAGGATTGGTAATGACACTTGGTAAGTGCACATTTCATGAACAATCACATTAATAGTCCAATTAGCATAGTCGGAAACTTTTAGCTGGAAATCCCTGTTGCTTGTAGAGAAGTAAGGGGTAATTTAATGAACTTGTCACTGTGCGACAAAAATCACTATTTACAATATAGTTTATTTTTTTACTATAGAGATTGCAAAATAAACTTTCAAACTAATATAATGAATTAACATGTTATACTGATACTAGTTCACATACTTTGATTCAGAAATGTTCTTAGATCTTATGCCATATAAGGATTCCACAATACTAAGGTCAGTATTTATTTTTAAATTCAGAGGTCATATAAATCCCTCATTTGACTTGAAGTATTTATTTGTACACTGGGGAATTAGTCAATTTCTGATATTTAACTATAACTATGGCCTTGAAAGTGCAACCCATAGAAAGTTTAAAACTTCAAGGACCCCAAGGGAGACCAAGAAAGAGATGGGAGGAGCCGATAGCAGCAAGTGTGTGAGCCTGAGAAGAATGGAAAAATAAAGGGGGAGGAGTAGTAGAAGGAAGATAAAGATGGAGGCATTTTATTTTAAAATGACCCGGCTGCAGAGTGGAAACAGTTGATGATGATCTCAAAAAGTGATGAGAGGTTTTACTTAAAGAGAGTGAATCATTTACAAGTCGTTTAGGACTGTGTGAATATGGAAATAACAAAGTGAACTAATCTAAGTTTTACAATTTTTATTTGGATCCATGCAATATTATTTAGGTTTTGGCAAACACTAGTGCAGTCGGAGAATTTCAAACAAATAATGTTTGTTTTTTTATTGGTTCAAAATTTAGATTTTTGAAATAAAATTATGGAATTCAATATTCACTTGATAACACAGAGAAACTTATCCATACTGCATATTTTGGCCCCTACAGTTCCACACATGGCTATTACTGTTAGTTAAAGTGTTTAATTTAATATGACACATTAATTACAATTGAAACAACTTTTTTCAATAAAACTCATCATGTACTTACATACATAACAAAGATAAAATCAATGACAAGGTTACCATACATCCAGCCTACAAGATACAAGATTTAACGCTTTTTTTTTTGCATCTAAAGTGTTTAATTCAGATATATGTACTCTCACGATTTAAAAATATGTTTTGATATAATCAAGCTATGAAAAATAAAATGTTACTTGTTTCTATTTATTGCATACAAAGACCAATCTGACATGCACTAGTAAATGATAATGGGGTCAAAGAATGTTTGCCAATTCAGACCCGAATCAATAATGAATAAAGTTATACAAATGTTTTCACAAATATTTTCCACCATTAGTATTTGCATGTTTTGAGCAGTCCAATAACTAACCAGAACACGTAAGTTTCTAATGCGCTTTGACTCACTACCAAAATTTTGGGCACGAGCATTGTAATAAGGATCTTTCATTATGTGCACTAAAATAAATACAGTAATAGTTAAGTTTAATATTAGTTTCAGATGCCACTCTATATTCATAAAATAAAGTTGTGCCAACAGTGAACGTCTCTTTACATATAAATCACATATTATGAAAACAATTCATGATACAGTATAAAACAGTTTAATAAGTCATGTCACTCATAATTTCCATTACCTGTTTCCACTGGCCGGATCGCTCGACAAAACGGGCATAGTGTGTGCCGAGCTCAGATTTCCTGAGCGGTTCCCAATCACCTCTTGCGAGTAGGACACAAAAACTGATTGCCTTTCTTCACTAGCACTTTCTTTCACATGTTCATTGGTGATATCTGGAGAGTCATCTAAAGACTGAAACGTTTCTGCTTCCTGCAATTTAGATTCAAAGTGTTCTGCTCGAGTTTTAGCACTGTTGCTTGCACTGTCAGATATCTCCACATAAGAAGTAACATTATCATGTGCATCTGGATTAATAATTATTTCTTCTTGGCCGACAATATTTGAGATTGTATCGCCCGATGTGCTGCAAGCTGATTCATGTTCATACTGAACTGATTGTATCACTGGTCGATTGGATGAAGGTTGAGATAATTTATTCTCTGCCGGTTGCTCAAACAAATCCTCGGTTAGCAGGGGCATTGAAGGTTGGCGGTAACTGGTAGAAAATGAAGTCGACACTAGAGTCTTGAAAGTGTTATTAGAGCTTTGGTGTATTGGTGCCATTGGTATAGAGGACTTTGATACAAGAGAAGTCATCTGCAGTGTTACCGGCGTATGTGGAGAGCATTGGCTATTAGAACGAAATTCTGATGAAGACATGATGGGGACCCGAGTATTGGAAGTTTCTGAGACAGATGCAGATGGAAGTGTTGGCAATAAGAAAGCAGGGGACTCCAAACCCTGCATTGATTGACTGTTGTTCACAACTGCCAGTGTGTCTTGCAGTGAAACATCTGGTTGGAAAACATCTGTGTTGGCAAGTGCTGCAGCAAGAATGTCTTGATTGGACCTGCTAGACGGCACACTGTTTGTAACATTAAAGATAGATGAGCCCCCAATCTCTGTTTCCTCAACTGCATCTGCATTGTTTGGTGTGCTTGAAGAAGGATCCAGTGTCAGAATCATATTTCCAAGGTCACCAGATGCTCCAAGGGAAGATGGATCAATATATAAAGCACTGGCAGATGCATCCCCACTGCTTCCTGTATTTGTATCGTACGCAAGAAGTGTAGGTTGGTTACTGTACTGTGGTACCACCAAGACATAGCTCTGTCCATCTATCAACTGTGAATTTGCAGCTGTGCTAACGACTACATCAGGCTTCGGAGCAGACACAATGACTGAAGTGCTGCAAGATGGTATATTTACAGGTGAAGGGACAATTGCACTTGATTGTAAATTTGGTTGAATACTTGGTGCAAGTGTAATAGTAGATTGCATGGGCTGTAAACCAGGCATAGATATTTCTATAGTGGATGTTGGTAATTTTAAAATAGCATTTGACTTAGCAATTTGCTCAATAGTCGTTCTATTTATTTGCTTCATTGTTGGTTTCTTTACAGTTTGAAGCTGTAAACTTTTTCTTTGCAGTTTACGGATAGGTGTGATTGATGCTTGCGGACCATAGAGTGATCCAGAAGATGTTGGAGCCTGAGTTGTAGAAATATTTCGTTGAGTGACGATTACATTCTGTATCAAACTCTTCCCCTTTAAAGCTTGTGATACCGGAATTATACCTGAAATCCCAGGAGATCCAGAAATACGTCTGGTAGTGTTTTTTTGCTGCCCTGAGCCCGACACAATACCAAAGTGTTTTTGAGAAAAATTTGACGGAATTGACATTTTACCTGATGGCAACTTAGTGAGTGGAGAATGAAGGAGAACTTTTGTAACAGGTTCTTTTCCTCCTACATTACCAGATGAAACTGTGATTCGCTGCATATTTTGAAGACTAGGTCCAGCAGTGTCAGTTCGAGTTGCAGGAACTATTGTTCGAGGTTGTGTGGCTGCAATGATAGGTCTGGTTCTAACTGCTTGGCTGTTAGGGATAACTTTGACTGTTTTTCTTGTCATTGTTAGCGTTTGATTTCCTCCGGTTGGAACAAGTCGGACTGGAGTGCCACCAACAGAAAAAATAGTTTTAGGACTTATGGGATTGACTTGGCCTTTCTTTGATATGATTCGCTGTAGACCTGTAATATTTTGTGGATGCCCAAGAGTCAATTGCTTTGGTTGCATACCTAAAGGTGTAACAGTTTGCTTACTGCTACCAGTTGGAGACTTAATATGGAGAAATACATTATTCCCTTGCAATTGCGTGGCTGAACCAGTTGTGGTGATTGTTTTTTGGTTCCTACTAGAAGGCTTGAACTTGGCTGCTTGACCAGAAGGGCTGAGAACAACGTATGTTTCCCCTGAAGCTCTTTTTTGAAGTTTTGGTAACAATGACTGGGAAGATGGAATATTAATGGTTTTAGAAATCTTGCTTGATGAACTAATAGGTAAAGATCTAATAGGGCTAGATTGACCATCTTTACCAATTAAATAAGTCGCTCCTATAACTTTTTTAGAGGTGGTGCCAGAAGTTGTTGGGACTGGTTTAAGAACCGAAGTTTTGCCACTGTTCGAAGTGATGGTTATTGCTTGATTTGAACTTGTATTTATTGCAGTAGTTAATGCCGGCAAACTCTGGGAATCAGGCACATAAGGGTCTTGAAAATCAATAGGCAATGAGTTGATATCAAAAGTATCAACATAATTTTCAATCCTGCTTGAACTCTCGTTCACCCCTGTAGTTACAGAAGGTACCATATAATTTGAAATTATACTCGTGTCTACTTTTTCAGCTGCAGTTCCAGATGGTAAAATATAATTTGTAATCATGCGTGTCCCCTTTTTTTCTGCTGCAGTTACTGAAGGTACCATATAATTTACAACCATGTTGGTAAACTCTTTACCCTCTGTACTCACAGGAGGTACAATCAAATTAGATAAATTATTTATACCCATGTTTGTACTCTCTTTTTCTTCTACAGTTACTGGAGGTACTATAGGATCAGTTATGTTATTTAGAACCGTATTGGTATCTTTCATTTCTAATGTAACTACAGGAGGTACACTAGGATCAGATTTTTCTAGCTTTGCATCATATGTACATGAGAGTACTTCTGATTCTTTTGACAAAATGGAACATTCGTCCTTTTCATTTTTATTTATTTGTTTCTGCTTCAAGTCAGTGCAATCGATATCTAGCAGCTCTGTCTTCATTGTACTGTAATGTGATTTTACCGTTTCTTTCTTGAAATTATATTTCTCAGTCTTAAGGCCACTAACACTAATTTTATCTCTTGTTTCATCCTTTTCACTCACTTTGATACCTATTTTTACGACGTTATCATTATTCAGAGTCTCACCACTAGTTTTAAAGGTTGAAATGTCAGTTTTTAAGCTTACACTAGATTGTTTTTCAAGGTTACTCAATGTAACATTTGCAGGATAAGTTTCATCATCCTTTTGGAAATTTTTAATGCCAGCAGCAATTATATGTTTTTCACTTCGTTATCCCTCAAATCATCAAAATCACATGACATATTTTTTGTTGGATTTGATTCCGATCTATTCAAGTCAACAGCATTGCTATTTAAAGACAGGTTTTTTATGGGAGTATATTCTAACTCAACTTCACTTCCAATCATTAATTCACTGCATCCACTTCCACCACTAGAGGTTGATGCTTTTCCTTGGCTGAATGACTTCTCTTCTAAGATAGAAATTTTGTTTGAATGTGTAGTCATCCTATCCATCACAGAACATGATAAAGTTTCATTTTCTGCAGAAGAATACACCATTTCTGTATCAGAATCAGTGTCTTCAATAATATGTTTTGTTAAATTAGCTATTAAGACAGCACTTTCCAAATCTTCCAATGAAGTAGAAGAGTCCAACGTTATTTCTTTATCAGTCATTTTTGAAGTCGCTGGATATTTAGGAATACTATCATTACTTATGAAGTTATTTTGAAATGATATTTCTGTATGAGTAGCATACTTGCTTTCATCCAAGGAGAAGTCACTTGTGTTAGTAGATTTACCAATGTCTACACATGAAGTGTTCTCTGAAGTGCTTTTTGAAATATTATCCAAGTAGCTTGGAGCTTGAGTAGACATAGTTTTATCTTCTTTGGCCATATCAGATGTTTCTGTCAGTGTTTCAATAGCGATGTTAGACTGTGCATCACTTACTCTTGAGTAAATATCTTTATCTTTATTTTGAACCTGATTGGTGGGATTTTCTTCTTGATTAATTGCTTCACCACCTTCTGAAACCCTACATATATTAATCATATTGTCAAAATCACCTGTGAGTGCATCTTTTCTTGAAACATCTATCGGCATATTAACAATAACCTTACTCTCAACAAAAAGAGAATCATGTGATTGGATTTTATTGGCTGGACTTTCTGTTGACAGGATTTGAGCATCAGGATTGTCGATTGAGTCATCTAATACTTTAGTTTCAATAATATAATTATCTTTCTTTAAGGCATTGACAAGCACATCTTGTGGGGTGTGTTTTTTCTTAGTCTTTGCCTGGGCACCAAATATATCTCTTTGTGCGGATAAAGAAGTTTTTATCGGAGATTTGCTTCTTATGTGCTCAGAAGATTCACTAACGCTCCCTCCCCCTTCGTCACTTTTATCAATAAAATCATTGTTTGTTACACATTTCAAAGAGTTTTGATTTTCACCATTCTTTAACCCATGGGCATGGTTAATTTCACTATCAACATCAACTGCACAATCAGTAATGGTTGAACACTGCCCAGATATGTTAGAGTGATGACCATCTTGTGTTTGTCTATCCACAAATTTGGTCTCGTCCATGTTTTTAATTTCATCAATTGCTGTTTCGACTTGAATACTATTAAATTACTAATTGTATTACCTTTTACTGTAGGATTCACTACAGGTTGATCATCTTCACAAATGTTCTGAATTGGACCACTACTGTGAGATGAGATTTCATCAACAAAACTAACAATTGAGCTAGTACTGTTGCTAGTATCATTTAAAGAACGATCGTTTGCACAAATAGTAGTCGGGATTTTAGGTATGGTTGGTACAGTTGTTTCAGATAAGATGCTATTTACCGCATCTTCAAAATGTTCGTCTGTATCCTTTAGTCTTGACTCATTATCCTCTTGAATTACCTGCTTTTGTGTGGATGGCAATACTTCAGATATTGATGTGGAATTCTCTAACCGGTGTTTAGGCGAGAATTTACAATTTGTGTTAAGAACGGGTATTGTAGGGATTCTCCTTGTTTCTGCAAACTTTCTAGCACGTTCTTCTAAATCACTGTCTAAAATGAAGCCAGCTGAATCATCAAAATCAAAACAATCTGTAGCTTTTTGTTTCATAGGACTCTCAGATGTATTATTGGGAGGACTTGATTTAGAAGTCTCTTTAATAGTACTTATTTCTTCTTGTTCAGTAGCATCATCTACATCCCAATCTGCAAGGAGTCTCTCTCTGATCTCCACCTCACATTTCTTTTTATTTGACTTGTTTTCAAATTCATTAGAACTTTTATGCCACTTTCTTTTGCCAAATAGATTTTTACTTGCCAATTTTTTATCGGCAATTTCTGATTTATTTTTTAACGGTGTGTTTCAGGTTTATTTTTGTTGTTTAGATTGCGTGGCTTCATTAGATTTGTTTCCTCCCTGGCAGTTTCCTCTTTTTTTGACCTTTTAACTTCTGGTGGTGAGATTCCTTCTTTTGAGGTAGATGGCTTAGGGGACTGTGTCCTTCGAGCAAACTTGTCTTTAGCATTTGAACTTACCTTTGTTTGTTTAGACCTTTTATGTTTTCCAGGTATCAAAGTATCCTTTTTGCAACTGTAGTCCAAGGTATGTTTACTTTCTGTGTGATTCTTGAAATGGAAAACTAGTCCCTCCATAGATGGACTTATAAAATTGCAAAATATACATGTGTATTGTTTCAGTGGTTGAGCAACTTTTTTTGGCGTTGCCTGAATACGTACACGTGAGTCATGTACGTATGGTTCAGAATTATTTTGAAATCGAGAATGTGTGATTGATTGTGGTGTAACAATGTTTGATGTGGAAGCAGGCATGCTATGACGCTTTAATGACTCTTTACCACGATGTGAATTGCATGACTTTAATCCCGATTCATTTGTTGAAAGAGATTTTCTATTTTTGTTGAAAATCGCAGTATAGTCAGGTCGTGTCTCAGGAATGAACTCTGACCTCTCTAATATATCTGGGTCCCCACCAGTAATATTTTCGGCTAGCTTTATGTCTTCTATAAATTTTTGTAGAGAATCCTTTTTTTTATTGTTGGTGTGGTCTAAAACAAAAGAAATGAAAATAAATAAATAAAATAGTAATATTACACATTCTGGTTCACTTTTTATTAACCAATGAACCCCATTTAGGCCCTAACTAATCTACAAATTGTTAAATGACAGCGTTGATGTTAAATTACAATGCACATAAACAAAAGAAAGAAGTGTGTAATAATATAGAGAATTTACAATATATTTTAAAAAACTACATACTCTTTAAAAAACAATGAGCCATAGAATAAAGTGTCAAGTATTTAAAACAGAGATAACTAAGAAATAAGATTGTACAATTAGGCCTATGTAAGTTTAGTTTTGAGACCATTTCAAGCTTAAGTTGGTTGAAATCCTCAGTAGGGTAACCTTTTCATGCAATAAACAGGTCAAGTGAATGCCAAGTGGTTGGTTTGGAAATAATAAGTTTTAAAATTCACCCAAAGAAAAGCAATGTTGGGAATAAATGTTTATTGAGGTTTTGTAAAAAATGTCTATAAAGTGGTTAATTCTTGGGTTGTTTGGACTAGAAGCAATATTTAAACACAACATTTAAGAGATAAAATGTTTGCAAAACAGATTACCGGTAAACAAAAATGTAGTTATAATTAGTTCAACTATATTTACATGTAAACATCTAATGCATAAGTTGCTTTAACTAGATTAAACTTCAAAAACATTCAAAATTTAATTACTTGCAATATATATATATTATTTTTTAACTTATGGTTCTTTAGATTAGCATCAAGATATTCCTTATGGGCCATCCTTAAATTATGTAAGGATTTTTGGGGGATGTAGAAGGTTTTTTTTTTACAAGGAGCAGGCTGACCATAATTCCTTGAGACAAAAACAGGACAGAGTGGAGGGGTTGGAGTAGATGGGAGAAAGTCAAGTAAATTTTTTTAAATCCTTTTGCTGTGTTAATCAGAAATATCCGATCTCAGCATTATAGCCAGTGACTGCGGAAATCGACTTTACCCCACGATATGTAAACTTTATCTACCTTTGCGGGACAGTCGGAAATAGCCACAAGAGTGTTAGAATGCTGAATTTTTCATACTAGCATGCCTGTGCGCCTCTGACATCTGGTGTTAGTTTTGAGAATTGTCAATTACCAGCTGCTAAATCATAACAATAGTAGCGCTTGTTTATTTCTGCATTTCACTACTTGTAACACATGTGCAATATTTATGTGGCAGAAAACATTATTAGTGTAGTGTTTGATATTTACCCAGTTATTCTACTGTGTTAGTAACATTTAATTTATGATTGATAAATTCGTGCCCTGTGAAGGGTAATAAATATAATATTTGGTTAGTAAAGCAATTGAAAGTTCAATAATTCAGTGAGTTAAAATTTATTTTATTTCTTCTAATTGATATTTTTTTTTGTTCTTCGCCTGATTCCTATTTTGAAACCATCCCTAACACAGATATACGATCTTATAAACTACACTGAGGAAAGCACCAATGTAACACAAGATTGTTCAAGTTGTGTTGATATAACCTAATTTTCAAAAGTCTTCTTTTTATTACATATTAGGCCTGTCAAATCCTCATTTAATGATTGGTTTGACACTATTGAGGGTTGCTAGTAAAATAAAGAATAGTTCTGATAGCAGAATAAAATTTGCATTTGGGTAAAATGTGACAAATAATATGTGACATATAAAATGTTATCGATATAAAATATAAATATTATGCGATTTATAGACATTTTGATAAATTTCATATTTAAAATACATTTTTAGTTGAAAATCACATTATTTGATCATAAAAATGATAACCATGCAAATTTTCAGATTTTGAATTTTTGACTTATAATTAGCATTTCTAAAAGTAAGAAGTAAAAATTAAATACGCAGTAAACAAAGAAAACTTTTTTTTTAATAAAACACAAACATAGAGAACTTAAAATCACTCTTCACAGAACCCAACAAAACTTTTAGGTGGATGTAGATGGGGACTGCATTTCATCCTGCTCATACCATGAGTATTTTTGAGATGAACTTACTTTGTGCAACAAATTTCGGTCTTTGAATACCTTGTCATAAACTGTATCACACACACACCATGTTACAATTTTGTCTTACAATTAATTATAAGTTTGACTCTCATTGATTCGACACTTAGGTATGCAACATGTGTATGATGCAACCAACAAACGCACAGAACATAGAAACACAGAATAAAACTTATGCTACGCTGAGTCACACAAGTGTTGCCAAAACGTAGCTTATATTTTCTCTGAATAATTAACTCTAAGGTTACACTGTTTATTCAATGCATAAGTGTCAATCTCGATCAACGCACCTTTATAAATGGTTACATGAATGAGTAGTACCTACAATAGCAGTTATTGATGCAAACTCGACAAGATATGACTGACACTAATATTTGAGCATATCTTAAAGTTTTTGTAAAAAACGGGATGTAAGGTCGTCCCTAACAAGGGGGGAGAAGGGGTGAACAGAACCCATCTTATATAAGGTTTCTTTAATCAATGTTTATGGCAAAACAAAATCTAATCCAGTTTTTAACCCAGAAAATTCTGGAATGTTTAATTTTCATTCAGTGATTAACCCCAATTGAATCAATAATTTTTACTGTTTTATAGAAATAATTGAAATAGCCTAGACCCTTCATATTTTGCAAAATGATAGTTAATTTACAATACACATTAAAATTGACTTGTCTTTTTAATAATAATAAATATAAATAGACAATTAAAATAATCTAATTTACCAAATTGTAAAAAATTATGTACGATATAGGGGTGGAGGAAGGTGAGGCTGGAAAATATTAAGATCCTTTATGTGGGGAGTGGAGTCAAAAATTGTGAAAAAGTACAAGACAAAGTAATTTAAGGACGGCCCCTTACAGATGTAATTTATATGAATTTACTATTCTAAAGTATACTTTATCAGGATTATATATTTGGCTTAGAATGGTCTTTATCAAGTTGGAAGAAAGCAACGCTATACAATTAAGTATATAAAAAAAAGGCAAAGCATAGGGGATGAATGATTGATTTTAACTACGGAGATCAGCTGTAACTGAGTCTTATTCGAATAGATTAAAAATGACATCTGAACATGAGAACTGAACCTGGGACTTTTGGATTAGCATGCCAATGCTCTACCAGTGAACTATCCAGGGATTTTCCCCTGTTCAGGGTTGTTATTCTTAAATCATCATAATAATTCCTGTGTCAGGTGTCATTTTTTAATTTATTGGAATCTTTAACTGGGGTTAGATCACATTTTTTCACTCAGGGTTGTAGGAAGTTGTCATAACATCAATTTATTAGGGGTGTGCGAATATTATAAAATTTTATTTTATTTTTGAATATAAATTTCTTGATTATTAGTATTTGAGTTTTGAATATAAAATTCTAAAAATTCAAATTACTTGTGCATTTTCAAATACCTTAAACAAATATTGATTCATTCAGCTTAAACACTTTTTTTTATGTTACACAATAATTATTTTGAGTGATGTGTATTTATTTTAAATACTCACATACCTTTATTTACTTTGTTCACTAAAACACAATAAAATTTCCTTCACCAAGAGATTATCATGAGACGTCAGCTAACTAATCACCCTGTTGATAGTTTATTTTGTGCTAGCACCAGTAAGTAACAACTAATTATACCTAGATTTTATTAAATATATAAATTAAAAAATCAATGTATTTGATTAAAAAATATTTGTAATCTAAAAATCACCATCCGCACAACCCTATAATTTATAAGCTATTAAAGTCTAAGTCATCTTGCTGCTCCAAATACACTAACAGAATTTATGAGTGCACTGCTGTGGCAGCTTTATTCACTGGGATGAGCTGTTGTGTGCTGTGTGTGGAGTAAACAGACTTAAGTGACTATCTAGCCAAAGATTTTCCATGGGGATAGTAAGCATCAAAAGTTCATTGTAGCTAACTTAGTTATTTCATCATCTTCATCGACATCCACCTATTTGATGTAAGCCTGAAAGATTGCGGTGTAAAATAAGTGCTCATTTAAAGATTGTTTAAAGAAAGTTGATGTCGATAGTATCCAATGTAAGATTTTTGAGTTTATTTAAGTTACATTTTTCAATCAATATCATAAAGGCACAAGCCACATCAAGAATACTAGCTTTTAAAACTTTCTAATAATATTTACGTCTTCAAACTACCTATATTTTTCTTTCTATTAGTTACAATTTGAAGTTTTCAAATACCATTAAATCTTTTGTACAAAGTCTCAGTTTTATTTTTATAAGAGGGGATATTCACACAATTTCTGAACTAAATGCCCAGACCAACAACACACCACTTGCAAAATAGAGCTCTAAGAAGTACAAACACAAAAACCAGTCCCCCCGCCACGAATTTATTCCTGTAAAATAAGGAATGCCCCAAATTCACTATATTTCTTGTGAGGGAATTGAACCCAATAGCCTTGACTTAATAGCCAGACATGATGAGTGAGCTAAGAAGTTGAATTTGAGTTTTTGTTAGGCTAAAAATTAAGACCTATTAAAACTATTTAAAGTTTTATAAGCGTTAAATCCGGTATGCCGTTTAAATATAAAAATATAAATAAGAAAACTTACCCAACCCTTTCCTTATGAACTCCATCTTTCTGCGACAGTTGTATAAGCAGATGGAATCATGATTCCGTATGTATGAGCTAAACAAAAATATTTCTACTTGTCAGAAATTTAAGTAACATATACTCAAACATAAGTAAAATTAGTTTTAAAAAAGGAACACAATCAATATATAATAAGGCAAAGAATACCACACACTAGATGGAGGTGCATCAGACCTGCATGGTGTTTTGGTATGCCTACATGTACAAACTGGCTCAATATGATAAGGATATCAACACAGTTCATATTACTGACAGACAAGCATTAATTACCATGCCACTGAAAGAGTAAACCATACATAAAGTTAGTGGTTTAGATCAATGGTATTAATAATAATAATAATAATAATAATTAGCACCACGTCTTACTACCCGTTGGGGTTATACGCTTTAAGTACTAATTACGCTAATGGATTAGGAATTGGGAAGGTTGAATTAGAGGAAGTGAACCCGCATTTATGTGGAGGGAGAGTGGAAAACCATTTAGGAAAAACCACCCCCAGTTCACCTGACCGAGATTCGAACCTCGATCTCCCCGTCCTCAGCAGTCGAGCTCAACACGACAAATCAATGGTGTTAAGCCTGAGGTTCGTGAAGCCATCTTAGGTGGTATGTACGATTTAAATTTTATTTAGAGATAAAATGTCATTATAAATACTGAATAATCAGGGCTAAATCTAGGGTTAGCTACAAGAGACTCAGACATAAAGATATGTGAGCTGAGAGAGAGATTTATATATTTTAGATGTAGATTGCATTATGAAATTACAACTTTGGGGGTACAGAGTTGAAGAGTGAGGGTTCACAACCAAAAAGGTTGAATACCACTGGTTTAGATGGTAGATAGTGTTAATTAGAGACCGGATGTTAGGCAAAATGCCTATACTTTATTGTTATAGATATAATAAAAATGACAATATATGTTCATGTTGGGGTATTGGGATTGTTTCAGCAAAGATAATTTTGGCTGTTTTTGCCTATTTTCGTGTATACTGCTTATTTACCTGATTTTTGAAATTAATTTTGCATTGCAATAAAATATATTAAATGTACAGTAGCCATTATTTTATGAATGCGTTATAGTGTCACCATGTATTGTAAAAGTTCCACTTCATATTCCCCCTTATGTTTTCGGCGACCCAAAACTTGTTTCTGGAAGGGTGTGTTTTTCCCAATTTGTGGTTTCTATTGTACATGGTCAGTTCCATAAGCTGTCAATCACTTTATTTAATTCAACTGCATTCACGTGGGAGTGTCTGGCTAGTCTTGTTGATATTTCTCGCTGTTCGTTTTCCTCATCCACTCAAGACTGGTATTTTAAAAAATGGTGCGACAGTGTTTGGTGGTTTCTTGTTGACATTTACTGGGCAGAACATCACTCACTCTTTCCTGCCCTCCATATCTACCAAACACCTGCGGGAGGGTAAGTGACTGATAATCACTCAATCACACCTTTAGCCAGGTTGAATTGTTAGATTTTTCCTTTGACCCTTATCTAGAACTGTGACCCATTATCTTAGCTCCTAGACACCGCAACTTGTTGTATTTAAACTGACACTGCCTCACTATGGCACATACTAATAGTGTGGGTGTTGAGTGTCATCGGCCTTAGTTTTTTATACAAATGGAACTACCATAACAGACTTTTCCCTGCCCTAAATTTCCCCCGAACCTCATTCGTGCGTTCAGACAAGACTGGTTCTGTAAAATGAAAACAGAGTGCAGCATGAAGATGCGCACGTTGGTGTGGCGAGTTGTGACCATCTGTCAGTACGACAAGTGGCATTGTTCTGTATTGACCAGTGTCTGTGTTACACATGCTTGTATGACAACATGCATGGATGCATTTGCGATTTCATCATGGACCGCAAACATGAGCCGAGAGCAAACATAAAATACTGTATCTTACTTGGAAAATCTGGAACCGAGATCTTCCAAATGATGCAGTATGCTTACGCAATGAAGCTATGAGCCCTCCTGTGTGTTTTGAGTGACACTCGCATACCAGGAGAGGCAAAATGTCACTGAAAGACAAAGAGAGGTCAGGGCGCCCTTACACGAGCACAAACCAGGTGATTGTAGACAAAGTTAGGCAACTTGTACGTGAGGATCCCTGGATGACCATTGCAGACAATCTTCATGTCCGTTTTTAACATGCACCGCGTTACTGCTAAGTTTGTACCCAGGTTTATGACCCTCGGACAGAAGGAGTACTGTGCCAAAGTCTGCCAAGAATTCCATCAACATGCTCTGGATGATCCAACCTTCATGTCAAGGATCATCATATGAGACAAGAGTTGGCTATATTGGTTACGACCCGGAGACCATGCAACAGTCTTCGCAGGGGAAGAGCCCCAGATCTCCAAGAGTAAAGACTGCGAGGCAGGTCAGGAGCACGACCAAGTGCATGCTCATCGGTTTCTCCAACATTCTAGGGATTGTGCACTATGAATTTGTTCCCGAGAGTCAGACAGTCAATGGCAAGTTATACTGTCATGTTCTAAGGTGTTTGTCTGAAGGAGGACATTTGTCGGAAAATACAAATGAGTGCTCCAACATGACAACGCACCCGCAGACACAGTGATGACAACGTGTTCAGTTTATCAGATGCAACAACATGACCATTGCTTCTCATCCCCCGTACTCACCGGATTTGGCCCCCTGCGACTTCTTCCTCGTCCCTAAGATTAAGTTAAAACTCAAGGGCCGTAGGTTCAACACCGTGAATCACAGGCGGTGTTGTGCACACTTTAAAGCCAGGATTTCCAGGGAGCTTTCCAAAAGTTGAAAAAGTGCTGGGATCATTTTATCACAGCACAAGGGAACTACTTTTAAGGAGATAGTGGGCAAATTTAAATCAAATAATTTATTTACATTTTAGAGAACCAGTCTTGAAACTGTTTCAGTTTGATACCCCTTCGTACAATGACTTATTTTATTTTATATTCTGACACTTTGTTTTTGACTCGTATCGAAAATTAATATAATAAAGTTTAAACATGTTTGGAACATAAATAAGCAATACTTAGCTTTGTGTTTCAAGATTCTACTATGGCCTTTTTTGATGGTTTAAAAGTTACCATAACAGTAATGTATTCCTCTACCTCACAAATGATGTCAGATCATATATCAAGTGACCAAAGTGGACGAATATGAAATTGTTTTCAATAGTTTTCAACTGTCAAAGGAGGCCAAAGTTGCATACATTGTACCATCTTAACAAGTGAGCAGTATAGATGATCACGCATAATAAGGTTTTGTTTTAACTTGATCATTTGGCATTTAATCTACCTAGCTGTCCTGATCTTTGTCCCATGATAACTGTCAAATTTGTTGACCAATTTTAACATTGGTAAATACATTTTGTTTGTACGTAGATTTAACAACCTACGTACAGTTCAAGATTTTTCAATCTGGTTCTCAGTTTCAAGATGGTGGCCACTCAAAAAGCTAACCCAGGCCACAGGCTGGAAACAGTAATAGATGTAGGTGTAAAGCTCAATTTAAGTGATTCAAATTGTGGCCCTATAAATTTAAACAATAAATTGCATACTTAGAGCACTTTATTTTATTTTCTAACATCTATTGAGACTGACTTCCTAAACCGCGTGAATGACCTTTATTCTATTTGAATATAATGTACTTTTTTTTAGAACCCTATTTTACTACTCATTCAGATTGTATCCTTCAATGTACTATTGAATATATAATAATTAAATTTGTCTTCTACCTAACTTTATCACCAAGGAAAATTATTTATTAACTTCGAATCCAAGGAGAAATGTATAGAAAATATTTCAACTTGAAATACAAAGTGAAATCTTAAGAATGTATTAACGATAATAAAATAGTGGGAGCATAGTCTAAGCTACTGTTCACAGAACTATTATAGTATAATTTCATAGAGCCCATAGAGTACAAAGTATGCAACACAATGTGAGCTTTGTTAGGTAGCAAGTTTACCTCGCTTGTTTCCACTATGGTGCAATTTTTATAATAGGGGCACGATGAAACCCGTCAAGGTAAGACTGTAAGCTTTCACTGTTAACAAAGTGTAGATCAAAACGAAGAGTATAAACAAATGGTATTAGCACCAAATGAAACTTGAGCCTATCATCTGCCTGGTATAACACATACCAAAATACTGATTTGTGCCAAAGTGAAAGACCCTTGAAGGTAATGAATTGTACTCTATTGGCAGCATTTGCTCCTTAGCCAGATTACATTGTTTATCTTAGAATAAAAATATACTAATAAAGGTAAAAACACTTGCACATATTTACACACACTTTGATATTTTGATGCTGATCACATCTTCTTCAAGCCAGTCCCACATTATTCGCAAATGGGGACAAATGTTTGGGTTTTGGATGACTGCCTGAGAAGTGTCGGAGGTACACAAATCGTGAATGGAGAGTATTTGGATTTGGGGAGTTTTACTGTGGGAGCGGTTTTTTGACACAAATCAAAGGAAGCGAATGTTAGCCAATATTTGGGGTAGATTTGTGAGAAGTGTGTGAGGTCCACAGAAGATGAATATTTGCATAGGTTTCATGACACGAATGTAGGAAAATATTCTGA
The DNA here is from genome assembly GCA_039000515.1 of Timema cristinae. Classification (NCBI taxonomy): domain Eukaryota; kingdom Metazoa; phylum Arthropoda; class Insecta; order Phasmatodea; family Timematidae; genus Timema; species Timema cristinae. The sequence continues at coordinate 24,070,992 of JBCFYV010011172.1, forward strand.
TGGTAGTAAGACTGAACTGGCAGTTTGCGTCAGTGATGCCAAATTGGTTGTGAAAGATGAAAACTTATCTGGAGGTTCATCTAGTGTTGTGGTTGGCAGGTGGTAATAGTGTTACCACAGGGTTGAAGTCAGGCCTAGTTAACTGATATTCAGGTTGGGTAGTTTTCTAGGCTTTGTGATCCAATGATGTGCCAGTCTCCATCTTCTTAACTGGGTCATAATACAATGAGTATTGTTAAATGATTTTAACAATTTGACAGTGTAGCAGTCCTAAAAGTTGAGGTTATGAGTGGAGGCATATTGTGCTGAAACTAGTTTTTCTGGGTCCTTGATTTTAGTGTAAATTCTTCTTCCTATAATGTAATCAAATTCTCACACATGGTCATAATCATGACTCTAATTTGGCTAATGATGTGTGTTAGAGGGGTGGAAGGATGATACAATAATCACATGTTGACCTTGAGAATTGAGATTAATATGCTCAACAGGAAATTACAAAAACTTGATAAAATTCCCTGACTTTTCCCCAAACAAGCAAACTCCCAGACTTTTCTGTTTTCCAGATCACTGGACACCCTGGTAAATATTTGTTAGTGTTTTTACTTTTATCAGTGCTTTAGTTTTTTACAATTCTATCATATTTATTACATATTATATTTTACCTAATACACTTTAATGAACATACATATTGTTTCTGTTAGTTAAGTGTGCAATATTATCTGAGGAAAGTGTTTGAATGAATCTGATTAAAACAAATTTGGGTCTGAGCCTCAGAGTGTGTTGCTGTCTAGAGTAGAAGGTCTTCACCCAAATGTGATCTACTACTATACTATAAAGTAATCATTCTGTCACTATAGCATGTATAAAACTCAACTTTATCCTTTCACTGAAAAACACAGGTCGAACTGAAATTTTACATATGGGCATAACTCACACGTTTGGTTAACCTATGGGGTAAATTAAAATTACTTATACCACTTAAACTAAAATACCCCCTCCACTCTTTGACCTCAGACGTATCTCCTGAATCGCTGGTGCTAGAGATTTGCCCTTTGGGTGGAGGGTACCCACAGGCACTAAACTTCAAACCCAACCCAACCCCAACCGTCCTCAGACGAACCCCCGCAGCTGAAAAACCACTTAACCAACTGAGCTGAAATTTCATATGGACCTAACACAGACTTTTGGTTAACATAGAGGCAAATTAGAATCACCTATATCGCTTAACCTTAAAAACACCAACTCTGCTCCCCTCCTCCCCTTCCACAGATATCTTCAGAACCAATGGGTCTAGGGCATCATCCTTGGGTGAAGGGGAGGAACCCACGGGTGCTAGACACCTAACATCCCCCAGGTGTAGCTCCAGAGCTCGATAAACCACTATCAGTTTTACTAAACATAAATAGTAATACCACAAATACTGTTCAAACGATCATGTAATCCAATCAATGTATAGATACAATAAGGACACTAGGCTACTTACTATGAATCCTCATTGAAGAATTTGACAGCAAGCAATGGCATTTTCACAAAGTCCCTAGTGATTTCTTCAGGAAGCTCCTCCATCTTCATAACACTCCCTGGCCACCAAATGCCCTGGCATTTGGTCCATACCACATTGCCACTGGAGTAGGGCATTTCTGTTTGGTCGCACATGATTAGTAGGACTTATTGTTACTTCTCTGAAATATAAGTTGTAAAACATACAATTTAATGAGCAAACCAGGTTTTAAAGTTTTATTTTCAACAAATGATAGAGTAATTCATGAACTAAATTAAATTGTGGTGTAAATGCTAAATTCTAGATATCCAGATAGGTAGTTTACCATTAAAAATGTGTAAAATCAGGGGCTTAAAATATAATTGAATGAGTACATGGCTCTAAACATACTTGAGGTGTATGTAGTTATTATTTTTGTGTACAGGATGGTACAATTCAAGTGTTAACCAATTAAAAAGTTAAATATAAAACTACACAATGGACAAAATCTTAATTGAACAGTTTAAAGGTTTCTTAAAACCTTTTGGAAACAAAAAGTTTTTATTTAGTGCTTAAAATTAATGTCACACGAATGTGCACCATTATGAATTTTTTCACAATGCACTGCTGCAATTGTTGGCGAAAGCTGTACATAACCGTGTGATAAAGTGTGTCATAACATGAAAACAATGCACAGGTTCTTACCAGGATGCAACATTTTTCAGTTTGGAGATGTTGCATGGCCTCTGTGGTCACTGGATTTACCAGCACCTGAAAACTTCTTATGGAAGTATTTGGAATAGAAGCTGCTTTCTCATTAACTCCACAGTATTTAAGACTTAAGGCCAGAATTCCCCAAGAAAGTGATTAGCTATTTCACCAGATTTGCTTCACAGGTTCATGTAGAGCTTTTGCCAGCGATTGCAGCTGTAAATTGGGACTAGCGGTGCACATTTGGGTGACATTATTTTTAAACCGTAAATAAAAGATTTGGATCCCAAAGGTTTTAAGAAACCTGTGAAACTGTTTTGATTAAGATGTTATTTATTTTATTGTGCAGATCAAAGTTAAATATCTTTTCAGAAAATTAGTGAAAAAGTGTAACCTTTAAACTTTTGATTGTGCAAACTTAAGTATAAGTATTAATAATATTTCTGAATTATATTATTAAATAGTGGTTATACATGACTGCCTTGGCTCAAAATATAATTTAATGGTTCAACTAGTTTCAATAGAATGTTTATGTTTTTAACATGGAGTGACTTTGACACCCCAAATTAAGAAATAATTAGGCTAAATTAAAGTGAAATTATAAATCTCTGTGGCCTATGTTCTTTTTTTCTATTCTTGTATTTAAGGATAAGTTTAGGTACTTAATAATAAGTGTGATAGCTGGGACATATTTATTAACACATACTTAAGCCCATAAATTCCCTCTCTTCTGGTTTCTGCACTAAAGAAAATGGATGGACAAGATAATGCTATACAGAAGAACTTGCTTAGTGGATTTAGGGCTACTGGTTGGTTCCCTTTGATCCGGACAAAGTCATTTCCAAAGTTCCTGGCAATGCTTTATACATTGCAATAGTAAATGATAGTTTGATTGAATATTTAGAGTGTACAAGGTATGGTGATGAGAAAGTAAACTAAAAGAAAATGAAGAAGGTGGTGGTTGTTCCTGGAAAGAGTTTAGCTGCTTGCAGAAATGAAGAAAGTGACAGTGATACAGATGAACATTCCACAATTTCATCCAATGACTCTAGGCCAGAAAATAGTTTAATGAATGCAGTTGAGGAGGTATAAGTTGAATTTCTGCAGCCTACTCTGGAATACATCGATATAGGAAATTGTGTACTTGTAAAAGTTTTATCTGGGAAATGCACGTCTGTAAATTTTCATTATGCTGCCTTAATTCAAGATAAAATTAGTGACAAAGAATTTAAAGTAATGGAAATAAAATCCATTGACAATACAAAAACAGTTTTTAAATGTGTGGAAAAGCTGTCTTCAATGTTGAAATCAGTGATATTTTGACAATTTTACCTGAAACGGTCGTAGAAAAATCTGGGAGCCGCTTTCGCTATCGTTTTGAAGGAGAAATTAATGTAAAAGAAGTTGGTTAGGGTCTACTACTATGGTAAATATTACATCCTTAGTATTGGAACAGTATTGTTTTTAAAACCTGTTCAAGTTACATTAACTTACCTAAATTTATTCAATTAATGTATTTTACACAATAAATTGATGATACAAATTATAAATTAAAAATGTACAACCACTTTATTAGTTAAATATGAACAGTAAATGTTAAATAGTATCTTATTTAAACAAAATAAAACTTTGATGTGTGAAATTCTATAGTGATCAAAGTCAACCCAAAAGTTAGTTGAATTAAAGTTGCTGTGTATTAAAAACCAGCGAGTAGATTTCAAAATGGGGTGAGATTGACTCTTTTGGTCTTAGTTCCTTTAGTTTCCAAGCAATACCAAGTGGTCTATCAAAGTGACCCCATCCTATAGGGTGACTTTGATGTACCATTTATTATTTTTTCTGGCCTACTTGTCAAACTTTTCATAAAATTGATACTGAATATTTGTATACTAATGTGGCAAAATTAATAAACAATTTTTATTTATTTCAACTTTGTCTCCAAAATAACTACACTAATGTAAAACCAATTATTTAAGTCCCCCCCACCCCCACTTTACAGTACATATGTGATAGTCAACCTTCATAACTTATTAGACAACTACATTGTTGCCATTATTAGGCAGAAAAGGCTAGTGTGTGGTCAAGTGCTTGTAATGGTTCAAATATCTTATTTTTAAATGTTTATACTAGGGTTAGACTACTCAAACTGCTACCACATGACTTAGAACTAATTTTGTAACATTTTAAAAAAGTGCTCTTTTTTAACAACAAAAACACTACATAAAGAGTAGGCCTGGTTATTATTAATTATAAACAAACCACAGCTATCAAATAACATTAATCAAATATTTTATTTGTTGATGGCATAGAAGTTTAGATTTTGTTAGGTTGGTAGGCCTATAGTTTTGATGTAATCTCGGGATGAATTTTGATTCATGTAAATTCATATGAATACATTTTAAAACAATTTTGGCATAATCATGTTCTTGTTATGTAAATTGCCGATAATTAATTTTTTAATGTTATAGGCCTATTATAAATCAGGGTTAAAAAACCCTTTCCAATTGGGTTATATTATTGGTTTTTTTTTGTGGTTTAATTAAAGAAATTATGTATGTTATCCGATTTGACCAATCATTAAAATATATTAATTATTCTGGATCCAGTTAAACATATTTTAATCAATAGTAAAGAGTAATAAGAGACATAACAAAGAAAAACAATGTAACAATGTAATTCTTGGCAACAATAGGTAACTGTATAAGCTAGCAGGTTGAAAACAAAAAATAAAGTTTGTGTAGAAGGAATAGATAGGGGAGGAGGGAGTGGTAGAGTAGACCTTCCATAAAATTACTTGCAAGTCAGTTGCATAATTTATTTGTTGCTTTCATTACTTGAATGTATTAGTGTGTTAAGCAGTGAAGCTATGTATGTATAGATAGGCCCCTACATTGTTTTTTAATAAAACCCAAATTTTTTTTTTTTGACTGTGTAAAATTATAACAACCATGTTATAAAGTAAACAGGTTTATGACATTCAAACAAAATATTCTAGCCCTAAAAGTGTTAAACAATGTGGCAGAGTTTGAATGAGGTATTTTATTTGGTTAACTACTTAACTTGGGTTAAATATTGTGTACTAATCCAAGAAACCAAGAAGCATAATATTGACATGTCAATTACCTATAGACTATGTGTTTATTAGGAACACTGTTTGAAAGGGTTTGTGTTGTTACACTTTCAAAAGTAACAGTAGCACGTAATAAGCTTACAGTCTCTTTACAAACGCTACAATACTATAGGCCCAGCCAAGTAAGCAATTATGCAATTTTATAATTGATGTGAGAATTAATTCTTTTCTAAATAACATATTATGAGAGTCCATTCAGAAAGCTTAAGATATGATAGTATAGTATATTTTGAATTGAGCTCAGATGTAAACAAATATAAGTATTTATGATAAAGTTATATTTAAGATGACAATAAATTATGCGTGTTTACATATAAATAATTAAGAGCCCATTTGTATGTGTGAATGCAAGTGTGTAAATGAAGTTCTCGACTCCGGAGGGCTAAAGGCAGCCTAGCCTAGAATAATCTTACTACGCCACAGGTAAACCTACTAGTAATCTGTAAACATGAATCTAGTAAATGTGTTAGAACTTACTAATAATAGTTTGCAAAAAAATTATTTTGTTATTTGGAATAATTACTTTAGTATTATTCTTGAACACCAAAATGTATTTTCTCCTATTAACATCTTTAAGAAAATGGCAAATTATTAGGGTACATCGATTCCTTTATCATTATATCTAGTATTTCTACATTGGTTTACGCTTGGATAGTTGCAAATGAGAATGTCAAATATTATAAAATGTATTTCTATAATAATTGAAAATCAATTACATACCATAGGTATATTAAACAATAAATCTGAGAAAATGGAAGCTTGTCAGACATATTTGATCACTACTTCATCCAAAAAAGCATAGATGTAAATAAATGTCAAAATCTACACACTTTTAGTATGAGAAGAGATGCTTCCAGATAATGCAGAGTCCGTTCATGAAAATTACTTACCTGGATGACAGTTCAAAAATCATATGTTAGGGTTTTAGGTTGCCTAAACTCGTAAAAGATCACTGTTTTGTTATGTATGTTAATTTTTTTAATAATACGAGATATTTTATATTTAAAATACCGATAACGTAAAACTAAGTTTTATTACACTTTTCATCACTTTTCATCACTTTTCATCACTTTTAATAATTTATTTTTACCCAATCCAAAACTTTATTTTTTCTTTATTCAATGGCACTGAAGACATTTTCTTCAAAAAGCCATGAACACTTGTATTCGATTCACTCGCGGTGTTAATTTCTTGATTTTTCTATGCGTTCAATCCAGGTCTGACACACATAACCTAAGCCTAACTCAACATGAATTTCGTCTGCGAGATAACTAGGAAGACATAATATTTTGTTCGTCCCTACACTGACATATTTATATTTAGAAGGAAATTAAATAGCTTCCTTAACTAAGTAACGTTGTCTGAGTGTATAATACATTAACTAAAGAAAAATCTGTAATATAATTAAGAATGTATTTTACCCATGCCAACTGATATACAGGGCAAGACATAAATATATATGCTAATGTTTCAGGAACGTGGCAAACCACACAATGTGAAGACGCCACCTTGCATATCAAATAAAGGCGGTCTTTTGTGTAGGTATACCTGAGTCGGAGGTGAATTATTGTAAACATAAACTTAAGGATGCACTTAACTCCCGAAATCCATGGCGTAGCTAATTTTGCATCACACACCTCGTGGTGCCATTTTGCTTTTAGCTGGCATGTGGTCTCCCATCATTCACTACATTTAACATGAATTCTGAGTTTTAAACCTCGGTATAAAATCGCTATATGGTAGCGGGATATCATGTCCAATAGAAAGTAAATTTACACTAGATGCCAAACTATCTAATCTCTCATTACCCATTATACACACGTGACTAGGAATCCATTGGTACCCTAATTCGTAGCCCCTAGCTCGTAGAGAGGCGCACTCATCAAGTATTTGAATTATCAATGGGTGTGATGGAGGACCTGACAAGCCGCTTATAGACTCCAAAGCACCACGGGAGTCGCATAAAACTACGAGCTGAGGACGTAGAGATAAGATATATTTCAATGTCTGTAGAATAACAAATAATTCCGCTGTAAATATTGACGCGTCGGATTGTAGTCTATATGTCTGAACATAGTTAATACTACTGTCATAGAAGGCCACACCCACTAGGGTTGGATCCCCTCCACTCCTAGCACCATCTGTAAATATGAGTCTGTATCTACTCCATCTTTCCTTCATATACCTTACTGCATTTTAACTTCTGTTCGAATGGAAGAGTAACTCTTTTTATTCCTGAATCAAAAATAGATAATCCACTGGCACGTTCCAAAGGGCATCATGCCCCCAATGATACACTGTACAGGATAGGGAAAATAAAAATATACTGACGCAGTTCAATCATACCCAAAAACTTATCCACCCGAGATGGGCATGTTTTGTTTAACCAATATTGTTTAGTCTGAACATAATTTGTAAGGATCCGAAGTCTGCGCTGCGGATAACTCGAGGTTGAACAATCTTTAATTAAAAAAAACTTTTCCTCCAACAAGAAATAAAGGCAGTTCTCCCGCTTAAGTAAGTTATTATTATTATTATTAGCACCGCGTCTTACTACCCATTCGGGTTATACGCACTTACGCTAATGTGTAATGGTAGGGTGATTGTGAGATGAAATGAAGGACCTACAGTTTAACGTGGAATCCGAACCACGGTGGAGGCCTGGCATCCCCCACATTCACTAGAAATCTTGTCAGAGGTGAAGGAAGGGTTTGGTAATCAGATAAATCTTTGCCGGGACCGAGGATTGAACCCCGGCCGCCAGCATAGAAGTCTGACACCTTACCCCTAGACCACCAGGTCACCGCTTAAGTAAGGAATGCATTGGTTGGTGATGCACTATAAGCACCCAGACACAGTCTTAAAGCCGCATATTTCATTCAGCTTTGATAGTGTAGATCGTGATGCAGTGTGATATAAAAATCACTCATACTCCAATCGAGAACGTATAGCCCACGGCACACTTGTAACATTGTATATGGGTGGAAGCACCAAGAGGCATCCGTCACTGATCGTATAGTATTTATAAACCTGTCACATATGCCAGTTAATTTTTTTTTAAATGAGGGAGCTAAGAGCCCTTCATGTCTAATGTCATCCCTAAGAATCGCACCATCGGTTGTACCTGAATTCAACGTCCTTCATAAACTAGTTTAATTAAGTTATCTCACACCCTATGTTGGGTGAAAATGACCGCACAACAACATTTGGATACATTTAAAGTCGAAGAGTGGGCTGCCAACCTATTTGAAAGCAAAGGAAGCACTGATTGTAACTTACCCACCCCCTCTGACCAGTTACAAGACCGAACATATATTACCAAGTCATCCACGTACTGTAAAGTCGTTATACCAACCGGAAAAGAGCTATCAATATCGTTCAAATTAACTGCATATAACAGAGGACTGAGTACGGATCCCTGCGGTAGACCCCTGTATTGATACTAATTTGGACCCCTCTCATATATTAAAAAGTCATGGATGAAGGTATTTTTCTACAATAAACTGTATATAAAATATCCTTTTAATACTTCATCCATGGATAATCACGCGCTTTTCAGAATTAATGTCAATAGATTACACCATACATTTTCTTTTTTTTCTTTTTCAAAAATAAACTCCTTAGTGTTTACTAAAACCCATTAGGAAGCTAGCCTTCTCAAAGCCTGTCGCCAGGACTCTTTATATTAGTTGGTTTTGACACTGGTGACAAGGGGTCCAAGAGGTAGGTCATATATAAGCCGCTTGTGCGTATGAATACATTAAAGGGGACAGCAATAGACAAGAACTTTGTAATAAAACGAGAACTCGGTGATATTATGTCGAAGACAGTAATTATCAGTGCCGTCAAATCTTCAGATCTAGATAAATCGTGTGAAAATTTAAAGGTCTTACTTATTACATAAGTGTAAGAAATAACACTATAATTGGTGCTCGCTGACGGGGCTATAAATACCAATCATCTCATCAAATATCCAATATCAATATAATTGGCACTTGAGCATGGGGCTATAAATACCAATTATCTCATCAAATACTGAAAACATCATTTTAATTGGTGCGCAACCGTATCATCATAAATAGTGCCCATCCCACGGCGTGTGTATTTCATAAGCATTCAATATCTTCTTAATTGGCACCCAAATGCACGGCACGATAATTCAAACAAAAACCGTAACATCATATCTCTTTATTTAGGTCGAGGAGATTATATAGCTTGTCCTATCTTTACAATGTACGATCTATTCTGAAATAAATAGCTTAACCAATAACACATTTTGTTAGAACACTCCAGGCGAAAAAGTCTATCAATCAACACAGAATGATTGACATTATCGTACGTATCCTGTATATCGAAGAAAAAATACGATACAAATGAGTTTTGTGATAGATAAATTTGAATATCAGAAACCAATATAGAGAGGTTATTAAGTGTGGAACATCCCTTTCTAAAACCAAATTGCATAGGATTATAGAGTTCGTTCTTTTCCAGAAATCGTTCCAAACGGGCTTTAACTAAGTGTTCAATGATTTTACCAAAACAGGACGAGAGTTAAATAGGCCGATAAGATCTTGTTAACACTGCACTTTTACCCAGTTTTAGAATAGGAATCAGAAAGTAAATTTTCCATGCCGGTGGTATTACCCTCTCCTCCCACATAATATTAAATATATCTAGAAACGCTTGTCAAGAAACAGAAGACAATTTTGTCAATATACCATAGGACGCATTGTCTAGGCCAGCCACCATGTGTCACACTCGTTTCAATGCTGCCCTTAATTCACTGTCGGGCTCGGGAATACCTACACGAAAGATCAATTTTATTCAATGCGCAAGGTTTTGTCTTCACATTATGTGGCTCGCCACGTTCCTGAAACATTATAACAGGGCTATTCAATTGGTGGCCCACGGGCCACATCCGCCCAGCCAAGATCCGCATATTGGCCCGTGGATTGAAAGTCCGACTACTGTATCACTGGAGATGCGTCTTATAGTTCAGATAGTATTTAGGGGAACCTGAACTTGTTTTGCAAGAGAGATCTTCAGTCTCTCATCAGTGGTGGGGGAAACTGCAAGCCCAGTGATACTCGTTCCTTGATGGTGCCAACATCGTGAGTTTACAAGGGCGGACGAGCTTATCCTCCAGTGGCGTGCGTCCCCCTCTCTAGACCGGCTATCTCTACCTCCGAGCACCACCACATAACGGCTGAGCTATAAAACATATTTTGGCTTTTGACCTTGAAAAATGCAGGTGGCCGAGCAACAGGTTGGCTGAGAGTGACTCACACCTCTTCTCCCCTCCACCTAAGAACACCGATGTTTCGCCAGTTGATATTTGCCTGCTTATATTTTGTGCGTTATTTATAGTAATAGCAGAGTGCTTTGCTTGTAATTTGTCTTATTGAAAGTTTTCTACAATTACACTTCCTACTTTGTTTAGTAAGAAGAGAAAGTTTGATTAAAATCGTATAACTTTTGCATTTTTTTAAATTTAACTGAAATATATCAATATTATATATATTATCAAATTAAGTTTCACCACCCTTCCCCTTTTAAACTTCTAAAGTATAATCTAATAACTCTCCAAATTATTGTCAGATAGAATAAAATGTCGGACCAACCAAAAATTATATTTTTTTAATGGCCCGCTTGGACATTTATTTATGCTTGCCCAGTACATCAATTGGCACGGTAAAATTACATTCATATTATTATATGACGAACTTTTCTTTAGTTATATGCTAGACTCAGACAACGTTACTTGTTATAAACGGCTGTTTAATTTCCTTCTAAATTATATATATATATATATATATATATATATATATATATATATATATATATATATATATATATATAATGTATATATATAATGTATATATATATATATATTATATATATAATGTATATATATATATAATGTATATATATATATATAATGTATATATATATATATATATATATTATTTTGTACTTATACCAATATATTGGTATAAGTACAAACAAATGTCTTCTTGGTTATCTCGTAGATGAGAATTACGTGCAGTTTGGGCTAGCTTATATAGTTTAGAACTGGTTTGAACGAATGATAGTACCTCCGGTTTCAAAATTTTATCCATTTGACTTTTTAATTTGTAATATTATCTTATATGAATTATAAGTGTTTTGATAACTGACAAAACATAAATCATAGGTATTTTAATTCGAATGCTATGTTGTATTCAGGATCATACATTGGCCACTATTTAAAATAAATTTAAAATTGACATTAGAACTTCATAGTCTTGACTCAAACGGCAATATAGCCACGGAGTTTAATTATTTTTCATCCAAATATTTTAGAGAAACCGTATAAAAGCTTTGAATGAATTGTATATTTAATTTTTAAAATATTTGCAAATTTCAATATTTTAGTCAAGTCATAGAACTGTTAAACATTTTTACTGTCCATAAAAAATAGTCCCTTCCCATATTTATGATTCTTATTACCAAAATTGGTTTTGTCAAGAGAAACACAAGAGCAAGTTAATGTGGTTGAAATGATATAGGTACCATATTTAAAGAATGTATAATGTGTATGGAAAAACTCGTGTGGACAGAGTCATTAATTAATGAGCACTGAATAAATGTGATTGTAAGATAATCCAATAGGTTACCGGTATTGTGAATGAAGCGTCTCCCGTTGGTTAGGTATGTTGAAAGGATGAGTGTGAGTCGAGTGACGAGGCAAATATATGATGAAAGAGTGTGTGTTTCAAAAGGAAGGGGTAGACTATGTAAAACGTGATTGAATGCTGTAAAGTGTAGAGGAATAAAGACAAACATTAATAGTTTTAAGAATAAATGATCATGTATGACTTGTTGTATGGATGCTGTTGAAGTGAAATGAATAGGCCTATGTAAGGATAGGAAATTGTGGAGAAATTTAGTGAGGATAGATTATGTACGGAGTTTCTCCTAAAGATGTGTCCAATCCAGTTTGTTTTGCGCCAAAGAATCACATCCAAAATAAATCTCTTCTTACATACTATTCTTAGGACTTTTTCATTTGTCACCCGGCCTGTCCATCTGATCTTCTTAATTCTTCTACAGCACCATATTTCAAAACTCCCCAAGTATTTCTTTTCCATATTCCTAAAAGTCTAAGTTTCTGTTCCATAGAGTGTAGTACAATATAGCATTTCATCATTTTCTCCCTCAGTTACAAACTCAACCTACTGGTAACTTCTTGTTGAAAGCTTCCTTGGCCATGGTAATTGTTATATTCTAGACAATCCTGGAGGCTACCTTGCACATAATACAAACGTGATGAATTGCTATGGTTTTAGTTTTACACTCTGTAACGAAAACTCTTGTAGTTCACTTTCCTGACTGGCCACATTTGTCCACACCCACTGTCCTTTACACTGGCGTGTATCTTCCAGTGTAGCCAATCACCCCACAACACATTTCCTTTCCTCACATTCATAACACTCCTCCATCCTTAGTCTGAACACCCCCCACCACCACCTGACACTTGACATTACTTGAATTGAATTTGTTGAGGGGGGGGGGGAAACACGTTCACAAAATTTATTCTCTTCAGAGGTTGAGCCTTGCAGGTTGCTTAATTACGCGGCCACTCCTAGTAGAGGTCAATCGAGCTGGCATGCCTCTTGAGTCTGACTCTTCGTTGATGGGCTGCCTCATCTCCTGGGGTAGGTCCAAAGGCTTACTCTGGGTGAGATTCTTTCATGAGGAGGGCTGGTTCTCTTCTCTTGAGTGGGTGACTCAAACTGACTCCTGGGTGAAGTTGGTGGCGTTGATAGCAATGGGGGTTCAGAAGGCTCAACTGCTATTTACCTTCTAGATGGTCTTGGATTTGAGCTTGGAGTCTGGCTACTATTTGTGTTCATATTTTGTCTACAGAGTTCTTCCCCCACTGGCCTCATTTGATCCACATGGCGGAAATGGGTGCTATCCCCTTGTTTTATTAAATAATGTAAATCACCTTTTTTTCTTTGACAATTCTCAAAAGCCACTTTTTTCAGGGTTTTTGTAGGAATGGAAAGCGACGTTTGATCCTTCCTCGAAAATCCTTGGAACAGCCACTGGATCCTCGGAACACCGCTGAAGGGCTAGGGGACCTAAAGGCTTTACTAAATCTATACGGCTCCTTAGCGTACGTCCCAATAAAAGAGATTCAAGAGATACTCCAGTGGTGGAGTGGGGTGTTCTCCTATAGGCTATCAGGAATTGAGTTATAGCATTACTAATATTGCTTCCACTCAGTATGGCTGCTTTGAGAGAGGCTTTAAAAGTCTGCACTCCCCTTTCCGCTAAACCATTGGAAGCCGGATGATATGGTGCAATCAATTTTTGTTTGATTCCTAATTCGGAAAAGATGTTTGAGAATTCTGAGCTAGTAAATTGAGGGCCGTTATCTGATACGATGACGTAGGGGAGACCAAAATTTGTAAACACAATTGTTCAGCAGTTTAGTTGTTGTTGTAGAAGTTAGATTTTTTACAGGGTGAAAATCAACCCACCTGCTGAAACTCCACAATAATAAGAAAATACATTCCTTTGAGAGGGCCTGCGTAATCTATATGGAGCCTTTTCATGGGTGATGAGTGGCATATCCACTTGTGGTAGGATATCTTGGCTGGATTTTTTTTCATATGTTGGCAATAAAAACAGTTTGAAATCATTTTCTCAATATCCGAATCAATTTTAGGCCACCACACATAATTTCATGCCAATGCTTTGCTCTTAACCACTCCCATGTGTCCCTCGTGAAGCTCATCTAATACGCTGGATCTTAGGCATGTGGGTATGTACACCCGCTGGCTCCAGAAATGACAATAATGGAACAAGGAATGTTCGTGCTGTGGATGTCCCCAACTATTCATGCGTTTTAAAGTAACCCCCGATTTGAGTGCTTGGATGAGTTCTGCAGCTTCTTTTTCCTTATTCAAGCTTCTAATTATGTCCTTTGCAGTAACTGGTAGTATATTGATTTGGCCTAAACTAAAAACTTCTAAATCTCTGTCAAAATCATTTGCTTGGTTTTGCAAAGGTAGACGTAACAAACAGACTGCATTCCCATGATCCACACCTGGATGATATTGAATGTCATAATTGAACGCTTGAATAAATATAGCATGCCTCTGGAGTATCAGAGCAGACAGAACCGGAAGACCCTTTGATGATCCGAAGATGGATAGTAACGGACGATGGTCCGTTATTAAGATGAATCGATGGCCAAAGAGATAGGCAAAAAACTTTTTTACGCCAAATATAATGGCACCTGCTTCTTTTTCTACTTGACTCCACTTTTTCTCCCCCAGGCTCAAGGTCCGACTAGCAAAGGCGATTGGCCTTTCAGTGCCATCACTCATGCAATGGGGAAATATTGCCCCTAAATTGTAAGGGCTGGCATCAGTAGAGAGGACAATCTTTTTCTTCGCGTCAAAGTGGGTAAGTACTCTGTTAGATGCTATTGCTTCCTTAATTTGTTCAAAAGATTTGACACAAGCTTCATTGAAATTAAAATACACTCCTAATTTTAAAAGATTGTAAAGGGGATGAGCTAAAGTACTGAGGTCTGGTACAAATTTACCATAGAAATTGACTGCCCCCCCAAAACGATTTTAATTCCATTACTGAAGTTGGTGGCTTTATTTTCAAAATTGCTTCCACCTTTTCAGGGCATTTGCGGATACCCTTCTTGCTTATGATAAATCCACAGTACATAATGGAAGGATTTAGGAAGGTACACTTGTCCACATTAACCCTGATGTTATAATCCTCCAGCTTTTGAAACACCGACTCAAGCAACTGATAATGTTGTGCTTCAATTTCAGAACTAACACAAATATCATAATAAAAAACTTGAACTCCTTTAATATCTTTCAAAATCCCCTCAATTGTTCTCTGCCATATGGCAGGTGCAGTAGTTATGCCAAATGGAAGTCTATTATACTGATAGAGTCTCTTTATAGTGTTAATTGTTAAGTACTTGCGATCAGACTTCTCAACTTCAATATGATTGAAAGCCTGGCTAATATCAAGTTTTGAATAAAATGAACAATTTCCTATATTTGCAAGAATACCTTCGATATTCGGAATGGGGAAGTCCTCGATGATGAGTTGAGGGTTGATGGTTGTCTTAAAATAACCGCAAATCCTGATTGTACCGTCGCTATTCATTACAGCAACCACCGGAGTAGCGTAGTCTGCATGGGTAACTTTGGATAAAATACCTTATGATTCCAAGCGATCCAATTCTGCTTCCATCTTAGGAACAGTAGAGTAGGCCACATTGCGATGTCTCCAGTACAATGTAAATCCTAAGCTTATTTTTTAAAATCTTTTTAAGTAAACTTTCCAGTTGGACTTAGATGGATCAAATGTGTAGCATAGGGCCACAAGAACTAAACAAGAGACTCGGTACTCACCCCATCGGACTGCTCCCCGAATCCAAGCGGCAATACAACCACACTCTCCATCAAAATAAGTAAGACTGATCGCCTGCTGTTGTGAAAAAAAATGCAAAGAACTTGAGCTACAAAGACTATAGCGGCAAAGACATTTCACTCGTATACAATTTAGGATGACCTCGAAACGCCGAGACGTGTGTAGAAGCTTTAGTCATGCACATATTTTGTTCCTGAATGTTCCATTTCTTGGTCCCCCACCCCTTTTCCCGTCATCCAACATCTCTGGACTAAATTGTATATATAGTGGTGGCAGGGCAACCAGTCGTCACTCTTGGACTTTATTGTATTTGGGGGAAGGAGAAGATACGGCTTAAGATTTGTAAAATTTAAGATCTAAATTCCTTTTGGTTTCGTAATTGATTTCTTTATATATATATTTCTAAATTCTTTTTCGGCCTTTTGGTAAATATTATGTACAAATATATTTGAATCTTTTATTTATATCGTGTAGTCAATTTCTAAAATCGATTGAGACAATATCGATATAATTATGGGCTCAGAAATGAATCGATTATTATACATGAAAATATCGACTTTCGTTAACTTTGGGCTGTAAACCCGGTATTTAATTTCTGATAGTTACGCAGGAAATATCTTAATATTTTAGTAAAGAATTGGGATCTTTGTAAAGCTTTAAATATAATTTGATTCTCTGAAAGTTTTTTTATGATGTAGTTAAGATTTAGCTTGTTATTATGTATTGAAAAGGTTCTAATAAATATTTTTTTATGGCTTTGATATTGTTTAGCGTTAGTTTTAATGGTATGTAGGTTAATTATTTTGAAGACTTCTAATGGGCTAATTAATTGTAAATAACTTATGAGACGTATTTAATTTTAAATTGAATATTTTGTTGTGGCTTTGACACTGCTAGCGTTATTGTTGATGGGATGTAAGTTAATTGTTTTGAAGACTTCTTATGGATTAATTGTAAAATTACTTATGAGATGCATTTACTTTTATAAGTTTAGTGAGGATAATATTTTCACGATATTTATTACGTCAGGAAATTACGATTTGGAGTCGTGATCTATTGATAATGTATTACAGGGCTAATGCCTCATTTAATTATTATATTCTTTAATCCTGGCGCCCAATATATATATTTATAAATTGTCATTACCTTTTTTGAAACTTCGCCTGCTACCAGATTATTGAAATAACGGCTTGTTTAAAACCTTTGTAAATTTTAGTGATTAGCTTAGTCAATTTATTTTATGTTCATATGAAATTAATGTCTTATTAAATAAATATCAACTTGAAGCCACTTCATGCTTTATTCAGTTGATTTGGTTTACCATATCCCTTAGGTTGTGTAACCTTTAATATTTTTTTTTTACTTTAATTCTGAGAGAAATACCTTTTAACGATTTATATGAGGTTAGCCGTCCACATATTATTGTCCGCAACTGGTGTGAGATGCGAGGTCTGAGTTTAGAATCTTCGAACTCAGGTATTCAAATCACAGAACTCCAATCACTCACTCCTATTGCCCCCTTTTTTTCCCTTTTGAAATTTGTTATTTGGATGTCCAGTTTGTTCCTTATTTTGTTAAGGAGGATTCAAAGGTTCAATATTAAACTTGGGAATTGATTCAGTAACACGAACAGAAGCCCCTTCATCCCTATCCTCCATTAAGGAGAATTTCGTTCACCAGGAAAATATCCAGGCTAAAATCAAAATGTACGCGGATTCTTTTCACACCTCGTCGCCACTGTTATATTCTAGACAATCCTGGAAGCTACCTTTCACATAATACAAACGTGATGATTTGCTATGGTTTTTTGTTTACACTCTGTGACGAAAACTCTTGGAGTTCACTTTCCTGACTGTTCACGTTTGTCCACATCCACTGTCCTTCACACTGGCGTATATATTCCAGTGTAGCCAATCACTCCATAACACATTTCCTCACATCATAACAGTAATCCATCATACTCCACCATAATTGCATTTACTAACCATGTATCTACTCCATACTCTTATAGATCATTTAGTAACATACGCCTACTAACTCGGTTGTACGCTTTCTCCAGATCAAAGGATGCCAATAAACCCCTTTTCTTTACTTATGACCAAAATATAGCAGTAACGGTTTCTCTTTGAACTACACAGATACCTACATGTTTACCAGTCATTTACAATCTTTGATTGGTATGAAGTTTTTTTAAATAATTTATTTCATTATTGTAATCTGTGACTCTGTGTATTCTTTCATCTCCTTGGTGTATTTCTTTAACTGATTCAGCAAACACACTATAAACGTCACTTTTTGTTTGTAATTTAGTTGTGTAAAACTTAAATACATAACATACATTTTAGGAAAAATAGAATAAAGATACCTCCGTTTCAACTTTTTCTTATTACTTGACATAGTGCGTAATTTATTATTCCAAATAAATTACATTAATGGCGTCAATGGTAGCCTCCCGGTTTGCGGTTTTGAGCGTGGATGATGATGATGATGCCCCAAAGAAGAATCAGAAAAAAAGGGTTGATAGTGGAGGGAAAAAAACTGGAATATCTAATCAAAAGACTGATCCTATGCAAAAGAAGAAAAGCAAGAAACCGGAACCTGGAAAGGTAAACCTAATATTCTTCAATATTGTTTTAGGTTATGCTTACTTTGGGTTTGAATAGCGTATTCCTATGAAACTCTCAAATGACGTTTAGCAAAAGTAAGCAACAATTATGATAATATTGGAAAAAATAAATTTCTGTGACACTAATTTTCACTTAGGGTCTACCTCACAGGTTTATGACTGCATTTTAGTTATATTTTTAAGGAATTTAGGAAGGAGGCGGATTAAAATATTGAAATACTTGTAGGAAATAAGAAAATTCTGAGAGCTGAAGGCGTAGTGGTCTAAGTTCACTGACAAAAGGAATGGACCTGTCATAACACAGAACACCTAAAAATTATTATAAGGGCTACAGGGATGTATACTTGGAAGTGAAAAGATATAAAATATTTGGTGTTTGTCTACAATGCTAACATTTAATGGTTGACATGTAATTCATACTATAAAATTGATCCATTAGATTATATATTTTGGGAACTGAACAGAAAATAAGTAATGGAAAAATATTTATTTTATATAGATGAAACTTTTTTTCGATTTGACAATAGACTCTTAATCGCTAGGCCTAAGAGTTCTTTGAAAGAATGTATATGACATTACGTACATTCTTTAATACACTACATGCAAGTTGCAGAAGCAACATAATTTTTATAAAGCCATTTAAAAACTAAACTATACACACATCACCGTAGTTGATAAAATAAAAGTGGTTCTTTAATTTTGTGGACACTTCATATCCTCAATCACATGATATGATGCTAACAAATGAAAAAGTATAGTTGTTGAATCAAACATGTTAAAATAAACAATTCAAGACAATTCTTTAAACACATATATTTTTATGATTAATAAATAAATGTTTTAAGTCAAAATAATAATCACCTTTATATAGGCCTAGGTTAATTAAGGGAATGATGTTTAATCACCTTATTCTATACTACACTATAGGGCCTATTTCATTGAATATACCAAATCATTAAAATTTAGATAAGGTGTAACTGTGGCGAGTTGGCATATTATGCTCTATAATTATTAATGTAGGCCTAAGGGTTATTTAAATTCTATTCAAACACTAAATTTCAGTTTCTTTATTTATCTACAGGACCTTCAAATAGTTTTTTGGACCAATATGTAAAATTTTTTATCAAAAAATAGTTTTCCCTAAACCTTGCATTTTGCCTTGAAATCAAAGGTTGTAAATAGGCATGCAAAATGTAAAAAATCTTAAGTTCCATTAGAGACAACATAGTGGCTACAGACAGGGAAAACAGGGAATTTTTGGATGACAGAGAAAACAGGGAAATGTCAGGGAATTTCACAAAAAATAAGGAAAAGTCAGGGAATTAAAAAAAATATGTCAAAAATATCCCATTAATTTAGCAACTAAACACTAAAAAAAAGGTTAATAATACCTATATAAAATAACATTTTAATTTTTTAAATAACTGATAAAACCGTTTATGTTTAGTAGATACAATTTTTTTTTAAATATGTGATCAATAATAAATAAAACAAAAGTCATCATCCACCATACAAACTGGAAAAAAGTAGTGAGGGAAAATTGAAAAATGTTGCCTGGAAAACCTGGAAAAGTCAGTGAATTTTGTAAAATATGTTTTGTAGCCACCCTGGACAAAATAAAAATATCTGAAGGCTTGTTTATCTTAGTATTAGGCATACCTAACTGTAGTTTAACATACATTTGTGAAATAATACACCTGTTTTGGTGGTCGTATGGTCTAAGGTGTTACTTTCATAATATACCAGACTACCGATGAAAGGGAGATTGATTGGTGTTTGGATGTTTTTATAAAATAGGTTTTCACTCTCCACACACAAATGCAGGTACACCTCCTATAAATTCAATCTTCCTCATCCCTAACTCATTAATGTTAATTATTACACATGTGTGAATCCTAAACAGGTAGTAAAACGCAGTGCTAAAAAAAAAGAGACACAAAATAGGGAAACTGGCCATGGAAGACTTCTCCAGTCAAGTTGTCTCAAAAAAAACAAAGAAGCAGAAAAGAGCAAGAATTATGTTAGATTCTTCCATTGAAAGTATTAAACTGAACTCATCTGATTAAGAAAGTGATGGGTGAAGCCTCTGTGGGATGGCGGAGAAGAAAGAAAATGTTGGATATTGGGCGTTGATGCAATACTATCTAAAGAATATTAAATTACAACTATATTGGACAGATTGTCGAAACTGGTGTATTTGATGGACCTCTATTCAGAGTAAAATACATTGGGAAATAAGAAGAAACTCCATGGTTCACCTCTTTTGTATGGCAAGCAAGAGAGATGAGGCTGCTATAAATGGCAAGGATATTTTGGCAGAATACTGAGTAGAAATCATGGTAAAACACTGCTAAAAATGCTTAAATTTAATTTATATAAAAAGTCAGATTTTTTCATTTTCCGATTCTAAGGGTGACATCTGCAACAAAGTTCATAACTCAGGAATGGATCAACATTTTTGATCCATTCAAAAAGCCTATAGGCCTAATAGGTATAGGATTTACAGGCCAGTTACCCATTTACCCCAGACCTCTGTTTAACTGTAAGTCTGTAGATTTTAATTTAATTTTTTTCAAAAACTACAAGTTTTAATTTTTTGCTATTCTAGACATATGAATATACCCAGGTACAACATATACAAATTTAAGCTTATTTACTTGAGTCATTGCTATGCTACACTGGCTCAAGGTCAACATTTTAAAATTCTAGTTCTCAATTTCCTGCTGCAGTTTATATAATTCTATTTATTAGAAATTATTTTCATTTTCACAACATTAAAGACAACTCGAGCAATAAAACCTAAGTTCAAACATAAACAAACTAGACCAACACATTGATCCACGATCCTTTACAAAATGACATCTTATATTATAAAAGTAAAATAATTTATTTTGTGAATATTAATTGAGATTCTAATTCATTAGTGAGTGAAGCGGTTGCAATTTTAGCATAAGGTTAGGTTAATCCAAGTTTAAAAGGAACCAGCCTTAAAATAAATGTTTCTTAGTTTTAATATTCGACTTTTGGTGGAGAAATTCCAATGGGTATTTCTGCTCTACAAGGTTTTTTTTTTTTCAGTTCAGTTCTAATATAGCTTTAAGTTTGAGTGTGCTGGATGTAAAATTGGAGGATGTGGTGCAAGAGTGTTTTCATTTGGTTAAGAAAATATTATTTATCATAAATATTTAAAAAAAAAGTTTGTTGTTAAAGTGTGGTCGCTGCAGAAGATTATTGTGCATTAATCTGCACCATAATTTACATAAAGCTTTGATCCTGCAGTTTTATAGATTTTTCAACGATATTTGTTCCTGCAGTGAGCTTTGTTTTTAATTGTTCAGTAACACAATGTTTATTTATTTATCTTTAGTTCAGTAACACTAGATTCCTCCAATTTTTATGCGTGTAATGTTGGATTAAATTTTTGATCTTCTGTTTTTTTTAGAGAGAATAGTGACATTTTCCTTTACTATCATTGAGTCTTTCATTCTGATTCATATAGCCTATCAATGTTGATTTATTTGTCTTCCTGGGGTTGATTCTCTGGATTTGTCTATAGTAGCACCCCTTAAAAATTTAAAGTTATTCCAATTCTACACAGTGCTGCATGGATCGATACATTTGTTATTTTGGCATCAAACTCTTATGAAATATATGTAGATGTTGCTCTACACATCTTCGTCAAGATTAAACATATTGAAACCAGGATTGAAAAAAAAAACCCTGGGATTTTCTATTCATTTTTTAAAGAAAAGCTCAACCCTGGTGGTCTTTATTATGTTTTTTTGAAGTTTTACTTTTTTTTAATCCAAAGCCTAAATTTAGGTATTTACAAAATTAAAAAATAGTATGAGATAAGATTAATCGAAAACAATAAAAACACCTATTGGTAACATTGCCGGAAGCTGAAAAAATTAGTTACTAAAAATGAAGAAAGGAGGAGAGAAAATGTGGAGAAGGGTTTGTAAAAGTTGGGTGCTGGAGGAAATCAATATCACTTGGGTTATTGGGCAGTAGCAGAATTGAATAAACTAATCTCACTTTGTGATTTTGTATTTGTTTTATATCTCGGTAACTCCTCTTTAAGGAAATCCTTTCTCTTTTGAGCTACCTAACTTACATAGTTATATATAAACTATGGAAAACGACACAGGAAAAGTTGAATAATTACTTTAAGTTAAACTTTTTTTGTATGTGTGAATGGTCATTGTTTGTATTTTCTTATTATTGGCTGCAAAATTTGACTACTTTATTACAAATTAATTCACTTAATACTGTAATTAAAATTGCCATGACTTTCCTTGTAGTGAGCTATTATAAGGTTTTCATCAATTTAAGTAACTAACACTAGTACAGTACTGAATACCTACATGTTTGCAAGTTTTAATGTGTCACACTTGTGCTATTATTGATTCATCCTAACCTGAGACCTGAAGTAAACAAACATTTCCATATCACTAGGCCAAAGACCTACATGATTGGTTGGAATATTTTAAACAGGCGTGACCATGTATAGTCAGTACCATAGAAAAGTAAGTCACAACAAATTTTTGTCTTTTTTAATGGTTTTAAATTACCTGTTTATGCTTAACAAAACTTGGGTCATGCTCGGCAAACACCATAAATAGACGGGACACACTTGACACCCACAACTGTCACTTAACGCTACCGAGATGAATTGTTGACTGGTTGTCGTTGCTGACTTGACATTAACATGTGATAAGGACTGCACCATGGGGTCCCTCATCGCTAAGTCAGGAGTTTGTTGGTATTAGAATAGCACTTGCCTTAAAGTGTAGTTTCTAAATCAAATGAAGGGATGATTTAAGTTATAATAATTTTTTAATGTTATTTTAAAACAATTTTGATACAAAACATAGGAGGGACTATTTAGTGAAAGGATACCAATGAAAGTCCTTTCAGTAGCAAATCATAACATAAACTTCCACCTGACTTTGTTTACTTCAGGTCTCAACTTAGGATGAATCAATAATAGACTGGATTGACGGTGATGAGGAAATTTGGGTTTGATTCTTGGTCAGGTGTAAATGAGTGCTCCTTCTCAAATGTGTTTTAACTCTCCTGCTTCATTAGTAATAGCTACCCCCTCCCAACACAACCCTCTTCAGCCTGGTTACAGTCTCACCAGGAATGCGTATTTTACAACCAAACAAGCAAAGAGGATACAAAGTTCATGGCCTACTTTATTCTCATTCCTACAACTCTGAAACAAAATTCATGGCCTACATTAACTTCTCATCGAGACAAATGTGTGTTGGAAAAATTCATGCATATATAAAATATTGATAAGATTTAAATAAAATATACATTTTTACAACATGAAGATTATGATATGAACAGAGTTTATGTACTTATGAGCATTGTCTGTAAAGTACCAAAAATAATGACATGTCATCCAAATCCGGACCATGCCTATAACAAATATTATACTAAGCACTAGTCAAATTGAAATTATACACTTCAAGATACTGATAATTTATTTTAAGCTTTTTGTATGTGTGCACCATATCTTATTAGCCAGCAAGGCAATCCATTTCTTAACTACTTATCTAAAGAGGTGCATATAGAAGGTATTTATTTGTAAGTTGGTTTAATTTTACAATTCCAGCCAAACCAGACTCTTACGAAATATAAAGCAAAGTCGTCAGGAAAAGGTGATGGAAATGGACAGAAGAAAAAGCCGGCAGCAACAGCTGAGCAGTGGGATCAGTGGAAAAAGAAAGATTCTGAGGTGAGTCATTTCTTATATTGATCAACTAATTGCAATAATAGGTGCTCATTGATGTTTAATAACCCGTTTTTGTGTTTGCATGGTCTAAGGCGTCACTCTTGCAGGAGATTAGACTTCCGATGAAGGGGAGATCAAGGTTTGAATCTTGATCGGGTGAATTTTTTTTTTTCTTTTCAAAATGGTTTTTACCCTCCCTTCACACAAATGTGGTTACACTTTCTCTAAATATATCCTTCCTCATTTCTAAAACCATGACCATAATTAGTAGGCTACATAAGCACAAAACCCGAACGAGTAGTAAGACATGGTGCTACTACTAAATTTATTAAATCAATAGTAGGGATTAGTAAAGCTATCTGTACACTTATAGGTTAATAAATACAAGAGGGTAGGAAAGGCTTGACATTAAATTATACAACACGGATGTTAGGATACGTAGATGATTTAGATCTTTTAGGTAGAAGTAAGGAAGCTTTTGCAAGAAATTAAGACATTCATTTTGTTAGATTCCAGCAAGGAATTAGGTTTGGAAGGGAACACTGAGAAAACTAAGTACATGATCACTAAGAACACCAAAATGTTGGGACTCGTGTTCTTACAAACCTTTACTCAGTACATTATAATCGATATCAAAGTATTTTTAAAGTTTATTGTAGTATTTTTGACTGTATTATATAGACCTACACACTGAATTAAACAAAATTGAATCTTTTTGCAAAATTGATTCCTTGGCATTTTATATGCGAATAATGGCCATTTAGGGCCTTTGTTGATACTAATAATAATTAATGATATATATATATAAACTATACACATCTATATTTAGTGGCAGAAAAAAATGTTCTTGGCCTGAAATTGCTAGAAAATATAATACCATTTGCTGTTTTATAATATTTGTCTTAATATTCTTATAACAAATAAAACTTCCGGTCCAGAGAAATTTAATTATTTTCCTTAACCAAAGGTCATGGGTAAAGAAAAAGTAAAATATGTATTTGATTTGGCCTACTAAAATAGTAATTTTCATTGTGACTAAATGCAACTATTTAAAATCTTGGCTTTAATTTTTCTATCCAATTAGTACATTACTTAAGTTTGAAATTATTTTTTCTAAATATTTTTAGCCAAAAAATTATTTTCATATACCACATGATCACAGAGGGGACACAGATTGAGGATGACAATTTAGAGATTGGTACTGCAAAAAAAACTTATCAATTAGTAGGGCTAGTGAATTCAATTAATTAGGAACAATTATAACAACGATATTAAATTAGAAGTCGGGCATGCTATTACTAAGTCAGTAAGTTGTTAACATCCCACCTGCTCACTTTATACAAAACAATAGTTTTACCTGTTCTCTATGGTTGTGATAAAGGTGGGCTTTCTTTATTCACTCTTCACTCATTAGTTTGTTTTTTCTTATCTTTATCAATTTAAACGTATTATAAAATTTGACTTCTTGAGGTAATTTTAATATATATTGGAATACGGTACAGGAAAAGTGGATAGAAAACATATAAAAGGGAACGGACCCAATATGGCTTTTACAATGAAAAGAAGAAAACAGTTCACACTTTACATTGCTGCTACTGAACAAAGAGGTATTAGCTGCCTCAGAAAATTGAGCGGTGACGATCGATTTTCTTAAAGAGGCAGCCCATACCTCTTTGTCCAGTAGCAGCAATGTAAAGTGTGAACTGTTTTACTTCTTTTCATTGTAAAAGCCATATTGGGTCCGTTCCCTTTTATATGTTTTCTATCCACTTTTCCTGTAGCATATTCCAAATATATATTACAAATTACCTCAAAAAACAAAAAGAGGTTTTACCTTTAAGAGAAAATTTGACTTTTGTAATAGCATGGGATAATATCAACACTATATATTATTTTGCACCTGCTCTTGAATCTGCCAATTCATATGACTTCACTTTACCAGGACTTATTTTAATACGTATAGAACCTGAAGGCTTATCCTGATGTGTTTCCATCCATCTCATCCGAAACAACATATGCACTCAAGCCTTTAGTGGGGTAGTTTAACCGTTTCTTTCTGCACTTAATTTCTATGATCAAGTGAGGAAAAGCCTACAAACTTTGCTGTAGTTATCTCAAATACCGTTCAGGAATATTTTAATGCCACAACCAACATGAGACCGACAGCTTTACTTCCTTTTTTGAAGGAAGATTTGCTACAACTTTCCATCGCTTGGTAAAAATTTGTTGACCTCAACTGGGCTTGAACATACAAATACTGGGTCCTATGGCGAGCACTTTACCTACTCTAGGACCACCAAGGCCGATCAAGGACATATACCTTTATACATAATATTTCTTTCCCCCAATGTTCTTAAACAAAATGTTTTTTCAAGTTAATTAAAAATATTACTGTTTAAAATTATGAATCATTGATATAGACATGTGGTTGATTTGGGCTATTACTATGAAGAGTAAAATAGCTGCAAAATAATGCGTTAAGTAGGCCTTACTAAAATTTGGTCAAAAACTAAATCTTATTTGTTTAACCTATTGAGATTTGATTTTTTCATAAAAATTATGTTTTATTAGTTTGTAGATGGCAACTATGAAGAAGACCTTCAACAAGCCATTCTACTCTCAAAACTTGACTTTGAAGAGAAGAAGGACGTCTACCAGCAACTGAAGAAAGATGCCGATGACGACAAGAAGTCTGGTAACAAGAAAGCCAAAAAGTCTAACAAACCGCAAACAATGTCCTTAGACGAGTTTAATAACATGAACGCCACGTCGTCTGGTGTAGGGGAAAATGATGTAGATTTGGCCAGTCCGGCTGATGATCCTGATCCGGAGTTCTTTCAACGGATCAAAGACGACGCTAAGAAAGCCATCGACAGGGAGCAGAGCTTGGAGAAAAGGAAAGCTCGTGAGGTGAGCTTATTTTTCTAGTTAATTCCGGCATCATTTAGACGTTTTTAAATAACTTTTCTTTGTTTTACTAAACCCTATGGAGAATGCTATGTGACAGGCTAGCCCATACATATGGGGGAGGGAGGGGGCATCATCCTTTGGAATTTTTGGTATAGGGAGAGAGCCCTCGCCAGGGAAGTAAAATTATTTATTATTAATATTCACAAATAAACTGATTTATTCTTTGTGGCTAAGATTAAAATGACTTCCACCTGGCACACTTAACGTCGTTAATATGACTCGTGTATTTTTCTCTCACACTTATTATTACAACATTACATTTATTGGCTACTAATTAGCCAATCTTGTACTGTGCAGTAAAGAATGTAGTAGTCAGCTAGCCATTCTAATTATAGTGTATTGATTTGATGTCATTGGACTTAGGCTGCAACCGTGTTGTATGTTATAAAATTATGAATATTTATAGTTTTACTACTATATTCTATGGTTGGGGTATTTTTGAGGTGAGGGATGCAAGGGGCACACTAAAATTATCTATCTCAAAGGCAATTGTACCTTGGCATGGTCCTGGTGACACTGTAAAGGTTATTTTTGAAGTTTGATAAATGATTTTACTCAATGTTTTACTTTAATCATTCAACCAAATAAAATTTAAAACTAATTAATTTCATCTTTTAAAAGTGTTTCTCAATTTATTTTAAAAACTAAATACAAGTGATTCCTCAAATAATTTACTATTTGCGATCACGTTCATCCACACCTTTTCATATTATTGTTTTGTTTTGAGGGTTTTACTCTTCAAGTTAATGGTAGTGTTTAAATAATTGTGTTCATCACAAACAGTTTCCAGCCACTGGTCAGATCTTTTTGGAACATGAGTCTCTCCAACATCTTTCCTCCTCCACACTCTGTTTACTATCTTAAGTCATATATCCCTTGGTCTCCCTCTTGGCCTCTAGCCCTCACTACCATAAGTAACATCTTATGTGTTTAAAGAAAATGTGTTAAAAATTTCGCATTACATTCTTAAATCACTTTAACAAATTTCCCCGACAACTTTGCAACAGATTAGTATCCACCTTTAAATTTCTACTAGCAGCTAGCAAACATATTTTTACTAACTTAAATCACTGTAATTTTGGTTTAGAATTATTCATATTTGTGATAGTTTTTTTTTTAAATCCTTGGTTTCTTTGCAGCCGTTCATACAAGAGGCTATTACAAAGGCGCAGTTAGAGGACTCTGTAGAGAGGAAGGACAAGGAGATCATAGCCTTGAAAGAGGATGTAGTAAAATTGAAAGAGGAGCTACACCAAGTAAAGACACGCAACAAAAAACTTTGCAACATTCTCGCACTTGGGAGAGTGAGTACCAAACAAACAGCAACTATCGAGGCTATATTTACATACTCAACAGAATTTATTTTATTATATTAACTATATGATTATTATTAAATACACGAAGAAAGTGATAAGCCTTTCTCTAACCTTATAAATAGGTTAAGCTTGTCCGAAGCAGGCTTTAAAATTTTGTGTTTGAATTTGAATCCAACCAATTTTCATATTTATTTTAAAATTCCTGAATTTAATATTGAAAGTGTCAAGTGACAAAAATTTCAAATCCAAATATATTCCAGATTCAGATTTGATTATATGTAACTTAAATCAAAATTCAAATGTCAACTTTTCCAAGAAATTAATTTTATACAGAAACTCAAATAAATTTGATATAAAAATACTCCTAGTAATTTTATGATAACAATTTTGATAAGGTATGGGCCATATTTACATTTCAGTTTTAATGAATCAACTCACATTATTTAACTTGACCTTATAAACTTGTGAATTGTCCGATAATAATAATATATTCATTATCTGGACTCAGTTTTTATGACTAATTTTTTTATTGGACTCAATTATAAAATAGATAAAAATAAATAAGCTTCCTACTCAATTCGAATTTGGTTTAAAACTCTTTCACTGTTAAATCTTTAATTCAAAACCTATTTAACATAATGTAATCTATAATTCTATTTGAGTTTGTAAAGCTTTGGAATTGATAAAAATTAGAAATCCTGTATTTTTACAGTCTTAACCTAAGCTAACTGTCTTCTAATGGCATATGTTAGATATCCTTTAGTCAGTACAACAATACCTCAGCTTTCTCTGTTTCAAGCTTTGTCCTTTGCAATTTTGTTGGTTTTTGATTATAACTACCTTTCTAAATTTTTTTGCTCATTTCGCCCTTTCGTTGCATTTTGTAGTCACCATGCAGCTTCTTGTTTATTTCAACGTTCAGTCTTTGAGTAGAAGTAATTTGGTGTGCATTGTTTTTTGAAATTGTCTCTCTGCATTGAATCTTAGATATTTGTAATCAAACATATTAATATTTATTTTTGTGTTAAAAAATAACTAAACTATTCATAACTAATGAGTTTGAAAGGTAAATAAAGGTTTATGCTTCAACTTTTGTTGGTTCTCCAGTCCTTAACCTATTAAAAAAGCAAGGTATTACTGTACTAAGCTTTTGTAACAATGAGAGATGTCATTTTAATAACAATGACTAGCTACTGCTTACTGAACTGGACACTGGATCACTTAAAGTCCCTGTATGGGTTTCAAACCGAAATTTAATACACCTTAAAGGATGGTAATACGGCATTGGATTCCAAGATTATTGCTTAAGCTCATAAAGCCTTGGAAAAATATCTGTGCCTTTTTTACTTTAGTGTTAGTGTCTTACACTTCTGTGGGCTAAATATATAACTATAGTAAAATGAATTAGTGCCTAATGGCTTGGAAATGTATAATAAAACAGTGTAGAAACACTGTACAATAATGTAAATTAATTGACAGTGAAGGAATCCAACCTGAAAGGATAGTTAGGTTAGGCTAAGCTACAAAAACACACTCTCTCTTCATTTATTCTATTAAACTATTGCACTATATTACACTTCACACATGGTTTTGAATTTTTGGTGATGTTCCTTTATCAGGAGAGGCACATTGAAAATACTATTAGACTACATGCTTCTAGAATGACTTGAAATATGTAACTGAAAACTTGCAATGTTGCCAAAGGTTGGTGTCTTCAATGGCAACAATAATAGTCGCATGACAGTTCACTTAAAACCTACAAACCACCAACAATACCTCCACTACCGCAGCAGCCACCCTTCTTACACTGATAAGTCTCTCCCCTACAGCCTCACCATTAGGGCCAAACACATGTTCAGAAAGTGCTGACCTCACTCAATATTTCAATAAACTTACCTCGGCATTTCAAGAAAGAGGGTACTCTACAACTCTCATTGATACTCATATCTCCAGAGCCATCTCAAATGATTCAACAAATTACAGACAAACTTCTGATGACATACCTTTCATTACCAAATACCATCCAGGACTGCAAAGAATCAACACAATCCCACAAGAATGGCTACAACTTTCTATTTTCTTCCGCTCAGATGTAAAACCTTCTCAGCTCTTCCCCAAAATCTCTTTCAAATGACCATCTTATCTTTACAACCTTCTTGTACATCCAAAATTGCCTGACCCCAACAACATTTTCACCTCATTAACACATCAAAAAGGTTCACACCCATGTATGAAAAAACGTTGCAGCATCTGCAAGATCCACCCACCCACTAAGACCTTCAATAGTAAGAACACGAAGAAGCAATACCCCATTTAAGGCCATTACGAATGCAACACATCCAACTTAATCTACCAACTTCACTGTAATTTTTGTGAGCCGAATACATTGGACTCACAACAAAACCTTTGAGAATATGCATCAACAATCACCGTTTTGATACCAACCACAAATATCTAGCAAAAACAGTTCCTTCCCCTGCTAACACCCACAGTAAGGACTTTGACTCCTGCTATGCATGCCTAACAACAGCCACTTATAATAACTCTCAACTTAGTCTGGATTTGGTTACCCATTATCTATCTCCTGGTTTAAATATGGGATTAAAAACTACAAATAATTTTTTACCATTATTTCTTATATTATATCTTTTAAATCAAAAATCAATTATTTTTATTTATTATTTCAAGTATAGTCGCTGTTAGTTTTAGTTATTTTTCATTATTAATTCTCAGCAAGTTTTTTTTTTCCAAATCATATTTAGTTGCATCAATTTGGCAACACTGCAAGTTTTCAGTTACATATTTCAAGTCATTATAAAGGCATGTAGTTTAATAGTCTATCTTTCTTTGTGTTTTTTAAATGTGCCTCTTCTAGTGATAAAAAAAAACATCTCCAAAAATTAAACAATGTGTGAAGTGTAATAAAGTGCAATAGTTTAAGAAGAGAAGAAATGAAGAAAGTGTGTTTTTTCTATCTAGGCCTAACCTAACTATCCTTTCAGGTTGGCTTCCTTCACTATCAACTAACTAACATTATTGTACAGTGTTTCTACACTGTCTTGGGTGACCTGGCAGTCTAGGGGTAAGGTGTCATACTTCTGTGCTGGCGGCCGGGGTTCAATCATCGGTCCTGGCACAGATTTATCTGATTACCAAACCCTTCCTTCACCTCTGACAAGACATATTGTGAATGTGGGGAATGCCAGGCCACCACCGTGGTTCGGATTCCACGTTAAACTGTAGGTCCTTCATTTCATCTCACAATCAACCTACCATTACACATTAGCATAAGTGCATATAACCCGAACGGGTAGTAAGACGCGGTAATAATAATAATACACTGTCTTATTATACTAAGTATATAATTGTCATAGTGCGGGACAAAGCAGAGGTACTTATTGAAGTGGACAGACTGCAGAGGGTGAAAGATGAACTTTCGTCGGAAGTTTCAAGCCTCTACGCTCAGCTGGAACAGGAACGGTCTAAAGTTCGGGCTCTCTCGGCCTCGGATCCAAAGAACAAATCTCAAGTAAGACCTATGTTTATGACTTAAGTTTTACTTGCTTAATGTGTGTCTAGAGTATATTGTGTGTGGCTAAGGTATTTTTTTTAACACCGCATCTTGCTGGAAAAGTGAACAACTATTTAGGAAAAACACCCTAAGTACAGTATAGAGTGTTTCAAAATTCGCCTTCCTTTTCACTGGCAAATCAGGCTAATAGGGTTTGACATTTACAGATGTTGGTTAGACAAAGTCAAATCATAGCATTACCAACGTGGTTAAAACCCGACTTTAATAAAATTACATTGTGCTCTTTTTGACTTGTTTCTACAAAGAGAATAAAGTGAGAATTTTTACGGAACAAAGTGCCCAGAAATATTTTTGGGTCAAAGAAGGATAAACAAATAGGAGAATGTTGAAGGTTAGATAATCAAGGACATCATGGCTTGTATGCATCCTCAAACATATAAAGGATAATCAAGCCGCGTAAACTGAGTTGGTGGTGATCAGGTGGCCATACGGTCGATGACGGGCGTGCACACAACATTTTAATTGGGAAACCTGAAGAGACAAGACCCCATGGTAGGCCTAGATGTCGATAGGAGGGTAATGTGTAAATAGATGTGAAGGTGACTGAGTGTCGACTTAGGGGATTGGCTGGAGGTGTATCAGGATAGGGATGAATGTTGAGCTTACACTATGGTGTCCATGGACTTTTTTCCTGGCTAAAATTAAATTATTAATTAACGAGTTTAGATAGTACACTTTTAACTTTTTTGGGAGGATGGGGGGGGGGGATGACAATGCTGTAAAAGTAACATGTTCATATGTGTTGTGTGAGATTCTTCAATGATTAGTTTAAATATTAGTTTCTCTATATTATGTATTGTGCCAACTTAAAGAAATATTTCTTAGATGTGTCAAGGCTTTATGCAAATGATTCCCAGATTGAATAAAATAACAATTATTGTGTAATGAATTTACAAGAAAGCAATTTGGTAACATGCTTGAACATTAATTTGCTCTGATAATAATATATTTTTTTGAAAGTGAAATGATCTTTTTTTGGTTTTAAAGCGGAACATTATATTGAGCTGTTGCGCATGCACATTTGTTTGTAAATGATTTCTGTAACTACATAATAATTATGCATATATGTTCATTCAGTTCTTCATTTAAGTTAGAACTTGTAAAGATTTTTGTGTGTTATTAATTAATATGAAATAAGTAATTATTAAAATGCAATGAAGGATATTAAATCCCAGAATAAAAATGAAAACAACCTTTTACTTGTTTATTTGTTGTATGACCAAGGATTCACTAGGTTAATTCCAGGTCCCCAGGTGCCCCCTTTTACTCCTTGACCTTTTTGTTCGCAAAATCTCGCACAATACTTTAATATGTCTTTGGTGAATATTAGTCATCATGTTAAGACTGCCGACTGATTTTATTGGTTCACTTATATATGTCATCTACACAAATAAATAGGGATTGAACATAAAATTGAAAACAGCTGACCACACTCTCAAGCATTTAGTAACATTTATCTTAATTTGAGGTTGATATAGTCTCATGAGCTAAAAATAATGGCTTTGGAGTTAGAGTTGGAATCAATTTTGGGGAGGGGTGAATCAGAGTCATTAAAAATGTATTGACTCCGGCTTTAAAATAAAAACTTATACTATTATCCAACAATATATGGGTTATATCTTTTTGATTTTATACTTTTTGTTATCTTTTAGGACCAATATTTTATAATTTTGATTGACAAATTTACTCAAATATAAATTCCCAATGCCAAAGAAGCTTCCCATGAATTAATCTATATTGGAGAATTTTATTAGAGTAATTTTTTTTTATTACTAATTGGAGTACTGACTCCACTGCCCTGCTAAAAAACCCTCTAAATATTCTCTTGTTATAAATCACAAGTTATTTATAATATTAGAAATAGATAAATATGATAGAACTGTAGAAAACTAAGCCCAAATAAAAGTACAATACATACATATATATTTACAAAAACCTCAAAATTTTAGTGCTAAATGGCATCTTCCTCAAAATTTTAATACCTTCATTTGTGCTTAATCCTTTACATTTGTATCATACTTAAATTACTTGCTTAATAACAATAAAACTAGCTTAAGGAATTTTATTTCTTACATATTATTAGCAGGACTATAATAATATAAATATACTGCTTATGTAAAATCTCACAGAATATAATTAATTTTTTGGTGACCTGGTAGTCTAGGGGTAAGGTGTCAGACCTCTGTGCTGGCGGCCGGGGTTCAATCCTCGGTCCCGGCACAGATTTATCTGATTACCAAACCCTTCCTTCACCTCTGACAAGACATCTTGTGAATGTGGGGAATGCCAGGCCTCCACCGTGGTTCGGATCCCACGTTAAACTGTAGGTCCTCCATTTCATCTCACAATCACTCTACCATTACACATTAGCGTAAGTGCGTATAACCCGAATGGGTAGTAAGACGCGGTGCTAATAATAATAATAATAATAATAATAATAATAATAATAATAATAATAATAATAATAAATTTTGTTTTTGTGTTATTTTTTTGACTAAACTAACCTCTACTTGGTAAAATTTGCAGTTTCGAGGGCAGAAAAAGGGTGTTCGATTTGACATGTCAACTGAGGTACCTTGTGGATGAAGGCCAGATATCACCTTGCGTTTAATGTACGTTTGCATTCTTACATGGTAGTGGTTACTTTTCACTTAAGGAAGCAAATTCATGTCACTACTTATTTGGTTTTTCACATGTATATAAAGATTTCAGTCTCGTCAGTTTATTTGTTTATAGAATAGGAACATTAATTTTGAAACAGCGAGCATTATTATTTTTTTTTTATAGAATTGGTAGTGACTAAGGATGTCAAACTCTATTCCCTAAACTTGGACTGGCATCAAGAAAATTGAGTATTGTTCTTAATATCACGATCCTTAGCTAGCAACCTGAAGTAGTTTGGGTTAAACCCCACCGAAAACCAGGTCAGGTGAATACGAGGGACAGGGGTCAGACCCAAAAACATCAATCTTGAAACAGGATCTGGCCAGTTGGCTTCCAATTTGGTGGGCTGGAAGTGTGAGTGTTAGTAACGATAATATAAGTCATCAACAGCACATGTAGCCTCAGTTAAGGAAGGCTACCACAAAAATAGGCTTACCCCAAGGACCTATTGGTGGCAGCCTCGCTACTCAGGTTTAGGCCACGACAGGCTTAGTAAGCCGTTATCCGAAACAAAACAAATGCTTGAGTAAATAAAGTGAAGTGGCAGGTTTAAAATACAGGTGACAACAAATTACGAATAAGAACTTTGAATACTGTATTGATACAGTGAATGCAAGAGTGGAGGAAATTGTGGACATGATGGAACAGAGGAGATTGGATGTGCTGGGATTATCACAACCAAGTGAAGCGGCATGAGAGTATTAAGGAAGGATACATATTGTATTGGATGGAAAACTATGAAGGGAGGAGAAATGAAGTAAGCTTTGTAGGGATAAGTGACCAGATAATAAAGATGGTGATAACGGACCGAGGAAAAGGGTGAGGTTTTACAAATGTATGCAACACAATTGGGTGTCCAGCAGAAACAAAGGACATGTTCGAGGGCGAAATAAAAGGCGTATGGGAAAAGCGTGATAGACAATAATGGTGGATCTCAATTCAAAAGTAGGAGAAAAGAGAGGAGCGTTTTTAGAAAGTGCTAGGAAACGACGGCTGGGGAGCAAAATGAGGAAGGTAGTAAACACTTGGAAAGAGAAAGCCATAAAATTACTACAGCTCGAATGGAGTGCAAAGCTTGTTAATGGATTACTTCCTCATACACAAAGAAATGAAAAGGCAGACTAAACATAAAGGTAATATTAAATGTCTCCTTAGAGAGTGACCAAAGGCTTTTGGTGACAGACATAAAGGGACGGGAATGTGGGAGAATAGTAGAAAAACAAAATGAGGAGGAGAAAGAGCTATATCAAAGGATGCAAAAATTTAATGCTCAAGGATGAGGCAAAAGGGAAAGGAAATTTGAGAAAAATAGAGATATTATACATTTTAAAACTAGTTATCCCTAAGCACATTAGTGCTCTAATTTGGAATTGTTTTAAATTAACTGTGCTAAAAAAAACTTGTTTGAAGAGAGTATCATATTATAAGACTAAAAAAAATAATTACTGAGCGGATTACAAATTTAGTTTTCATAATATTTGGAAGAAGGTACAAGAAAGGTGGATAGAAACATATAAAAGAACGAACATCATTCTTTACAAATTTACTTTTTCTACCTTTTGTATTTTTTTGTTTTCACTTTTAGGAAGTTGTGTTGCACGTTTCATACTGCCCCCCGATGAGTTCCGTTAGAATGAAAGCTGGGTTTGAGGATTGGGTGGTAACGATCAACTTTCTTCAAGAGACAGCCATTACCTCCTTGTGCAATGGCAGCATTATAAAGTGTGAACTGTGTTTGTTTTTTCATCGTAACAACCATATTGTGTTCGATGCTTTTTATATGTTTCTAGCCACCTTTCCTATACCTTATTCTAAATATCATGAAATTAATTTATAAAGCGAAAAGAAACACACATTTTCACAGTAATATATTCAACAAAAATTGTGGGCGTTCAAATTTATAGAAGGTGAGTTGGGGATAGTGACTTTCCATCAGAAAAATTTGTATATCTAAATAGTGACGAGTAGAGGGTGTGCAGATACTTCATGTTATTGCTTGCATGTGAACCCTCAAATAATTGATTTGATTGTCTAAAATTTACAACCTTTAACTAAATAACATGAGCTATTTGTGGTATTTCCAAGCATCTCGCATTCAATCCATAGTACCTCTTGAACAAGTATACCAATTTTAACATCAATATTATAACAAATGTAGCACACATGAACTTACAAATGCTGCCTAAAACTTAATATTCTGTCCACAAAACATATTGCAATTTCCCAGAAAAAACCTGAAAGGTAATTTTTACCCTTCATATCTTGATAAGCCACCTGCCTGTAACTTTCATGGATGCGACAGGAACATTTTTAGACAAACATTGAATCCTCCCTCACTCAATATCACATTTTATAATAATGGAAAATGATAAAAATAAAAAATAAGGAAAAATAAACAATTAAGTGTAAATTTATTGAAGAAAGCCTACCCAAGGAAAGAGTAAAAATGTGGGAAGAATCCAATACACAAAGGTGACATCTTTCTTTTTCATACTTTCTATAGTAGAACTAGTTAAACACACATTTACACACAAATTGACCGACATCTCGTCAGTGTTGCCTTTATAGTAACTACATTTCTGGCAATAAAGAGTCCTGGGGACAAAGAGAAATCATGTTTGAATTATGTAGTAACAATACTCCCTTGTACAGTGGCGACATTGTAAAATATGAAATATAAAAGCCTTATTTTGTGTGGATTTCATATTGGTTTTTAGTTGGTTATACCCCACCTCACTCCACACGAATGTGGGTACATTTATTCTAAATTCTAACTTAATCCCAAACACATTAACATGACCTAATTAATATGAATGTGACCGGCTTTGGTGTTCACATGGTCTAAGGCATTATTCTCGCAATAGACTAGATTGCCGATGACTAGGATATTGGAGTTTGAATTCTCGTTGGGTTTTCTGATGGCGGTTTTTACAAATTAGTTTTCCACTCTCTCTCCATGTAAATATGAGTACACTTCCTCTAAAATTCAACCTTCCTCATCCTTAACTAATTAACATATAATTAGTACATATGTGTATGACCTGGATAAATTGTAAGATGTGCTATAAAAACCTTTCTCATCCATAAATTAATAGCATAATTATTACATATGTGCATAACCTAAACAGGTACTATAGTAAGATGCGGTTAAAAAGTGCTATTAACCTGAATGGTATACTTAAAGTAAATATTACTGGATTTTTCATCCTGTCTCTACTCAAATTTCACTGTATTAACTCTAAACTACCCATCTTATCCTTGCCCTTTAAATTAAGTAATTAATAATCACCATTACTAAACATAATAATAATAATGATAATTATTAAAAAAATACCTTTTTAAATCTCACATATGATTTTTTTTATATTTCCAGAATAAAAAGAGAACTGCGAGTGAAAATAACCAGTGAAGGCCGTACAATGTGAAACATTTGATATTTGATAGATAAGATATAATGTTTCATTATTTGAGAAGCGTCGCTGTTCTTCCAAGTCAACAAAGAATACTAATGGACAAATTATACGACACGAAGCAAAGACCAAGGAATGTGGTCATGCTCTAGGTTGTGCTGGTGTTGTTCGAGTATTCCTACCTCTTTAAAATAAACACTACAAAATGAAAACTGATGGTGCTGAACATAAAGAGGAAAATAATTTGCGTGTTATCATTTTGTTGTTATTTAATTTTTGTTTGTTTTTAAAATACTCTTTTCTTTTGTATTAACAGTGTAATTTTTTTAATAACAAACAATATTAGTTGTAATACTACCAAGTTAATTTTAGTAAGTCTTCTTTAATAAAATCTTAACAGCATTTTGTTCATGTTCTTTTTAAAAAACATAACTCTGAAATGTTTTTTTCAAAATTAGTGGTTTTGTTTGAATTTTTAAAGATTTTATTTATGTACTTGGGTTTAAAACTAAATATGATAACAGTGTGACTATGAATTGTGATACAAAAAGGAGTCACTCTCTAAAGAAAGTTAGGTTATACCTTTACATAAACTGTAAGAAAATTCTATATTTATTCTTCCACTTTTCTTCTTCTACTCTATCTAATCTATGTGTAATTTTGTGTGTGTGTTTCTATATTTGATAATTAAATATTTCCGAAAGAATAAATTCGTGTACAAATGTTTGAAAAGAAAAGGCAAAAAAAGCCCATCATTATTTTATTTGTAGCCGATTAATTAATAACTGGTCATCCAGATTAATCATCACTAATTATTCAAACTTGCCCTTTTCATTTTTCATATAAGTACTTTTATTAATCACATTTTTTTTAAAATTGTGCACCTGTATAAATAATCTTATACTGTTCCATATTTTTAGGGATCATCCCATTTTGCATGTAGTCCTCATTCCCGAAAAGAGTAGGGGATGAAAAAATTTCATGTTTTCATGATTAATACTAATTTTACTATGCACAGCTGCATATTTATAGTTGTCTTGACTTTCCACATATTTGCACTCATGATAATGCAAAATTAATTCTCTTCATGTTAAAGTTGAAGTGGTAAAAAGCACTATCGCTGTGGTAATTATAAACTATTTCAACCTAATGTCTTCAATCCTCAAAGTTAAAACATTTATTACATATCAGTCAAGGGTGTGATTATAGGCTATTCAGAGATTTTATAGAGGCTGTTTTTGGGTAAAAAGTGCAGCTTATTTTCTGGTCAATATACTAATAACTAATAATTAATATGCATTTACTCTACTTCAAAAGATCTACTATTAAATATATACTAACATATTTTAGATACATTGGATTTACAACGGCCTAAAACCTCAATCGATTTTTTTATAGTTTGATTCGATTCGAGTTGTTGAATAATATAAAAATCAAATGATATTGATATTATCAAAGCCTCGCAAACCCCCAGAGAAGATTTCTTAGTACCGTCTCTTATTACCTGTTTGGGCTATACACCTATGTAGAAACTACTCTTATGGGATAGGTATAAGGAAGGTTGAAGTTAGAGTAAGTGTAACTGCATTTGCATGAAGCGAGAGTGGATAACCATTTAGGGAAAACCACACTAATTACACCAACTAGGATTGAATCCTGATCTCCCTATCAGCAGTTAGTCTATGGTAAAAAATTACACCTTAGACCCTGCGGCAACTGAAGCAGGTTTTAGAGAAGTTAACTATACAGATAAACCTAGGTGATAATAGCCACAGTTATATTAAGTGTCTCTGCCCAACCAGTATATTGGTCAGTGTTCCTGGCTACTAATCTAGGAGTCCCGAGTTTGATTACCGGGGGTGCCATAGGTATTTTTCCTGAGGGGGAATTGTGACTGGCCGCCATGGTTTGCTTAGGCTTAAGTTAGGTTAAAGACTTCTATTTGCACCACATAATTATCATAATCACATTGTCTCGGTCAGGGCAGTGTGCTCTGCCTTCATAAGTTGGTTACATATCTGCCACCAACAGTAGAAGACCGGGAATGTCTAACCGACAAATCTTGGTGGCATTGGGAGAAAACAAAATTATGTGTAAAAATATTAATAATTCATCGGATTTAGTGTATTTAAAATTTAACTCAGTCTGCATTAATTATTATTGTTAATAGTCTTGATAATAAAACATACTCTACCTACTCTCATTGAAACAAATAATGTCAATTATACAGTGCAACTAGCTGTACTTGTCTAGGTAGTCACCAAAGGGAAAGTGTTTATCAATATAATCATTATGCTTTTATTACATGCGAGCAGGCCTCAGAACCTAGTAACTTCACTATGATGATCAAAAAATATTTACCACATTCTGAAATGTAGGTTACACATTCTTAAGACAGGCATATCAAACTCAAAACATCATTTTTTTCCCCTTTCATCCAACTAACAAAAATATTTCGACTCACTGAAATTCTTAAAAAACTTATGTGAAGTGTGTAACTAAGGATGGATCCTTTAAACACTTGAAACTCCTAGATAATTAAATACCTTTGAGATTCGAGGATTCAAAATAAAATCATGATTCAAGGTTCATTTAATATATGTTAAAAAAAAAATCTGAATCTAATTCTTTTTAAGCACTATTATTATGCTTGTTAGTGGTTTAGCTCAACATAATTTTATGATAATGCTAACAAATAACACCAGAACACTAGTTTATCTCTTAGTTGATTGAACTCCTCTGTGTGGCAATGTTTTAAGCATCAATATTATAAAACATATTTTAATATGAGCATTTTTCATGAAACACTTTTGTTCTTGAAACAATGCTCATAATAATCATATTTTTAACTCCTATAGTGCTCCGACTTTTAACGTTAGAAGCTGATCCAATCAACTTTCCAGGTTTGCGCTAATACTGGCATCACATGATGGATAAGGTAGTGTATTATTTCACTACAATGAGAACATTTTCAACTATTATAGAATAGTATGTACAGATAAAAATGACAAAACAGTTTGAAAAATTGCTTCATAAATAACAGTTTGGCAATTTTTCCTTACAAAAATGATAAATATCTATGTCATCCTTTACACACAAATTGTGGAACTAAAAGGGTTAAATGTCTTTATAGTATACATGAAGAGGGATAATTAAACGTTCACTTTAGTAGTAAATAAAAACGAGAGCAAAAAGTCATGAAACATCTTAAAAAAAAATGAGAGGATTTTTTGCGCTGTTATTTATTGTAAAATATTACCACTTTTGAAAAAGGCTTAGTGCAAAATAATAATTCTAACTCTAAAAGCATTACTATTCATTGACATTTTTATTGTTATTTTTCTACATTAGATTGCATTCAAAAGACAATTTTGCATCCTCTTATCAGTTCCAAATGGCCAAAGCCTGTGCATGGCTGTTGCGGAAACCCTCGGCAAGAATGTTTCCTCGACGTTGGGCTGATGGTGAATCATTGTCGCTGTAAACAAAAATAATTAACACACATCACTAAGATAATCTTACCAAACAAGCACTTTTATACTTTAAGACAGACTTAGGATGAAACACAATGTATATTTTAATTCAAGTCATGTATGTAACCCGAATTTATACCATATCACTTACCGAAATACATGTTCCTATCTAACTGTCTTATCATTCTTAGCCAATTTTTATTTTTTTTCTCTTTTTTGTATTTTGTTTACCTCTTTTAGGATGCTGTATTGCACGTTTTACACTCCCTCCTGATGAGTTCTGATAGAATGAAACCTAGGTCGAGGGATTGGGCGGTAGCAATTGATTTTATTAAATATAACAAAATATAATAGGGGTGTAATATTTTAGAAAACATTCTAAAATATTTAAAAGTGAGAATTGTTAGTTTAATATATATAAGACTTGGATATTAAATAGGTTAGATTACCCATTAAATTTCTAAAAAATTTGAAAACTATAAAAGAAAGAATGCCTTGGTGAACATAATATAATACACTATTCTTATCACAATATGGAGGGTAAGACAACTCCAAACACAAATTTAATAAAAATATCATGCGAATATAGCATTTTGTGCTATTCCTAACCCTCTAATAAATATTAGTGCTTTGAATTATAAAAATAATTTTATGTAAATATAGAATCAACCAATATAACATAGTTTCTATTAAACCAGATTTATGAAGTTAAGGATTTAATATTTCATCCCTGTACCATAAATGCAAATTAATCAACATATTAAAGAAAAATTGTGGAAATATGTAAAATGGCCAAATTCACCATAGAAGGGCCTTATTCCTGTTTACTTTTTCTAATTAAGGTACAAAAAGAAAAATTAAGCCACCTTAAAATGGCTACTTTTTTATTTGAAAATAAATTTATTTATATAAAAAAAGAAAATTATAATTGATAATTATTTAATATTCCTTGTTACACAAAACACATTATATGCACACCTTACTTAGTATGGAGCGTCATGGTAAAAAATTACACTTTAAAATATCAATTATTATACTAAGTTATTTTGTAAAAAATAAAATCGCAAACTAACCAAAGTATCGTAAATTTTTAAATGTGTTTATATTATTTCTTTTATTCATGCTACAGCAAGACTGCTATCCATACAATTATTAATTATTTCCATCCCTAATTGTAAATTTAATTCATCAACAAACTTCACAAATAATGTTATTCATGTAAATAATATGTGTTTACAAAAATAGCCTTTTCAAGACTGTATAACCGGTGTCCATTAGGGGGAAAAAAAAATTTCTTATTTTAAACTTTATTTTTTACCCACCAATAAATCATGCAAGTTTGTTTGTCTCATCAGATATTCATTTACTATTGACTAGCCATATGTCTTGTGCTTTGCAAAATACTGTATATCTTCGTTTTTAAGACACGCTTTTTATGCAATTTAAACATCTATAAAAGCAGGGTGCATCTTAAGCCTAGTACGCACTAGGAAACATTTCCCGGAAACATTGTTTGGCAACATGTCACCTTGTTTTGGAAACAGTTGGCCAACACGGTTGTTCATGTTGCCTCTGTGTTTCGCAGCGGGTAAAACATGTTTCTCGTGATCCATTTCAAATGGACAAGAAACAATGTTGGCCAAACACTTTCACAACAAGCAACGTAGACTAGTAGGTGAGATGCTGATCTAAATCGGTGTCTATTTTCATTACCCTGGGACCAACCATTCGTAAAATGACTTCAAAATCTGTAGGAAAGAGGCGAGTGAAGTTCCTAAAACTACTCCATCTTTGATATTCACTTCTGTCAGAATATTATTTACATAGTATGAACCATTCTGAACCACTTTAAATACACGCAATTGCGTGGAGAGAGGGTGTAAAACCGTTTAAGAAACACCACCCTTAGTACACCCGACATGGATCGAACCGCTATCTACCCATCATCAGCAGTCTAGTATATTGTGAGAGTGATGCCTTATAGTTTATACCCGGGGTGGGCAACCCGTCACCAATCGCCACATGTGGCGAGTTGTCTGTGAATCTGTGGCGAATTTGTCCTGATAACACGCCAGTGCTGGCACCCCTGGAAGGGTACTGCGGGACCGTTGCTGCAACTAGATGTTTATTGTATATCATTGGAAACATTCCACTTTTTGAATAAGTCAGAGATACAACACTGCCATCCGATACTCCCTTCCACACTTTTACCAACAATTGAAGGGCTGTGTTTAAGAACGAGCTGCGTTTTAAAGAAAAACTACTTTGTGGGCTAGGTTTTTTAAGAAGGAAAACTCCTCTCCTAGAAAGGGTTTGAGTTGTGAAGTCGCGATTACACGAGGCCGGTTAATAAACTGACAGTAGACTGACGCCATTTGAGTTTCCTATCGACTGGCCTCGTGTA
This sequence comes from Timema cristinae, assembly GCA_039000515.1. Taxonomy (NCBI): domain Eukaryota; kingdom Metazoa; phylum Arthropoda; class Insecta; order Phasmatodea; family Timematidae; genus Timema; species Timema cristinae. The sequence continues at coordinate 24,114,972 of JBCFYV010011172.1, forward strand.
AAAGCGCCTTGAGGAAAAATGTTATTCGGGACTGCTCTTCTGTTTCACTTTCCACAGTAATTAGGGTCCATTCACCCCTTTACTGATTTTCGTTCTTGCACTTTAGTCTAGCCCTGTCCAACGGGTGGTGTCTAATAGCTAATGACTAATAACAAACATTTTAAGAGGCGCGTTTTCACCTCTTTCGTGTGTACAATTTTCTCGTTTTGTTTTTTTTGCTTTACAAAAAACTGTTAATCTAAAATTTTCACAAATCCTTCTTGAGAGATGGATAAATGGGTGATTCTAAAACGAAGTGAACCAGCAGCAGGGGATAGTGCTGAGGGGAGTGAAGCAGACAAACTTATTGATTCAAAGCCTAGTGGTAAAAAGAAAAAGACAGGAGAATGGAAGAGCGTAACGCGAAATTTTCAAGAAAGCTGGGAGCTAAAATTTGTAGTGACGCAAGTATAAATACAGATCTCAAATTGTTGATGTCAATATGGGGACGGAGTTAAAAAGATGTTCATCGAGTTCAGACATTACGCCAATGTTCCTGCAACTTTCCAGACAAAAGGACTGCCAAATTTCACATTAAATTGTTTTACATTTTCTATTTGAAAGGTTTTAATCATTTGTGTCCAAACCAATTGTAACTGAATAGTTAAAGTTTACGTATTTTGAATACTCTTATTCAAACAGTGTGTTGATTTAAATACGCGTTTGACATCTTAATTTCTCAATTTTTACAAGATGTGGAGTTCACTTCTCATTCGACATACTCAAGGCTATTTTGTGATGTTGGGGTAACCTGGTGGTTCTAGGGGTAAGATGTCAGACTTCTATGCTGGCATCCGGGGTTCAATCCTCGGTCCCGGCAAAGATTTATCTGATTGTCAAACCCTTCCTTCACCGCTGACAATACGTGTATTAATCACAACTTGTGAATGTGGGGAGTGCCAGGCCTCCACCGTGGTTCGGATTCCACGTTAAACTGTAGGTCCTCAATTTCATCTCACAATCACCCTACCATTACACATTAGCGTAAGTGCGTTTAACCCGAACGGTAGTAAGACGCGGTGATAATAATAATAATAATAATATAATAATGATGATGATGATAAAGATGTTGCCCACCCCTGGATTAAACCATGCAACCACCTAAGTGGGCTATTGTAACTATTGTTGATTTTAATAGCCTATACACTAGATCTTAGAAAATGCCTTATGCAGCAGATGTTTCTGTTTTTAATGTAGGTGTGGTATTTTAAAATCTTACCTAGACAGAGGCACAGCATCTGTCAGCTGAGTGTATTCAACCAAAGCAACAAAACAACCAACAGTGCCAGCTGAAAATGTTTAGAAAGCTTATTATATATTTATTATAATTAAGATACATAAAATTGAGATGACTTAAACAATCAAAGGTTGCACAAAGCAAACTAAGCTCGATCTTAAGATTGATCAAAGAGAGAATTGACGGAAATAAAAAATTGGGTATGTCTAAAAAGGTATTTTAAAGATTTTAAACAAGCATCAGCGGTCACATGATCTAACGTGTCACTCTCATGTTGGACCAGATTGCTGGTGATGGAGAGATACAGGTTCAAATCCTGGTCGTATGAACTAAAGTTATTTTTTTCCTAAATGGTTTCCTTCTCTCCTTCCACGCAAATACGAATACATTTCCTCTACAATTCTAACTTCCTCATCGCTATTCCATTTACTCTTTTTACTTTATCGCTAACTTACAGGTAGGAAAGTATCGTGATTGTCAAAAAATCGAACTCAAGATTTTGATGAATCTCGACGTTTCATGATCCCCCGAATCCGAAAAAGTGGTTTTTGAATTTCCGTTTGTCTGTCTGTACCTCCAACTAGAGCCTAAACTATTTTACCGATCGGGCTAAAACTTGGTATATAGGGTTTTCATAGGGTTGCCCCGAGGGGTTTTTGGAATTGTATATCTAACCCTAAAATTGTAACCCTCTTACAAACACTTAGAAGAAAAAGAGATTGTTTGGCTCACCACTCCGGCCCCACTTGACCTCGTCTCGGCCACGCTTCACTCGCTCATCTCCACAAACACATCCCGGCACTATCAACATCGAACTGACACTAGAGGCCTAGCTTCATCCCTTACCACACCCAAGGAAAAAACCGGATGATATGCGCAGCTTGGGTGCGCGTCGCCGACACTGTTCAAAGATTTTAGAATATTGTTGAGCGCACAGTTTGAAATAAGCATAGACTATTGAAATATGTTCTGGAAGGTTGTTACCCCATACCCCTCTACCCACCCTTTGGTTCCAAGCCATGAGAGCACATGGCTCACTTTGTCTGGTATATATAGGGCATCATTCTTAAATGCCGGTACACATTACACTGTGATCATTAGGTGAGAAAGCTTGTTGCTAGAATAGGTTTACGTCGATACTATCAAAATTACATTTGGCTTTAACAATTCAAAACTACTATTTTTATATCCTGCGTCTAACGCTATTCATGTCTCACTCGCCCTTAGAGCTTTTTCTTGCTATGTTTTCTTTGAATAAAATAAACTCTCTTGTGACCAACCTTATTGGTAATAATAAGGGGATGGGTTACAAAATTAAGGGTAGTTTACTGAAAGGTCAAAATGAGAAAAGTCAATTTTCTCAAAATGGCTTTAGCGATTTTGATTAAATTTCATTTCAAAACATTTATAAATATTCCAAAAAAAATTGCTACTCTCAATAATTGGGCAAAATGACTTTAAAGGCTCCGGTGAATGAGTAAATTATAGTTTTTTTAATCGTATCTCCATCACTCTTTGAGGTATGAAACTACTTATTATTACAAATATGTATATCTATTTATAATACAAATATTTTATTAGAAGATTATTTTTATAAAATCTATAACTTTCAAGCTATACTATATATTTCTTAACTTTTCGAACATTAAGGTCAAATATTGCGACGGTAAAAAAACAACTTACGTGAAATGTTGATGGATGTTGACGTCTCATGACCCCATGAACCATAAAAAGTTGTCTTTAAAATGACGTCTGTCTGTGCGTCTGTTTAAACTTAAAATTAAGAGTAATTTAATAGAGGGCGAAAAGAATAAAAATCGATTTTATCAAAATCGGCTCTAACGATTTTGATTAAAATTTGTTTCTAGGCGTTGATTAAGATTATAAATAAACTGGCTTTTTTCATTTTTCCATGAAAATGACTTTTAGGGTACTTTACAGAAATTGAAATTTCCGTATCTCCGCAACTATTTGAGATACTAAATAACTTATCATTGCGAAAATTGTAATACTATTAAAAATAAACTTTTGTATGAAATATATTTTTTATAAAACCAACAGTTTATGAGACATTGGCAAATATATTAATACAATTTTATGAGCTTTAGTTGCAAAGATTACTACGTAAGTTTTAACGCAATAATTATCTAATGCCATAGAGTAATTAAATATAAGTAAGTCTCTCAAAAAGTTTATTTTATTTTCCTCAAACCTCTTAGGAGAAATGTTTCTACAAAAATGATCTATCTCTATTTTAGACTCAATAGTCAATATTCACATTTTTATTGGTCAAAATGATTATAAATGAGGAATTTAATAGCAATGCGATGGCATAAAGATTCAACACCTAATTAAATGTCGAAAAAGTTAACGTGAAGTTGAAATTTTAATATGAAGGGTTGACCCTTGTGGACCCAATATTGATCTTTTTTTAACGGTACAAACATACGAATGAGGACATTAATTCTTTAAAAATAAAATTTAAAAAATTTAAAAATGGAACTCAAAAAATGTTTTACACAAGTATAGTGCAATTTATTTGTGTTTGCTAGTGTATATTATTTCGTTTCATATATATTACGAGTTTTGAGTAAATATCTCCATTTTCAAACAATAGAGCGAGAAAGTCCGTGTAGAGTTCCGTACCATTTATTTAGCACTGCATCTTTATAACAATATAGGTTATACGCTATATATTAATTTATCTAATGGTTTAGGAATGAGGACAGTTGAATTTAGAGGAAGTGTACCTTCATTTACGTGGAAGGGGAGTAAAAAAACATTTAAGAAAAACCACCTTCATTACACCCGGCTGGGATTTTAACCTCTATCTCCCCATCATCAGCTGTCTAGTAATTTACGAGAGTGACGCCTAATACCATGCAGCCACTGAAATACGGTATGTAATTTATGTAATTAATGTATGCGTATATCCCAAAGGGGTATTTAGATGAAAGGGGGGGGGGAGATAATTAAAACTTGCGTTAATGGACACACAGACAAAAGCATCAGGATCGTGGTCCTGGATTACCTGTGACTAGGAGGTCGAAGTTCGAATCTCAGCCGGGTGCTCTTGTTGTGATTTCCCACATGTTATATATTTTTTTATTCCTGTGTGTGGTTTTACCATCCTCTTTTCTCTAAGCTACCCCCTACCCTAATTCCATCCCTTGAAAAAACGTGTCTTACTACCTGTCCGAGCTATCGGATTTTAATCAAGCAAATGGGGCAGAGATGAGGATGTCATAATTTAGAGGAAATGTAACCGCATTTACCTGGAGGGAGGGAGGGAGAGACATCGTTTAGGAAATAATACCCTTAGTGCACTGGATGGGATCCTGACTAACAGTGCCCGCAGATGCGGCTAAAATCAGTGGCGTAGCGAGGGCATTTGACACCCTTGATGGGTCTCGAATTTGGCACCCCCTACCCAGTGTATAACCAAATTCTTATAAGAAGCTTATTAAGAACTTTCTGGAGAACTTTAAAATCTCAAGCGACACTGGAAGACATAAATGTGGAGCGCCTTTCCAATATGTATCTTACTTAAATTTTGATTATTTAAAGTGAATATTTTGCAATTATTATTTAATAATAATTAATAACATTAGGATTTCAATAGTTTTTATTAATAATAATAATTTCAATTTCCTTTCTTATAGTGCTGGCCAACAGTCGTGAAACCATGACAGGCCAGCACTGAAATTACACATATAATAATAAAAATATTTTTTTAATTATTAGATATAAATATTAATAAATATAATTTTTTCCAACTTTTTTTTTTTACCTAATGGCAACTCTCTGACCCTCTTTGACCGATGATACCAGGTCCCCACCTCCCCACCTCCGTTTGCTATACTACTGGGTACAATAAGTTGTTACTGGTTTTATTTTGACCACCGTGTCTTACTAACCATCAAGGCTATATACATGTTTGTACCAGTGGAGTAGAGATGAGTAAAGTTAGAATTTAGATTAAATGTATTGACATTTGTATGGAGGTGGAGTGGGAAAACATTTAGGAATGACCGACCTCGATACATCCTACAGGAGTTTGAGCCCAGATCTGCCAGTCACCGTCAATAAAGTATATTTCCAGAGTGACGCCTTAGACCATGCAGCCACCGATGTGGGCGCTACTTTCTGTTGAACGCACTAATAAAATTAATGAATAATTAAAACAGTATTCAATACTTAGATATTGCCTTCTTACCTTAAACATAATCTTCATGCTCAGCATTTTAAAAGTTAAAAATTGTTTTCTTTTTAATTCTGGAAGATATAATTTGTGAGTGGATTCAGACTTCTGGCATGAATTTTTATAGTCAGGAATTATATATAAAACCATTTTATGCCGAGTTTGCCTTCTATTAAAGTTTATTTAATAATCATGTTAAGTGTTTAAAACAATGAATCTGTCTACAAAAGCAGATTTATGTTGATTTAAAAGGCATTGATATTATGTCAACAAAATTAAATTGTCTTCATTGTTATTTTCTTCCTTGAATAAAGTCTAAGTTAAATTTATAATACCCAGTTAATTTAAGAATTCCATTGTTGATATTATGATTCCCCCCCCCCCCCCTCGTTATATCAAGAGTTAAAGTAAGAATAACTGTGTGTTTGTGACTATAAAAGTACATTAATGAAACCTAATTATTATATAATTCACACCGAAACGAATTCATTTACTGACTTCTCTATGTTATATTTTAATTATCCTATTTGGAACGTTAATATCTCCCCTTGACCGATTAAAAATGGTTTCAATCTTTTTTTGTATGCCACATCTTGCAAACAATTCTAGCTACTGTATCTGCATATTTACACAAATGGGGTAGGGTTGATAATGATAGAATGAATATAGAGGAAATATAATCTGGCCATTAAAACAGGACTTTTGGTCTGCTTCATCATCTATGAAGGTTTTTTTTCTCCATCCATTCCGTCTTAATGTCATCCTTACCACTTAGATTAAATCTTTAATAACTCTTGTGTTGGAAGTAAAACAAAAGTCTGAGGCATGTGTCCGTTTTTTTCACAATAAAATAATAATTCATTGGACGTTTCATTTCTGACCCTGAAAGAATGGAGTGTTTTCATCATCAACTTTCTCGGATGTTCTTTGATAACATGTTACTCTCCTGTCATTGGTTGATGATTTATCTAGACATGGCTCTCATATTTCTGCTGATAAGGAATTGAGTGAAAAACGAGGGGGTTGGGGGGGGGGGTTAGAAGATTCATCTTATTCTTGTATGTTGTTATTTCTTATGGATCAAGAAACTTGTTTTTTGTTTGATGAAAAATATGAGAAAGCTGCTTTTTAACCCTTTTTTTTTATTATAAGAAGAGGACCCAAAAAAATCTCATTTAGCGATAGGAGTTAAGGTTTTGTATTTTATATTTTAAATAAATATTATTTGTTTATTCCAACCTAAGGTTAGTAAAGTATTTTTTGATGGACCCATTAGGGCTACCCGCATGTTTACATTAGTATGTCAGAGGTGAGGAATAATTTTTTTTTATAAACGGAATTTTTTAATTATTTGTCAAGGTGATCGTGGAATTCTATGAACACTTTTTATATTAGTTTGAAATTATTTTATCAAATTCCGTGACGTCCATGAAAAATAAATCATATATTATGTTAATATTTGTAGAATTAAAAAAAGAATCCATGACTTCAGCCCGCATTCGAAGATAGTGCCAACTTTTGTGGATATATGGTGCTATGTGGTCAGCACGATGAAACCTCCATCCACGTGAATTTGGGTATAGTGAAGCAATATTTTTTTATTGTGATAAAAATAAAAAAATTTCCCTAAAAAAAGATGCACAAATATTGACCCTAGTTCACACTACCTTCCATATCACCATGATGTAATTAATTTGAGTCGTCTGTAACTCGACCCTCGTTATAAACTTTCATTTATCTATCAATTATAACGAAGTTAAAGATTACCAATAAAACCATTCTCGAAGCAAACCAATTAAGTTAACGAGATGATTGCGTTAGTTTAATGTTTACATTTTATTTATATTTAACCAGTGTGTTTGTTTGAGATATCGGATAACAGATGTGTCGTATATTTTAATTAGAGATGTGACGCTCGAATTCTCGGATCTCTCAAAATCTATGTTATTTTAGAGGTTTCGATATTCGTAAAAATCAATAAAAAGTACCTTGAATACAATTATTATGAAGACCTTGACTTCAAATAAGAATTTTAAGCGATTGGTAAAAGGAATTATATAGACTTGTGGAAGAATAACAAAATCACAAAGAAGGACAAATAATATTGTAATAATATAATAATTAACTTACATAAAAGGGTTCTCTTTGTTGTTATGAAGTAATATAATATGATAAACAAACTGTAATTTATCAGTGGCACCAAGCCTTAAACAACTATTAAATTTTCATTTTAAATATTTTTCTTTATTTTATTACTTTAGCTAAAATTGTACATTTTTAAAGATTTGAAATTCAAAATAAAATTTAATATTCGAGAAATATAGGATTTGACCCATCTTTAATTTTAATTAATATTGAAGGTGGCCTGGCGGTCTAGGGGTAAGGTGTTGGACTTCTGTGCTGGGGTCCGGGGCTCAATCCTTGGTCCAGGCACAAATTTATCTGATTACCAAACCCTTCCTTCACCTCTGACAAGACATCTTGTGAATGTGGGGAATGCCAGGCCTCCAACGTGGTTCGGATTCCACGTTAAACTGTAGGTCCTCCATTTCATCTCACAATCACCCTACCATTGCACATTAGCGTAAGTGCGTGTAACCCGAATGGGTAGTAAGACGCGGTGCTAATAATAATAATAATAATAATAGAAAGTACAATGATAATATAACAATTTATTTTAGTTAAATGTACCCTTTATAAACTTAGATATCCACATTTAATTACACTAGTTGTGTAGGGATTAGGGCAATATAATTTTAAAGGAAATGTACTCACATTTACGTGGAAAGAGAATGGGATTTAGTAAAAAAATCGCTGTCATTAAGCCTTCACACTGCCGGGGTTTGAACCTCTATCTTCCCGTCATTAGTATAGTATACCATAGGAGGCTGACGACTTAATCCACATGCCCACCGATGAGGGTTTCAATGAATTATTTACTTTTTATGCACCCCATCTTCCTACTTTGGGCTATCCGCATATTTACACTAATGGGATAAGGGTTAAGAAGGTAAAATTCAGATGATATGTACCTACATTTGCGTGGAAGGAGAGTGTTAAACCATTTAGGGGAAAAAAACACCCTCAGTACACCCGACCGAGATTTGAGCCCGACATTCCTGGCACAGGCAGTCTAGTCTATTGGTAGAGCGACACCTTAGACTATGTGGCCACCGAAAATAGTAGACTCGAGTTAAATTAGGCGAGCAGAGAAAAAATGAGCTATCACTATGGTATTATCTTTCCGTAAAAATTTGTTCACTCCTATCTCTTGAATAGACTGACCATAAAATAAATACAGTGTTTATCACTATTGTACTAAATGAGGATTATATTTTGTATCAAGTTTGGTCAGATTTAATAGACATTTTATTTTAACATATTTTGTCATATCTTCTATTCTTCTATTCCAGATCCAAGCCTTATATTGTTTTGTGTATTTTTTTTATCAGTTATATACATTATTTTGCTACATGTTACTTTTAATGGCCAATCATTTAAACTTAATTGTTTTAAAAAATTGTAATTCCTTGACTTAGTAAATATTATCCACAAAATGTATTAACTGTACCTTAAATGAGAACTGTTTCTACACATTTAAATCTAGGTCAATTAAAATACTATTGGTTTTCCTGACTTTGTAACCAACTTTGAACAACATCCGTAAAAAAAACTTTCTTAAATGCGTTAAGTATTAGTTTTATCTAGTGAACTCCCAAATAGAGGCACGGTAGCTTTGGTCAATGCCATTAACATCATTTTGATAGTTTTTTAAAGTTAAATATACTACATACATAGTTTTTGTTTACTCCTGACACAAAATTGTAAGTGTTATACGGTGTGTGTGTGTGTGTGTGTGTGTGCTATTGGAGGTATGTATGCGACTAATATCGAAACACATTTCGTAGAAATCCGTCTATTAATTCAAACGCTTAAAAATACACACACACCTTCAGAGAAAGACCGGATGCATGTTATTTATTAATACATAAAAATATTAAAGCACAAATATTTAATTTAAATTAGCTGTGATATTAATTAAATACCATCCAATCCCATATCTAAACCATTAGAACGTTTATATATTGAGATAAAGGTCCTAAGTTCGATTCCTCTCTTGGCTAAAATAAAAATATATTGGTTAAACTGGAGTCTTTCCTTTCATAGAGATAAATTGATTGCATTGGGATTGGGTGTTGTGGTTCTTATACAGGTAGATTAGTTTGTAATTCATGTGCTGATATAATAAATCACTTCAGAAAGCGCACATTAAATATCATTTACTACAAAATATTGCTAATAGTAATAAATATTTTTAGACACACATTTTTTATACAAAAACATTCTTTATTGTTTTACATTGATTAGAGCATTTTCCACGTAGGTAAATATTCTATTGTAGTACAGATGGTAGAGGTAAAACTATATAACTGTACTTAAAACACATGCTAAAATTATATTAGATTCTTTAATTATAAACTTTATGATCTAACGTAAGAGCACGATAGTAATTAAAGCTACTTTTATAGTCAAGTCATATGATCTGCGGCTGTCACTTTTGTTAGATCGTATTAATATCAATAAATAATAATAATAGTACAATAAAAGTAAGTTTATATTTTATAAACTGTTTTTCCAACCGAGTTATATCTGTCAGTAATAGATATAACATTATTATTTTTCTACCAAGTTAATAACGCTCACATTTTAATGAATCGCAATGGCAAAATAAACAGTAAAATTAAATTAATCGTTATCGATCAATTTTAATATTATCATGATTTTGCGAAAATAACTTGTATGATTAATAAGATTGCATTGTCTCGTGTTTTTTTTATTTAAAAAAAAAGTATTGTTTAGACATTATAAGGACAGTTAATGTTTAGACGGATAATGTAGTAGTTTCTCTTGATTGGATGGGAGGTCATTTTCATTGAGACGACTTCACCAAAATGGAGGCTTGGAAGATGTTGGTCAAGGTTTGTATACGAAGTGTTTAACGTGGAAAAGGCCTGGTAGATGTTTAACACGCAATACGCGACTCCATTGTTGTCGTTGTGCGACACATGGCAGCGTCATCTGTGCGTTTACTCGGCTGTTTTGTTTGGAAATAAGTGAAGATAGAACTTAGAAAGGGTATTTTAGAAAATACAAATATAATTTTATTGTGATCAACATTAATAGAATTTTATCATATCATCAGTGTTATTTTATAGGTATTGATATCTATCAAAAGCTACAGCTAGATATCACTAGAGATGTGAGACAGAAAATTTTCTGATGTGGAAATTTGTTCTTATACTATTTCTGTAAAAGAAGTTCAACTGATTAAATAATTATAATAATAATGAGAATGATAACAGTAATAATCATTATAATTAATGGTAGTGGTAATAGTATTAGTAGTAAGAGTAGCTACAAACACCAGCTTCGGTGGCCACAAGGTCCAACACGCTACTCTCGCAATAGACTAGACTGCCAATGACAGGAAGATCGGGTTCGATTCCAGTCGGGTGCACCGAGGGAGGTTTTTCTAAATGGTTTTCCAGTTTCACTCCACACAAATGCGGGTATGATTAATCTAAATTCAACCTTACTCGTCCCTAACACATTGGCTTCATTAGTGCATAGGCTTGTAGTAAGTAGTAAGACTCGGTGCTAAAAAACTAGTAAAGAAACAAATAAATGCGAGCCTTTGTAGACCCGTTATGTTCATAAATCATAATTCACCTTTTTATCATCAATAAGTTAACTAAAATAATTTTAAGGTTGGCCTGACATATATCTCCCCCCCTATCCTCCATCCTTCCTCTCTTCCCCTCACCCACCCACACGCCCCCTTCTTATATCCCACTCGTCCCCTAAAACACTATATTTTAATAATATTCAAGGAACGCCCAATAGCCAATAACAAAAGGAACTAATTATAAATGAAAAGATAATAATTTTACATTGGTTTTCCTCAGATCTGATGATGGCGTTTGTACGTCGAAACATGTAGTCAAGTCAACCTACCTTTTGGTGTTCAAGGCTTAAGGAGTGGAAGTAAATATCAGCTAAGGAACGTTTATATATTCAACAATATTTGATTATCAATTATCTCCTATTCTACATAATTTCGGTATAATTAACGTCTCTAACCTTTATTAAACATTTTATGCCTTTATTTCCCTGTTCACTTTCATTGGCTGAAATTTTAACTTTTTTTTGACAATTCTGAATTTATTAACAATATTACCTTAAATGTTAATTTTAACTCATTGCTAGATCTAATATATCTTTCTTTGTAATGTTTTAATAATTTAATATGTAACCTTTGAATATGTGGTTTTTCATGTGTATTGTATTATCTAATTTTAATATATTTTCTGTATTTTAACTCTATTGTTCTTTTCTGCTCTATTTCACTCTTTAATAGGATTAAAGTTATAAAGTTTTTCATTATTTATAGGCTTAGCAGTATTCTGTTGTTCAATCTATCGTCTCATCCATAATGTAATATATATTATATTCAGACTTGATATTATCAATATTTCATTCAATTTCTTATAAACTCAATATGTTTTTTGTTAATTAAATTTTGGCTGTCTTTAACTTTTTCCTTATATATAATATCTCTTATTATTTTTAATTAGTTCCTTTTGTTATTGGCTATTGGGCGTTCCTTGAATATTATTATCATAATTCTCCTTACTAATTCACTAGGAATATAACAAAACTATATTTTAAGGTATAATAAGCTCTAAGTGCCACCTTTACAATAGGTTGATTCACACTGATAGGACTGTGCGCAGACTGTGCTGGGACTGTGTCGTGCTGCCAACAATCTCGAACAGGTCATTCCCATAAGAGTTACCTTGTAAGACCGTTTTTGATTCACACTCATAAGACTGTGCTCAGGACGTGCTGTGACTGTGTCGTCTTGGATAGTTTCAAAAGTGATTTCCCAAGGTCACGGTCCAGCACGGTAAGAACACAGTCCCAACACAGTCCTATCAGTGTGAATATAGACGATGTCGTCTTAGTGTCGTTTCACCTACTTCGGCTTCTTCCGGCAAGCGGCGAACCTTCACGAAAGTTCTTATTTACATCTGACAGTGGCTGCGGAACATTCCAACATTGTTAACACAACTGTGTACAATAAACCAAAACTATGGATGAAGAAAACTTAATAATGTTGGTTTGTATAATTCGCAGCATAAAAATTATGATAATCTCACTAAAGAAAATATTTTGAAGGAGATAGCTGAAAAACTGAATGCAAGAAGTTTCTGTAAGGTTTCAAAGTTCGGGACACTCATTCTTAATATTTGTGAAGCTTTTGATGGTCATCTCTGAGTTGCCCAAATATATTGTGGAATTCTTCTTCTCTTGCTCTAAACAAATGATGAACCCAGTATTTTCTTCGTTTTCTCCTCTTTTTATCAATTGAAATAAGATAAAGACCACATGCAACAATCGCATCTTCCTCTGTTTGATCCATGTCTACTGCTGACGATGAGCAAAACAGCGTAACAGCACAGTTCCAGCACAGTCCTATCAGTGTGAATGGTAGCGACACGACACGACACAGTTCCAGCACAGTCCTATCAGTGTGAATGGTAGCGACACGACACAGTCCCAGCACGACCCGACTTTAACTTTAAACTTTTAACTTTAACGCCTCCACCGGAAGCCGCTACTGAAGAAAATTTTATGGAAAATTTTCATCTTCTCATCCCTAACATATTAACGTAATTAACTGATAGTAAGATGCGGTGGTTAAAATATGCATTTTTTTGATAACGAGAAAACTTTGTTACTGTCCTAATTATGTTTTATCACCTGTTTAGGTTACACGCATGTATTATAATTACTTTAATGTGTTAGAGATGAGGAAGGAAGCATTTTAGAGATTTAATCTAGCTGCATTTGCGTGTAAGGAGAGTGGGAAAGCATTTAGGAAAAACCACCTCAGTAGATCCAACAGGTATTCGAACCAAAACTACCACGTCATTAACAGGACAGTCTAGCTACGAGAGCGACGACTTAGACCATTCGGCTAGTGAAACGGGTGTCCTAATAATTCGAGGAGAACTTTATGGCGGGGTGTTTTCTAACAAACGATTGCTTCAACAATGGCTTTTCACTATCTAGATATCATCTTTTCGTCTAACTCGGTGCCTCACGACGTAGACGTTGAAGGTGGGCGTGGTCCCTTACCCCTCTGTCACTTAGGGCGGTATGCAAGAACGTTATTAATGCTTAGTGGACCGATAGTATAGTCACGAGCACACTATTGCTCCACCTTTTAACCTATGATGATGCAAGCAAACCCAAACTAGTGTCCATTTAGTATTCATAGTCAAGTTCTTGCATACCCGTGGTGTCTAGCAAACAGACTTTACATTACATTACATCCATTATTGTTTCCAGCCTATAGTCTGGGCCCGTTTTTAATCCAAGCCATATATTTTCCACTACCGGTTGGCTAGGCCTGTCGTAGTTACATAACTTATGACTAGGACAAACACAATATCCATTCCCCGGCCGTCAACTTATCAATGTGAAAGACTAAACCCACACATTTCACCAATGATAAAGCTTCGGCCATGCCGGGAATCGAACCCGAGACCCTTAGCCCTGTAGACAGACACGCTACTGATTGAGTTAAGGTGTCGTATTAACAAAATTCTACTATTATATTTTATGAACACACGATTAACTTGTGCGGCACCACGCAGCCACGCAACGCGCGTCGCGCCAGCCCGGACGTGATTTCTTGCAAACCGGGCTTTTTACGCTGCGCATCGGCGGGAACAGGGAATAAACGTCAAGTTCACCTGATCCGGCTACCTATGGCGGGAAGGTTGTGTTTATAATCCCAGCTGGGTCTAAGGTAGGTAGTTTATCAAAAGGTTTCCCTACCCTCCTTCCAGGCAAATATGATTACATGTTCCTCTAAATTCTAGGTTTCTCATCACAACCACATTATTTTAGTTTAAAGTTAAATAGGCCAGATGGATGATATGACGTGGTGGGGAAAAAAAAACCAAATTTAATCACCATTAGTGTTAATTAATTTACACATTCCTCTCAATAATAAAATAAATCAGACGTTGCCTACCCGTGACGTCACGGCAGGTAAAGATAGGATTTCCCATGTTAATTAATTTACGTTTTATTCAGCAAGTTTTAAAGATATAACGTTGAAACAAAAACAATAAATTCTTAAATAATTCTAAAAATAGTCCTACAATTTCAACAAAATATTATTTGTATCTTTGAGTATTTTTTTATAAATCATCTACAACTCAGACTATTTGACCTTGCCACGAAAATGGTTTGTAGGAGTCTTCCTGCTTATATGTAGATTAAAAAGTCCGTGGTATCATATGTATATCTAGAATAGTAAACAAGAAAAATCTAATTCTAAAAAGTAAGTCATTGTTTTAAAGGCATAGTATAGGGATTGTGTAAACTCGTCAGAGGAAGAGGGGACGTGTTATCAGTTGATAAACAAGAGGCCTTGCATTGTGAAATGCCCCTTCTTTCTATTTAACACATTAGTATCTAAGTGAGATAGTACTCGGACTGCTTAGGTGCGTCAAGCTAGGAAGCAACCCGCTTCGCCATATAGCTTCGAAATGTCAAAGTCCTAAGCAACGTCGTTAAATAATTCCAAACAAATAATTGTATACTATAACTATTATTATCATGCCAGATATTATCTAGAACCAGAGTCGATTGGCAGAATGGTCTAAGGCAATGGTTCTCAAACTTTTCAGAACCGTGACCCAATTTTCAGAACGACACACTTTCGAGGTCCACCTAGTTTATTTAATGGACACGAAGAGAAGGGAGTGATTTTTAATTTAATATTATTATTATTACAATTGCTTTTCTAAAATATATTATTTAATATAATAATATTTTTGAAAACGAAAATAATTAATTGATATGGTTCTCATATTGAGCCGAAGGGTGCACTTTTCCATGTCTGTTGATGACGTCATTGACGTCCACGCCAAAGGCACGATTCCGGAACCAGATTCCCGTATAGTTATATTATTTGCTTTATTTACACCATTTCCCCCTTTATATTTATTTTTTCTTCAGTTTTTCATTTTTTCATAATTTTCTATTAAAGTTTTTTTCACGTTTAATTTTTTTCCGCATTTTTTTTTTGTCCACCAGTTTAGTAACCCCTGGTTTAGGGTGTACCGGTACACAAGAGTGTTTTTTAAGTTTGTAATCAGCTCGAGTTTGTCCCAGTATTTTTTAAAATCACTCCAACTATTTATTTCTTCAGTGAGGGATAAACTGAATACACCAGACTACAAATATAGATTGGTTTTAAACAAGTTTCTGCAATAATTATGTTTAAATAAATGTTTCAGAGCTCTACTGTCAACGTTAGTGTGATATGATATGTTCATATGAACTTACAATTAACTATACTGGCTAATAGCCTCATAATTAATTATCTAAATTTATTTTCCAATAAAATAACGTCAGGAATATATTTTTTTGTTTCAGGTTAAATTATTGGTACTTATTTTGGATAATTACAAAGCCTTACCAAGTCCAGGAAAAAATAGCATAAGAAAAACTATTAACGGGCATGATGGTGACTCTCCAAGACATCAAAATGGGGTCGAAGTTATGTCAAATCATCTAGTAAGAGGAAACGCAAATATTTCCTACCACCAGAATATCGATCCAAATCATATTCATGTAATTAATCAGTCAAAACCATTATTGTTCGATGACACTCGTGAGGTATCGAAACCAAGTGACACATTTACAAGTCATTGGAATGAAGCTTCGTCAATCGTCAATGATTCTACAAACACGCGACTAGCATTTCAAAGCATTAACCAACAATATGAATTGTCTCTAAATAATAGTATAAATAACTATACAGGCTATGATAATGAACCTGTCTCAATGAATAAATTAGGCCTCTATGATGAAGAAGATAATAAAGCAATGTATAACAACTATAGAATTCCTCAGCCTTCACCCAAACTAAATAAATCAGCATTGTCGCCAAATTATGGATCAGAATGTTTTATAGGAGCTTTAAATTTTTTAATTAAATTGCTAAATATAAGTAAGTCACTTGATGGCATAGGTAGATTAAATACTCCTTATAATCGTTTTAGTGAGGTGAATGTTATTTGGAACATTTTAAAACTAGCGTTACCAGATCCAAAAAATTCTTCGAAACATTCCATAGACACAAAAATTATCTGGGATATTTTAAGCCTAACGTTACCAGATCCAAATAATACTTCGAAACATCCCATTGATCCCAACATTGTCTGGGATATTTTAAGCTTAACATTATCAGACCCAAATAATCCTTCGAAACATCCCATTGATCCCAACATGGTCTGGGGTATTTTAAGCCTAGCGTTACCAGACCCAAATAATTCTTCAAAGCATTCCATGGGTCCCAAAATTATTTGGGATATTTTAAACCTAACTTTACCAGATACAAATAATACTTCGAAACATCCCATAGACCCCAACGTTATTTGGAATATTTTAAGCCTAACGTTACCAGACCCAAATAATCCTTCAAAACATTCCATAGATCCCAAAACTATCTGGGATATCTTAAGCCTAACTTTACCAGACCCAAATAATCCTTCAAACCATCCCATAGACCCCAACATTATCTGGGATATTTTAAGACAAACGTTACCAGACCCAAATAATCCTTCAAAACATCCTATAGACCCCAACATTATCTGGAAAATTTTAAACCTAACGTTACCAGACCCAAATAATCCTTCGAAAATCCCATAGATCCCATCATTCTCTGGGATATTTTAAACCTAACGTTATCAGACCAAAACAATACTTCGAAACATCTTATAGATCCCAACATTATCTGGGATAGTTTAAGCCTAGCAATAACAGACCCAAATAATCCTTCAAAACATCCCATGGATCCCAAAATTATCTGGGGTATTTTAAACCTAACGTTACCAGATCTTAATAATCCTTCAAAACATCCCATTGATCCCAACATTTTCTGGGATATTTTAAGCCTAACATTACCAGACCCAAATAATCCTTCGAAACATCCCATAGATCTCAACATCGTCATGGGTATTTTAAGCCTAGCGTTACCAGACCCAAATAATCCTTCAAAATATTCCATAGCTCCCAAAAATATCTGGGATATTTTAAGCCGAACTTTACCAGATCCAAATAATCCTTCGAAACATCCCATTGATCCCAACATTATCTGGGATGTTTTAAGATTAACGTTACCAGACCCAAATAATTCTTCGAAACATCCCATAGACCCCAACGTTATTTGGAATATTTTAAGCCTAACGTTACCAGACCCAAATAATCCCTTGAAACATCCCATAGATCCCAACATTATCTGGGATATTTTAAGCCTAATTTTACCAGATCCAAATAATCCTTCGAAACATCCCATTGATCCCAAAGTTATCTGGGATGTTTTAAGATTAACATTACCAGACACAAATAATCCTTCGAAACATTCCATAGACCCCAACGTTATTTGGAATATTTTAAGCCTAACGTTACCAGATCCAAATAATTCTTCAAAACATTCCACAGATCCCAAAAATATCTGGGATATATTAAGCCTAACTTTACCAGATCCAAATAATCCTTCGAAACATCCCATTGATCCCAAATTATCTGGGATGTTTTAAGATTAACGTTACCAGACCCAAATAATTCTTCGAAACATCCCATAGACCCCAACCTTATTTGAATATTTTAAGCCTAACGTTACCATGACCCAAATAATCCCTTGAAACATCCCATAGATCCCAACATTATCTGGGATATTTTAAGCCAAACTTTACCAGATCCAAATAATCCTTCAAAAAATCCCATTGATCCCAACATTGTCTGTGATATTTTAAGCCTAACATTACCAGACTCAAATAATCCTTCAAACATGCCACAGACCCCAACGTTATTTGGGCTATTTTAAACTTAACTTTACCAGATCCTAATAATCCTTCGAAACACCCGATATGTCCTAAAGTTATTTGGGATCTCTTAAAACAAAGTCTAAAATACACAGATTTAGTTTTTTCACAAGACCTTGAATATTATTTTAAAGACATATACCAGCGCTTTAGTAATGTGTCAACATCAAATCAAGGATACGTTCCAAATTATTTAATTGACGTTTGCATTCTCTTATCTGATGTATTAAGTGACCACTCAAATCTTTCAATCATCTATAAAAATATTCTGAAACTTTTGAACGATGTTTCAAATATTCAAATATATCTTCCTAATACTTATGAAGACCTATATTTTATTTTTAATAATACACTTACTAGTTTAAAAGCATATTTACCAGCATATTACAATTATATTGAAATTCTCTTATACCATATCTCAAAGGGCTCTTTTTACATAGAAAACATATACAACGATATTTGCACATTAATAAGGCACGTTTCAAATAATGGAATCAGCCTGCCAGTTAATTTTAGAGATCTTTTATTTTTAATAAATACCACCCAAAAGTCTCATCAAAATAACGAAAAACATTATATTGTTTTAAAAGAAATGATGGAATTCTTAATCCTGCTAAACCAAACATCCTTTAGTTCAAAAATTTTACCTAATTACTTTGTAGAGATAGAATCGTATTTTAAAAAATTCATCAATAAATTACTGGTATGGTCAACAATATTTAAGGGACATTATTATCCTGTTGGCTGATGTTTCAAAGGATCGTTTTAATTTTCCGATAATATATTTGGACATACTAGCTTTTCTTAAACACTTGACTACTATGAACCTCAATCTTCCAAATGATTATAAAGAAATATATAATATTTTAAATAATACCAAAATTATAGGACAACAAGACATTCCGATATACTTCAAGGATACTTTAAATCTTATAGAAGATATCTCAAGTAACCAGTTCAATCTCTCAAATATTTACAAGGACCTAATGGTTCTAATAAATCACACCACAAACAATAAAATAGATATACCATCCAACTTTATAGATCTTTTACTTTTCATAGATGGAATATCGAGTCTTAATACTCAAGGTCGTCCTCCAAACATTCAAAGATACCAACATCTTATCAATGAAATGATTGAATTTGTACTTTTACTCAACCAAACCTTAGATGATCCGCAAGTTTTGTCAAATTTCTTAGATCATACATACATACTTCTAAATAGATCGATAGAAAATCCCGATGTTGCCAGAAATAATTTACGTAACATTATTGTTTTATTAAAAGACATATCAAATGATCACACTAAAATGCCAGCTATCTATAAAGATTTAGTAGTTCTTTTGAACGGTACCTCAAATATTCTCCTGGATCTTCCAAATAATTACGAAGAAATATTGGTTACTTTGAAACGAACACCAAATAGTGATCTTAAGACTTACTTCAAGGACATTGTAATTCTTTTCAGAGACATTTTAAATAACCAATTCAAACTCTCGACTATATATAAAGATATTCATGATCTAATGAATCATACCTCAAGCAATTTAATCACGCCTCCGTCATACTTTGAAGACCTTTTAATGTTCATAGATGCGAAGTCAACTAGGCCTACTGGCGGTACAAGTCCAATATCGAACTATCAAAAGGAGTTTGAATATTTCTTGACCCAAATGAGCGATAAATATTTCAACCAAGCTGAAAATAAGAGAAACTTTCCTTTTCCTAGTACACTTGACTCAAACGATGACGTCCGCCAACCCAGTTATTATAAAGACCTTTCTTTCTTTTTAAATAAAATTCCACCTACTAACGGTCAAGATGTATCCCAAAATTACCAAGGCAACCTTGACCATTCTATGTATGGAGAACTAACTAAACCCTATATCTCATATTAAGATTCAAGTCATTATTTGCTCAGAGATAATACCAGAATAGTGTATTACCTCCCCAAAAGTTCTCAAATAGGAGAATTTATATTCCTCAAAAATAAAAAATACAGCACACACTTTATGTACTGTACATCATTACCAAAATAGGCAAAATTAATTATCACTTACTCGAAAAACCAACGCCAATTTTATAATATTTTTAATTCTATCTTTTGGAAATATTTAAGAATAGCATCTAGTTATAGTAGTACATGAGAACTTACAACCCATTTTCATCAAAATAAATAAAATGAATGTATATTTAAGTGAAACCAACAACTTTAAAGGTCGAAAAGAAATAATCCAATCTATAAATAAAGTTTAAAGGAAAATAGTTTACTTGTAGTTTGTAATAATAATAATAATAATAATAATAATAATAATAATAATAATAATAATAATAATAATAATAATAATAATAATAATAATAAAATTCAAAGCTAAAAGATAACTTCTACAAAGAATTGTAAAATCCTAATATAAATAATATTTCTGCAATACATAAAACAAGGTGTACGTATTGTCTTATCATTATCAAATAAAATACAATGTAAAGTAATATTATAAATCTCATATTTGTAGCATAGTTTGTTAGTTTTGTCTGTCATAGAGGACTATCTTCCCTACTTTACAAGACGAAATATATTGTGTATTTGTTGCGCGTTTATAGCCGTGCCATATACACGATATAGCCCCTGTCTTGATAGGCAATACCTCTGACGTGAATACTGTGCGGGGCTGCTCAGTCTACTTTGAAAAGCTATTGCCATGGAAACCTAGTCTAGTTTTATTATTCTCTTCTGTTCATACAAAATGAATGTCAGCTCTGCCATGCATCATTATTATTTGAGAAATAAGTTTCGTTATTGGTGCAGACTAGCAGTGATTTCTTGAGAAGTACATAAATATGATTATTGTAGCTATGCGTAGGATCTACTTCTAAGAATATATGAGAATATAAAAATAATAATAAGTAATAAGTGAAGCTAGTAAACTAGAAGGAGTTCCGCTGTCACTTTTTTTTTTTTGCTCCTTTCTATCTTAGCTAATTCTTGCCGGTAGACGTCTTTTAAAATCTTAATTTTTGCTTTGGCTACATTTTTATTCATCCACTTAAGCAACTTGAACAATGATTCTTTTTCATTAAAAAAACACATCTTTAAGGTTTACACTGATATAGTCACGATATTTGATGTTCAACAGAACCGGTTATTGTTCATACATTCGTAAAATGTCTACAATGTTGTTACTGTTCCATTTCACTTCAGAAATTGCGATTAACAAAGCTATTCACGAAAAATGAAAACAACTCTACTGAGTGAGTGGGCGAGTTTGGTGTCTCAATGTAGTCGACACTCGCTGAGCTTGTTGGAACAAGCTTACTCGCGCACGAGCTTACAAGCCAGCAAGTAGCTAGTGATCTCGCCTGGTGTAATAATAGACCCATAGAGCGTGTACAGACTGTTCACGATAGGTTTTTACCTGGATGACAGTTCAAAAACCATATGTTTAGGTTTTGGGTTGCCAACACTTGTAAAAGATCACTGTTTTGTTATAAATGTAAATATCTTTAAATACCTGTTATATATTACATTTAAAATAACGTAAACTTAAGTTATCTCATACTATTTCATTTTTTTAAATAATTTCTTTTTATCCAACCTGAAACAATATTTAAACATAATTAAAAGTACTTATTCTTCGTTTTGGAACGTTATTGATTTTGTGTAATATAGTGCACACATCAACACCTTTTAATACAGGCATCGTATTTACTTGGAAAAGAGAAAATTGTTGCCATTTTTTTACATACAATAAATGATTTTATGATTATTTTATCTTATTTTGAAATATTTAACTGAATAAAATATTTTCATAAACTGTGTGTCTGCATCATTGTAAACAACTTGTTTACCGTCATGTTCAACCATATGGTTCAGATTCGTCAGCCGCCATTTTGAAGTTATGTTCGTTAGAAGTTTTTGTGAAAGTGGTGTTAATATTTCTTTTAACCCTATAATGCCCATACTACAAAAACTTTAAAAATAAAATTATTTGTTCACAATTACTAATTGTTTAGGTCGTATTGAACATGTTTAAACATTTTTTTATTTTTATTTATTTTCTAAACACCCTTTTTTATAGTGTTACATATATGTAACATGGGGCACTAACACATACAATAAATTTACAATTGATTATTCTTTATTTAACATAGTACATTAAAATCTACACCAAATAAAAACCAGTAAGGGATAATTATTGACAAATATTTATTAGCATATACATTTTAATAATATTGTTATAAAAAACATTAAAAATATAATATTTAAAACAAATCACTTTTTATGACAAAATATATAAACCCTTTTCATAATTGTTTGACATATTCTGTTCCATTATTATTTTGCCTTAGGTATGAAACCTTCTAAAACAATTTCTTTCTTTATTTAGGCACAGAAATACCTCACATTTTTCACACCAAACGTAAGAGTTCATTTTCACACATATTTTGCATCTTCCTCTTGATTCCTTCCATAGGGGCCAATGTTCATATCGGTCTTTTTGACAATCAACCACAGGAAGAAATGTTGATGATGCCCTCTTTTTTGACCTGGGCGTTTTATCTACGCTTGGACGCCCACGTTTTACTTTGTTGATACCGGCAAGAATAAGTCCACTTGCTATTTCAGCTTGAAATTTCTTTAGTGGGATGTAATTTTCTCCTAATATCTTACTCTCTTTTCGGAACTTGAGCCAACTATTGATAACTGCAACAGTGATAGTATGCCAAAATATGTACAAATACCAACGGCGTGACTTGAAGTGGTATTTGTAGAGAGCTGAGAGTGAATCAAGTAAATCAATTCCCCCATGAACTTGTTGTAAGTTTGAATGATTAATGGTCTAGGAATTTGAATATGTTTCTTTTGGCTCCTATCCCAGCGTTTGATTTGATCTTTGGGCTCAACACCAACAAATGATGACAGCAGAGTAACAGCTTTGTTATCGTACCACCTAACAGCAACAAACCTATCTGTGGTATCTACTAGGCTATCTACTGAGCCGCGACCTTGACGTTTTAGTTCTTTTTCTTCTGTCAAGGGACAATCTTTCAATCTATTTGACCTTACAGTTCCAATATAATAGATTCCTCTTTGTAGAAGGGATTGTACAAGAATATCAGTTGTAAAAAAATTATCGGCAAACACTTTGAAATTATGATTGTTTGGTAAATTCGTAGTCATTTTCATCACTACTTCATAGCCTAATCCTTTTCCTACACCTCTTTTTTCATTACTAGCGCTGGCTCCTTGATAAATGTCAAAATCATATAAGAAACCGGAAGCTCCAGCCCTTCCCCACATTTTGAATCCCCAACGAGTTGGCTTATTCTGCATGAATTGGCGCAGGTGACTCCTCCCTTTGAAGGCTATCATTATTTCATCTACACTTTGATTCTCTTCAGGGACTTCTGTCAAACAAGATTTTTGAAAAAGGGATAACCATGGCCTTATTTTCCATAGTTTGTCAGTATTTTTTTCCTCATCTTTTACAGTCAAATTATCTTTGAAATGAAGAGTAGTAAGAAGTTTCTCAAACCGATTTCGTGCCATTACATCTGATACTAAGGAATATGCCATATCTGATTCCCAGTAGCTACGGACACTAGGCATTTGACAGAGTCCCATTCTTAGAAACATACCGAGTATTTGTTCAAGCTCTGATTTATTTGTATTGACAGACGTTCCTGACTTTTGAACACTATATAGATTTGTATTATTTGACACCATATCAAGCATCTCATCTGTTATGAAGGTTTTGAAATATTCTAATGGAGTTGATAACTTACTTGGAGGAGGGTTAGGAATTTCTACAAATGGAGAAATTACTGGATTGAAGTTTCCTTTTTTCCATTGAAGCCGAGGTAATTCTTCAGTAAATTCCTCAATTTCGTCTGGGACATCTAAATTGCCAAGGCCTTCCATTTCTCTCTCACGAACAAATGAAACTTGGTTGATAAGAAGATTCTCATCTTCGTCATCGTCTTCTAGCTCCTCCAAATCACTTAGATCAGGATCGTTCAAGATATCAAAGATATCTTTCTCTGTAACCTGTTGTCAAAAATTAATCATCTAATTATATTTTTAGATTTCACAAAAAAAAAAATCAACGCTGCTTTGTATTTTAAAAATAAGAAAACATAAGTATTTCGATAAATTATTAACAACTAAGAGCATTGAATCAGTTTATATTTTCTAAAAAAACTTTGAAGGCCTAAATTAATTTTATGTCATGTTGAATGAACAGAAAATAAGTAATGAAATAACAGATGAGCAGGTCTCCAATACTTATTTTCAACACACCAAACTTAGTCTATTAGCGGCTTTGCCCAAATAAGTAAGAATAAAAGATTCCCTTCTGACCTCTAAATTAGCATGTGTTATGTATGCAACCTTATGCCTGTTGTTACAGATATGTAACAATAAATTCGATAGAATAAAACTACTTATTTGTAATTTTTAAAATTAACACTATTGGCAAAAAGTTATTTGTTATTATATATGTAACACCAATATTCAAAGAAACCATGAAAAATAACAAAATATAGGCTATAAATAATAAACCAACTAACCTGTGTCGACATGATGTCTAACAATGAATGCACGTGCTCGTGGACTGTGAACAAATAGCTCTGAGAAGAAATAAGTTCTGTAAAATTCCGCTGGATCACACCACCAGTGATGTGACAGATATGAAACACTGGGTGTTAGAGAGTAATCAGTTTGTATTGCCCTCACAGAGCTTTAAATACCCGATGTTACATATATGTAACGTGGGGTAATATAGGGTTAAGTGGAATAAAACAATAAATAAACTTTGTGTCCGTCCACAAATAAATATATAAATAATATTGGCCTAAATTACAGTGGTTAACTATTACATTAATGTTTTCATTACAGTCATCCAAAGTGATAGATGTCAACTGTTGGCGTAGTGATATATTAGGGATTACTTCTAGTAACATTTCGAGCTGTCATCCAGGTAAACTTAGGTCGTGAATGAATTGTACAAAACAACGCAAGGGTACAGTTGTATAGATCGTGCAAGTGTTTCGTGACCTTTTAGCAACCTGTCTCTTCGCCAGAACAGCACAAAGGGGAAGGGGGAGGGGGGGCTGTATTTAAATGGGTAAAGATCGTATAGATCACGCAAGCAACCTTAACGTGGTTTTTTAAGTTACTGGCATGGAATTCTTAGGTTAGATTAGGCTAGGTTATGTTATGTTAGGTTAGAGAACAGTCATATTTCAAATATTCTCAGAGACTAAGTTGGAAGGCTGTTCAATCCAGAAACCTACGCATTCCTGCCAAACAAAAGAAAGGAAACATACACTCTACTTTTCACGGCAGTTAAGGATTGCGCTCTTATGTGGCCGCGCTCTTTTGCACCCACTTTTCGCTTGCGCTATTATATACCCACGCTCTTCGGTAGTGCATTATTTTATTACCATTCCGGGCTGTACGCGTTTAGTCACACTAATGAAGAGAGATGAGAAAGGTAGAATTGAGATAAAATACACACGCATTGACATATAAGAGGAGGGTGTGGCCAACTATTTAAAAAAAAATCCCTTAAGTACAACCAACTGGGATTCTAATCCTTACCCCCAGTTACCAGCAAACCAAAGAAATAAGACAATCTTTAAGTTTAATCCGCAAGCCCGTTAATGCGGGTAGCTTTGGTGTTGAATTAGCTTTTTAATTATTACGTTTAGCGCCAAGGTTATTAAGAGAGATGAGGAAGGTAACTTTAAATGAAGTTCACCCGCATTAACATGAAAAGCGTATGGGTAAACTACCTTCGGTGCAACTTACCAAGATTCTAAAATCAACTCCCCGGTCACAAACAATCTAGTACATTGTGAGACTGATGTCTTATACCACGTGGCCGTGTGTGTTTAAGATGGACTGTAGGGAACGCCAGACAAAGTCAGTATTTTTGCAGTTCTCATGGCAAAATAATATTTTGGCCAAAATAAATCAAATAGTACTCCAGTAGAAACCTAGAGTTTAATTTTCTTCACATGTTGATATCAACAGTTGTTGTCTATTTCTCACAAACATAGCGGCATTAGACGAGAAACTTTTTAAATTACGAGAAAAAGCTGTCATTAAATTCTAGGACACCTTTGAGAGATATTCAACAACTGTCGATACCCGCCTCGATGGCGTAGGTAGCTAACGCGCTAGTTTCATGCTGAGCTAGACTGCCGAGGATGGAGAGATCGAGGTTCGAATCTCAATTGGTCGAACTGAAGTATTTTCCCCTAAAATTGTTTTTCACTCTCCCTCCTTGCAAATGCGGGTTCACTTCCTCTATATTCTACCTTCCCAATTCCTAGTCCATTAGCGTTAATTATAACTTAAGCCGAACAGGTAGTAAGACGTGGTACTAAAAAAAAACCTGTTGATATCACCATGTGAAGAAAATTAAACTCTATGCTTGTAATGAAGCAATATTTTAATTATTTGTACCAAAACATTTTTTAAATATAAAAACTGCAAACAATAATATCTTTAACTCACATTCCTTACATTACCACCTTAAAGTATAACAGCCTCTATATGCACTTACAAGAAGGTTGTGAGCGGGTCTTGGAGGAGACATACGTGACATCGATCAGACCAGTTGCGTAGTACGGGGACTTCGCCCTGAGACCCACAAAGGGATACACTCACGAGCGAGGAGTTGGACCTGCCCCTAGGCACATGCTAAGATTTTAAAATAATATCAAAATATATCTATTAGTTGCTCCAGGGGATGTTTTTTTTTTTACAGTACTTGATTTAGTGAAGCGTGACTGTCATCTGGAATAGGATTTTTTTTAATAAAACTTATATTATTAATATTTCAGAATTACGATTTTGAGGAATAAGTTATTACTGCCCAAGATTTTCAGATGTATTATATTTATTATTTTAATGATGTATGCATGATTCCTTTTTTGTCTCCATATCTTACTACCCGTTCTGATTGTACGCATATTAGCTAATTACGACCCGCTTCGGTGTTTGAACCCAGGTGTTTCAAACTAGTTTGATCATAAAGGCCACCTTGAAAATTGAAAATACAAGGAGGGCCGCATATCAAAAGAATACAATATTCTCACCTTCTTAAACAAAAATAACTCCAATTCTATAGGCTACCCATTACAAACAGAAAATTATGATATCAAATAATAAATTCAACCTTCCTCATCCTTAACACATATGCGTATTTGTATCGGGTTCAGAGTAGGGGCACAGGGGCACGTGGATCCCTGTAGATTCTTTGGAAATTTACAACTCAATCCTTTTAAATTCACTCTAGCTACAAGCTATATTTTATTGTTAATAGATGAAGAGATTCTGTATGTAAACGTTTTCCCATCCAATAGAGAGGTACTTCACAGATAATTGAAATTATGGAGGAAATTATTGATAGACTACAATGATCCGAAAAGGTCGATACGCCAATGGAAGCTTACAGATTATCATCAGTATTTCCATACATTGAGAGTCTGTTGAAAACTCTTAACGTCATATCAACTACTACTACAACAGCAGAGCAATATTTAATTCGTTGAATAGAATAAACGCTATTTGAGATAAACATTGGGTCAGAAAATACGGTTATGCCTTACTCAATATAAATAAACATATTGAGATAATCCCTCAAGAGGTTCTAAATATATTTGATAGATTACTATTATTATTACTATTATCAGCACCGTATCTTACTACCCGTTCGGGTTATACGCACTTACGCTAATGTGTGATGGTAGGGTGATTGTGAGATAAAATGGAGGATCTACAGTTTAACGTGGGATCCGAACCACGGTGGAGGCCTGGCATCTCACACATACACAAGTTGTGATTACTACATGTCTTGTCAGAGGTGAAGGAAGGGTTTGGTAATCAGATAAATCTGTGCCGGGACCGAGGATTGAACACCAGACCCCAGCATAGATATTTGATAGAAAACAACCGTGAAAACTTAAATTAGAATTTATGTAAACTTGTTCTCTTCTCTCAAAGAACTTGATATTAAGTTTGGTGATGACATTTTATAAAACAAAATTTCCTTATTATTTTTACTGAGACAATTAATTATTTATCAACTGATTCACAAAGCTTTTATATAAGCTAGCTTTAAACATATTTAAAAATTTAATTTTTGTTTAGAATTTTTTTTAAAGGTTAGTTATTTTTATCATGGTGACCCTCCTGTAATTTTTTTTCTTAGATCAGCCACTGTGAGAAAAACCCGAATGGGTAGTAAAACGCGGTGATAAAAAAAACAACCTAATAAATTACGCTAGTGCTTTAGGTATCAAGAAGGTTGAATTTAGAGGAAGTGAACATAAATTTTCATGGCTAGAGAGTGGAAAACAACTTAGGAAACCACACCATTGGAAACCCGACCGGAAATGGAATTTAGATTTCCCCGTCATCGGTAGTCCAGTCTAATGCTAGAGTGACACCTTAGACCATTCGACCACCAGCGTAGGTTCTAATTTTACTATGCACAAGATTAAATATAGTGGTTTTATGATATCTACACTATATAAACGAGTCCACATGAAAGATATAATAACATTTTCATAAGAAGGGGCTTTTAGAAAACACTAATATATTTGGTTACGGCCAAAGTTGGTAACATTTTACAATATTATAAGAATTATTTTATAGGATTGAATTTTTATAATATATATATATATATATATATATATATATATATATATATATATTATATATATATATATATATATATATATATATATATATATATAAGTGACAGCTGCATATCACATAGATTAGCGTATGAATACGTGAAAGTAGATCTAATACATTTTATATGAAGATTGGACTGTATAACTTTATACCTCCTGCGAACGGAATAAACTTCCTCGCATATCAGCCAACACAACGAAAGCTTGACATTTGAGATTGCTTGGAGAACGAAATAAGATAAAGAAGAGTGTTTGGAGGAGAAAGAGGAAATGGATCGAGGAAGTGATGGGTGGGAATAAAGGGTGAGGGAAGTGGTGGGGTAGGAACGGAATGGGGATATGAAAACACGATAACCTCTTAGAGATGCTGAGGGAATCGAGAGCAGGAACATTTGAACGAGCGAACGTTTTTAATATGACCTGTGCAATGTGTACCGGGGTCAACGGGGGTGGTTGAGAACCTACAAAGAAAGAAGTTGCTGTAAGAATAGGATTTGGTGTAGGAAGGTTGCGGGTTAGACCATCGTTTATGAATAGATCATCGAAGTATTGGAATGAACCGAGGAAATTAGTTGCTAACACTAGGGATGGGACTCTTGAATCGTGAAGCCCTCGAAACTTTAAGGATATTCGAGATTTATGGATTCGAGAAAATAACGGATTCATAACTCAAATACTTAACAAAAAAAAGTTTTTTCTTTTAATTTTTAAATTGAAATTTGCTTTAAAGCTTTAGTATTGCTTATTGATTGTTCAATTACAGCATAATTATAGGACAAATTCAACAACAATTAATTTAACACTTTACAGATTTTTTGAAAAAATTTTTACTTCCCGTTTGGGTTATACGCCTAGGAGGGTTATATTTAGAGGAATTGTACCCACAGTTGCGTGGATGGAGAGTGGAAAACCATTCTTGAAAAAAATCACCCTCAGTACACCCCAAGTGAGATCCGAACCTTCATCTCCCCGTCATCGGCAGCCTAGTCCACTGCGAGAATAGCGCGTTAGACCATGCGGCCAATGAAGCAGGTGCTAAATTAAGTCTCTTTTTAAAATGGTGTACGCAATCATAGTTTATCACCACTGCTACCAAACCACTATTTGATGGGCTCTGTATGTATATATGGTGTATATGTTATAAGCTCAGTGACTGAAAACGCTCAATGAACGAAATAAACAACCAGAACTCGTTGTAGCAATAAAGAAACAGCCACAACGTGAATTTCACGTTTCGGTGGCTTTAAAGAGCCACAACGCGTTCTGGCATAATGAAAAAAGGCCACAAAGTCAGGGGCGTATCCAGGGGGGGGGGGGGCCGGCCCCCCCCCCAATATTAAGATGAATACTCAGGGAGTAGTTGATTTTTTTAAATTAGCACCGCGTCTTACTACCCACTCGGGTTATATGCCTATGTACTAATTACTCTACTTAAATCTAGAACAGACACAACATCCAACCCCCGGCCGTTAATTTATTTACTGTGAAATGAGAAAACAACATTTCATCAATTATAAATTTTTCGGCCATGCGGGGAATCGGACCCGAGATCTTTAGCTCCGAAGGCAGAGACTCTACCGACTGAGCTGATGTTTAAATCAAGGATATCAGAGAATATTTCCTCACATTCGTCCCAGTTTATGATATGACTGGTGCTGGCATTGCTGATACAATAAAATTACAAATTTCACGTTTTGGACTTGATCTTCAGAATGTGTGTGGCCAAGGCTACGATGGAGCCTCAGAAATACGGGGGGCATTTACTGGTGTGCAAGCAATCATAAAACGTGATTTCCCTAAAGCAATATATACTCACTGCTCATCTCATTGCCTAAATCTGTGTTTAAGTGACGCTGCCAAAACACCTGATATTGTAGAGAAACAATTGCGAATGCAAGAAGTCAGCAGTTTTTTTAGGGCTTCAGCAAAGCGTGCCAAAGCTTTGAAAGATATTTTAGTGTCAGCAGGAAAGGGAAATACTGTCCTCCACAAATACTGCGAAACAAGATGGGTGGAGAGACACGATGCTGTTTCAGTATTCCATGAATGTTTCGAGTGTATCATTGAAGCATTGGAAACTATTATGAGCAACGTAGCAGAGGCAAATGGCAACACTACTTCTCTTCACACATGTTTATGTAAGTTTGAATTTATCATCACTCTTACTGTTATGTCAAAAATTCTATCCATGACATACATAACATAAAAATATCTACAAAAAGAATCTGTAGATATAAGTTCAGATTTGGTTAAAATTAGTATGACAGAAAAGATTTTGCCGACGTGAGGAAAAGTGGAAAATAAGAATTTAAAAAAACTGTTTACAAAAGCTGGAGACATATCTCATAAATTAGAAGTTCCTATAAAAGGACCAAGACCAGTAGGCACTCAGAGCTACAGAGAAAATGTTGAAACCGAAGCCCCAGAAGAATACTACCGACGGATTGTGTTATATCCT
This sequence comes from Timema cristinae, assembly GCA_039000515.1. NCBI lineage: Eukaryota > Metazoa > Arthropoda > Insecta > Phasmatodea > Timematidae > Timema > Timema cristinae. Next base: position 24,146,585 of record JBCFYV010011172.1, read on the forward strand.
TATTTGGACGAGATATTAGCTTCATTGAAAGGGCGATTTTCAAACCATAGAGATCTATTAAGAGGAATTGCCTGTTTAATACCAGTAAACTCTTTCAACAAAAAGTTTAGCGACTTGTTACCGGCTTTGGAGTTTTACAAGGATGATATGCAGCACACCAGCAGAGATTTATTGGAAGCGGAATGGAGCCTTTGGGCATCACTGGAAAGCTACAGGCTCTCCAAAGAATGCTGTCGACAAATCAACATTTTTTGATCGAAAAATGTTTCCTAATCTAACAATTCTATTAACAATTTTGGCAATAATACCAGTGACCACAACATCCGTTGAAAGGTCATTCTCGACTTTGAAGAGACTGAAGAATTACCTGCGCAATAGCACAGGTGAAGACCGGCTAACATCTTTAGCTTTAATGACTGTACATAGATACATAAAAGTGAATATCTCAAAAATTAGCAATCACTACAATTAAAGCAATAGAAGATGCTCTTTCACTTAAGGGTTTGTGACTTTGTGGCTTGTGCTAATAATTTTTATTAACCTTATTTGGTTTATTTTAATTTTTTTGAAACTATGGTTTCCCAAGATTTTAAATGCCATTGTTGAAAATATAATCAATATTTAAACACTATTTGTTTCATTTGTATTAGTTTTATTAAAAATTACTACTATGCTAAATACTATTTAATTATTATCTATACTTATAAAATAACATGTCCTGATTGACTGATTGACTGACTGACTGATTCATCATCGCCGAGCGCAAACTATCAAGGCTACAAGCATAAAATTCGGACTGTATATTCATTTTGTTATGTAGGCACCCACTAAGAAAGGATTTTAGAAAATTCCACCCCAAAGGGGTCAAAATAGGGGATGATAATATGTATGAAAGTCCGTCATTTTGAAAGTTACATAAACAAAATTTTGTATTTCGGTTATTGACGTAAAACAAATAAATACGTGTTTCAGGAATTTTGGAAATTTTATTTAATAAGGGATAAAAAAAGGGGGTGAAAGTTTGTATCGGACTGACTGACTGATTCATCATCGCCGAGCGCAAACTATCAAGGCTACAAGCATGAAATTCGGACTGTATATTCATTTTGTTATGTAGGCACCCACTAAGAAAGGATTTTAGAAAATTCCACCCAAAGGGGTCAAAATAGGGGATGATAATATGTATGAAAGTCCGTCATTTTGAAAGATACATAAACAAAATTTTGTATTTCAGTTATTGACGTAAAACAAATAAATACGTGTTTCAGGAATTTTGGAAATTTTATTTAATAAGGGATGAAAAAGGGGGTGAAAGTTTGTATCGGACTTGCATTATTTTTGATCTGAGGTCAAGTTATGGTCATCAACGTAACGTAATATTTTAAATTAATCTGTAAATACATATGTATATTTTCGTATTTGTATATAATCAACTTCCACGCGAGCAAAGCCGCGGGCAACAGCTATCTAGTTAATTATAAAGTTAAAGAATAGTTGTAAAAATCGTACATTGTTACCATGTGTTAAGAATTATTAAACATAATTCTAAATTGTGTTAGCCCCCATATTTTATTTTATCCTTATACAGTTATACAACCTTATGTAATGACCAAACTAAATGCCTATAAAGTAGGAAGTATCCCTCTTACAAGCTACATCACTGGTTATTGGTTAATAATTATTATGAATAATCTAAAATTATGATTATTGCTGAGAATTGAGAAATACAGTTTTTTTACATATTTTCAAAAATAGGCTTTCAGATATTGAGTCCCCCCAAACTTGAATCCTGCATACGCCACTGCACAAAGTGAATTTCTTGTTGTGGCTTCTAAAGAAAATGACCACTGTGAGTTCTAGCATTATGAAAATACCACAACGCGTCGTGGTCGTTTATTATTACGGTCACGACGCGATATCTGAAGCTATAAGTAGGGTACATGCAAGGTTACCTCGATCAGACGTTTTCGTGGAGCTGGTTGAGCCGGGCACGTGACGTCACAGAGTGACCGCCCGATCACTTCTCCAGCCATACATCTCAATGTTTCATTTCGGTTAACTCGACTTGATTTTAATTTAATTAAAAACACTTAACTATTAGGGCACCTAGATAAACCTGTAACTAGTACATAAAATATATCACCACATTAAATTATTAGCAAATGTCTCAAGTTTACAGTGTACATACACATCACAATAATTATGAATTATAATGATGTTCGAAATGTTTAATTTAAAAAGTTTATTTAATAAAGTGACAAAAACGTTTTAAAATATTAGTTACGAACAGTTGCGTACTTAAAGTGTGAAATATGATTAACAATAAAGCACAGTTAACAACATTAAATAACATCTTTCCTTAGCTGCGCCCTTCCAAGCTATTCTTATATTTACACCTATTATAGATTGGGGATGGAGAAAGTAGAATTTAGTGGAAATATATGAGTATTTGTGTAGAGGGGTGGTTGGAAATAATTTAAGATAAAAATAGTCAGTACGCTTTGTGTTTAAACCCCGACCACCCGTTCCTCAATCAAACAGCTTAGACGAAATAGAAGCGTTTGTCCGTGTGCCCAGCTGTTCGTGTTATATCATGATTATTACTAACCTGAAATAAAAACATAAAAAAATAGTAATAATAATAATAACAATAGAAAGTAGATTTGCATTTTTAAATATTTATCAAACTAACACACTTTTTTATATTGCATCATTATAAATAATAAACCCCATAAGTTATATTATTGATTATCTAAAAATAATTGTTAGTTATTATTAATATTTAGGTTTATAGCTTAATTTCTGGTTGTTTGTCTAAAAGTGCGAGAAAAAGTGTCCTTTTATATTAAGTGGCTTTTATATTGTTAAGACTATTATTCCAATGGAAATATTTGAAGCTGCATCAGGGGTTCAAATTTCTAATATTTATTTTATTCTCGTCTGAAGAAGGGAGACACACTATGTTGCGCCAAATGTTACTATTCTATCATTAAAACATATTAATGTTTGTAGTTGCATATAAAGGGTGCTTCTGAACGCTTTGCACAAACTTAAATCATAGTATCTGTGGGAAAAAATAAAGTACTTGAAAAGTATTATTATCCATATTCTTATTATTAGCACCATGTATTACTACCCGTTCGGGTTATACGCACTTACGCTAATGTGTAATGGTAGGGTGATTCTGAGATGAAAATGGAGGATCTACAGTTTAACGTGGGATCCGAACCACGGTGGAAGCCTGGCATTCCACACATTCACAAACTTGAAAAGGAATGATCAGAAATGTTATCTTCCACCATTAAATGAAATCTGAAGTTAGATGCAGCAACGCCAGTAGTACGCAACTGTAAGTACGATCGTGCACAACAGGTTGCATACTATTAGGTGGACAGTAGTGCCCAGCCGTGAGCAACGTTGCCTAAGGGTGAGGCCACGTCAAATGTAGCCGACTGTTGTGACCACAAGTCAGGGAATGAGTTTTGAACACCTACTGTGATATATCTGCACAATGGTATGCAATTTGTTGTACACGTACGTAATTACAGCTGAGTAATTATTAATACACACGTGCGTTTATAGGTATTTTTAAAAAAGGTTTCTAAAATGTTTATATATATAATACATGTGTGTATGTAATTATATACTTCTTTGCAAGTGGCTGTAAAATAATGTAATTCCAGAGCGTTTTTTGATAGGTTTTACCGTTTAGCCACAAGAGACCTACAAAGAAATGTCCGCACCGACTTTAAAGTTGCTCCACCATTTTAAATTTTTTCGGGGGTTAATTTTTTTTTTACTTTTTGGAATATTACCGTTAGTTACAGGCTGAAAGCTATAAGTTTGATAAATTTAAAGTTTCTAGCTCATCTGTAAGTGGGTAAATATTAATGTCAGTGAGTGAGTCAGCCATGTGGCTTTATAATAGTAAAATATGCGTATAGCCCTACCAAGTAATAACTGAGACATGGTGATATTTTTTTTTACAAGCTATGGACACTTTTACCGAAGTTTTTCCGGTGGCTTTTAGGGGTAGAGTTAGTGACAGTTTGTTAATAATGTAAATGCTCTTTGATTCCAAGTGAGGATACAATGTGAGCGAACCTCTTTTTCAAGATCAACAATGAACTTTGTTTACAAAGCGAACTGTTGTGCGTCCTCTCTTATTTTGGGGATGGTTGGTGGGGGGAGGGGTGGTGGTGAGGGAAAATGTGTATTCTGACATTTTTTATGATAATTGGGTGCTGAGGAACTTTTAGCGTGCCATTAGTTGGATGAATGGTTGATACCATAATAATAGATCTGATAATAAGATTATTTGGTACAATGAAGCAGTGCCTATACATTTTCTGTGGGGGGCCGGAGGGAGTGCAAGCTGTCAAAGCTGTGTTCAGAATTAAATTTCGGAGGAGAGGTGTGAGGGTTGGGGTTGGGAAGGGAGGTTAAGGGGCACACTTCCATTACCATTGGAGACTAAAACTATTTATGACTATTAAATGCCTCTAAATCTCATTTCAATTCCTTTTACCAAGACCGTAGCCACTAAATAATTTCATGAGGGGTTTGGTGGGCACATACCCCACTTTCTGGAAGATAAGAAAAAAAATCTAAATTAGAAACAGTTCGAGAAGCTATCTGAAGGGTTTTCTTATGGCAAAATAATTCCCTAACTGGCTATGACAAATTCTAAATATTAAACACCTCTAAAAGCTCTTTAAAGTATTTTTTATGGCAACATAGGCCCCTAACTGCCGGAGGCTAGGAAAAATCTAGATATTTAAACATCTATATAAGTTATCTAATGTTTTTTTATAGTAACATAACCCTCTAACTGCTGAAGGTAAGGAAAAACTATAAATATTAAACACCTCTAGAAACTATCTGAAGTGGTTATTTTATAGCAACATTAGTTTGAGGTATTTAACATGAACATTCCGAACTGAATGATTATATCAACACATGACCTATATATACACTAACTTACATCTGGTGTAGCAATTATTGCTCCAAGTCAACAGAATGGGGACAGTCAAGTATAAACATCACTTACCCAATACCACTAATCTTGCCGACACCTCGCGCAACAAACATCCGACTACACAAACCACAAGCGAACAACTGCCAAGACTGAGCCAAGTTCCGCATCTCGCCACTAGAGACCGCACCACCACTACCATGATCAATCCGCCCAACTTCAAGAAAAGAGAAGAAGATGGTAACTGCCAGGCTTTGCCAGAATAATATAGAATGTTCTTCTGCCGGCGCGCCCCCTTCCTTTGTGCCTATCCTGTTCGATGAGTGTGCCATATAAAAGACCATCCGTCGAGGAAGACGTCACTCTTGGACTTGGCTGCGACCATGTAGGACTAAGCGTCGGCGTAACGGACATATTACGTTAATGTAAGAATAAAATCCAATATCGGTTTAAATGTAAATTATGGGAACTAGTCAAAATTCTTTTTAGATCTTTTTATCAAATTTAATTATAAAGTATTTGCGTAAATCTTCGTCTTTGATTTACTTTATAATGAGAGTATTGTAAAGTCAGACATTTTCTGTGTTATTGATATTAGGCATTATGCGCGAACTTTATACTCAACCGACTAACTTTATTTGTTTCTCAGTAGTATTTAGGTTAGATGAGTGTAGTAAATATGAAAATTTGAGAGTGTTGTTAGATCAGAACTTTTCAATATTATCCATAATGATAGAAAGTCAAACATTTCAAAATTAACTTTATTTCATCTCAATTGCAAATGTGGCATTTTGGGTTTGGTAAACATTAAGGTGGGAAAGTGTTTGAAATATGGTGCCGAGATTTTCAATATTAGTAGAATGGAGTATTGCACTAGATTATTATATATATCAACTTAACTTTATATTTTTTTACTAGTTTCTCAATTGTTATTTTTAGGATAGTGTTGTTAATATCTATTTTGTGCCAAAATTGTAACAAAAAAAACAACTTAAAGGGGTAATGTTAGGAAATATCCTCGATATTTATAATAGTACTATAATCCTTGTTTAGGACATAGGCGAAGGCTATTTTGAGTTCTGCTAGTAGGTTATTAGCGTTAAAGTTAATTGGTATTGACATTAGGTATTTTTTGATGGAACTAAAACTTCTAGTAACGTGTGGCATTTTCGCAACAGGTTCAAAAATGTGTTAGTTAGGAGAGATCATTTACTGTACTACGTATGATCATATTAAATTAATGTTATGCATCAATATTTGTATTTACGTAATATGTTTAGGGTACATAATAAATAACGTAATGATTAGAAGGAAAAGAGTAAATATTTATGGAACAATGTTTTTTTTTGATAGTATATATTTATGTTGAGAATGCTTGCTCACTCACGACTATTATATATATATATATATATATATATATTATATAATATATATATATATATATATATATAACTGAACTATTAAATGCTCTATATATATAACTGAACTATTAAATGCTCTTCAAATAATATGCTTATTATTTAATTAAGTTTGGCATAAATTAAATCTAAAAGATTCTAAGACTTGAATTTATTCTATTACATAATTACGCCATATTATCCCTATGTCTAGAAAAGGTGCGAGGGATTAGCCTTCAACCTTTTTATATATTAATATGTTAGACAACCTGTGAAGGTGGACCGTAGTTTCCCGCTACTCACAAGAGTGAGTTGCGTGCGCTGGGGACATGCTAAATGTCCAGCACTTTATAACTCACAATTTTAGGATATTCACTCTACGCGCTCCTCTATATTCTATTTTATTTTTCTTTAACTGTAGGTTTTGTTTATATTTATGTATTGAATCCCTCTAGTTTGGAGCTTAGGGATTACACTGGTACAGACACAACATACTGCCCCCAGCCATTAATTCATCACCGTGAAAGGGGAAAACCCACATTTCACCAACGATAAATTTTTCGGCCATGCCTAGACCTTTATTTAAGTAGACAGATATGTTATCGACTGAGCTAATGAAGTTTTCGGACATTAGAAAATTAAACCGTTATGACTTTTTCTCGCCTCCCCTTACAACTCCCCTTAAGGGGGCCGACCATTAAAATCTGTTACACGTTTCAGAAGTCCATAAAATCTCTCGTCGTTTCTAAATATAGCTCAAGATGAAATAGAGACGAATGGTATCAACATAATCCTAAAGCAGTGGTACACAAATTGGGGGTCTGAAACAGACTTTTTTTGGTGTGTAACCAAAAGATTTTTATATGTAAATTGGTGCATTAAGATGGATGGTGCTTTGGCTTGTCTGTTTAATAAATGTGTCCCAATTCTTTCTACAGAAGTATTAAAGGTGCTGCTCCCTTTAACACAGTCGGTTATCGTGCATATGTGAAGTTGGATTTTCTAATATGGTAAGAATCAAAACATAATTTCGAAACAAACTGCAAACTGTCAAACTTCTTGTACCCGAAAATGACTCTCATCGACGTGGATGCTTAATGCCATCATCAATAGGGACCAGACCTGCTTCGGTGGCTGCATCTCCATCTTCATTGAAGTACTGACAATATTCATTTCAAACTCTCTCTGCATGTATGCTTGCGTGTTGGACTCTTGTCCACTGGAGATCCCGTATACAGTTTTGTACATTTGCTCGCCACGACCTTTCAATAAAATGGCCATTATCCTCGTGATCTACGTTGTTAGGAGCAATATATGTAGGGTTCATTTTTTTTCCAGCCAGTTGTGCAATATGCAACAGACTAAAACCAAATCGTCCACTGTTTGTAAATTATTTAGAGAAATTGGTTTCTCGAGGACTCGTAAAAGACTAACTAAAATACCAAAAGCATTTTCTGTCTCTCGTAGCACGCGGCTGAATCAATAGTAGCAGATCCGTTCTTCAACCGATAGATTAACTTTCTTGTATGGTGTCATCAATTATGCCTTTAGTGGAAATGCTTAATCTCCTATTATTACAGAGTTAGGAGGCAAGTCAATCCAATTATTTTCAATGACACGAGCAAGTAAACATTGGTTCCAAACCCCACCACCAGCACACCTGCCATTCGCTCCTAACATACGTAAGACAATAGTCATGATCAACCAAAGCCTTCAGAATGATTCTGTAGAAGTGTTTGTAGTTGTAGTATAATGAACCACTTTTGGATGGACGAAGTATTTCCACATGTTTCCCATCCCATGCCCCTACACACCCAGGAAAATCCCATCTTTGGTTAAAGCCTTCCTCCAACGGGGACCATTGCTCCTTGTTTTTGGGGATCTGAAAGAAACCATATCCAAATAATATAATTAGGTATACTCTCCAATATCCAAATATTCAGTTATTTTAAATAATGTTTCGAAATATTACGTATATAAAATGTTAAAATAAATTTTCATCCAACTACGTTATACTAGGTAGGTGCTATAAAATAAAAAAGTGAGCAGGTGGATAAAACATACTGCTTTACTCTCATACTTTAAATTAAATGTTAATTTTTACTGTTTTTGTTGTTGTATTTTTCGATTTTTTTCTTGCAGAGATTATCAGGGTCTTTTATTATGACCCCACCCCTAAGGATAATCAAAAGTCTACTGTATATTGTAGTATTACTGTGTTTATCATGATGTATTATTTAATGTAGATAATTTATTTTTATTATATCAGATTTTGAAGCGGAAAACTGCAAAAAAGATAGAAGTGAATTCAGAACTTCATGAGGATAAGGATGAGGATGAGGACGACGTTAATATACCCACCTTAGAAAATCAACCAAAACTGTATCTGATCAATTCTAATGAAGATGAAACTTATTCCAGCCAAGGAGAAGAAAAATACGTTAATTCTGACATTAGAGAAAACTGCGCCAAGCCATCAGTGAGTAGTGGAATAAGAAAATTGAATAAAATTGTTGGAATAAAATGGAAAAGCTACATCCCTCCTCAGAAGACCACAATTTCAAACAAGGAATTTTTTTTACAGCTATGGACAAACTAAACAAAGTTTCACAATTAGCAGCATCAATGATTTCAAAGATACATGACATGTATTCTCATTTTGGGTATCATGTGGCTAGTGCTCTACGTGTAACGGGAGGCCAAAGAGCTATACTAATGCAGCATGAGATAAGAAATGTCATATTCAAGCATATGTCTGGCTTATCATCCTACCCTTCAGTCTCTTCACATGTCTATTCTGCCTCCAACCCGTTATCTCCGTACGAATCATGCAGTCATGGGAGTGTTGAAGAATAGAACATGCAAGACAAAACACACCATGGCAGCGAGGAATTTGACTGGTCTATAATTAATAACAGTATTTAGATATAATTTTTTCTATACATTATTTCTAAAAATAAAATTTATATAAAGTAAAATATTGGGTTAATAAATAAACACAGTGTACGTACCTGAAAATACTATTTCAAAACCAATTTAATTGCTTTCAATGTCTCTGGAACGAACTTACTGATCGTTGTTTTGGGCATACGAAACAAAAACTCCAGGCTTTTAAAGCTATCTCCAGTTGCTAAGTACCGTAGGGTCACTTCTAATTACTTTTTGTAACAATTAATAGTCATAGTCTGGAGTCATTCTCAACATATCTTTATAATCTTGTGGGTTTTCTCTAAGTTCATTTGAAAGAGATCTTGACGGACCCATCGCCTCTCTTCTGGCAAATCAGCCTATATCCCACCATCTCCTTTCTCTTCGATATTCTTTTAGTCCTTTTACAACTGAAGAACGTAATAACTCGTCCCTAAATACATATGCAACGTTACCGCACCATCAGCGACACTCCTTCCATGATTGCGTTTGTAGCCGAACTGCTGAGTCGTTTAATTCGCTTCTTTCACCCTATTGTACACATTGCAAAAGAGAGAACGAGACGTGGTTAATATACGTATGAACACGGCACCTCAAAGCTTGATCACGGTTCTTTTTCACGCCTCATTTTCACGTCTCAAGTTTAGCCGAGTTTCTATGTTAATGTAAACACCGCTTTAAGGTGATTATCTCTTGTTTGCACTTCACGCTCCACGATGCTAGAAGGAGAGAACATAGAGGCTAAATAATACCTTTGTATTAAGGGGTCAGTTTGCATTTTGTTATAATTATATATGTATGTATATCTCATGTGCTTAACGCGTGTACATTTAGGAGACTGTTTGGATTTAATTATGACTGACCAGATGAATATTTCTTACGCTTCACGCTTGGACATTAAGGGGACAGTTTGCATTAAGTTATGACTGTCCACATCTATATTTCTTGCGCTTCACGCATGTACTTCAAAGAGTCAGTTTGCATTTGGTTATGATTGACCAGATGTATATTTCTTGCGCTTCACGCATGTACTTTAAAGAGTCAGTTCGCATTTAGCTATAATTGCCAATTGTTCTTGCTTGGACTTTATGGGAAAATGTTCCCTTTTGATGTTATACAGGACACGTTTCGCTAGAGCTGGTTATATTAACTTAAGGGGGGCTTTGTGCTTAGGTTTTCATTTTCATAAATTATAAATTCCGGCAATCCGCGCTTAACGCTGCGTGTGTACTCAGCTCAGTGGAGCCACGACTTTGCCCTAATTACAGATTTGTTTCAATTTTTTTTCTTACATTAGATATGAAGAGCTATTTATGATTATATTAACGTTTTTTATATAATACAATGTATCAATATTTTTATGTGTAAGTAAAATTATTGTTACCTAGAAGTTTGTTTTTCCTTTTTGGGTAAAGTAGTTATGAGCTAAATAGCATTTTAATAAAGGTCACTACAAAATAAACACCTCGCAATCAAAACTTTCACATCAAACTGTCTGTTTTTAGTTATTTATTTCGTTTAACTGTTTTAAAATTATTGAAATACGAACTTAATTATTTCTTTCGTTAAAATGTGTATCTTAAAAATGATTGAAATATGAACTTATGAAAATAACCATTTGGTTATTTATTTTTGTGGAAACGGCGTCTGTAGTAAACTTTGAAGTTCCTTAAAAACGATATCTTCTAAAAGGATGCGTTATCTTCAAAAATTAAGAAGGTGAACCGGATGAAATCAGGGTTTTTGATGGCGTCATATAAACAGTTTTCGGTTGTTTTCATGCGCATGTGTTTACAAATAAAAAACGTTTTATTTTGAAAATAATATTTTTAATGGTTCTGTTTCAAAGCTATAAAACACTTACTTATTTTGGTGGCCAGTTATAAAGGATACAAGTGTGAATATAAAACTATTAAATTTATTATTTCAGGTAATATAATCTCTCTTGCTGCCACAACCGTGAAACAAAAAACATAATAGTTTTAAAAAACATAAATATATGTAGTAAGGAAACAACTTCTAAATGTAATAATAGAATTCAATGTGGAACAGATTTTGAAATTAGGAGTTTAATACAAAGTCCAAATATCAACCAGTATAAAAGATATGAAAACCTTGGATTGAGTAGAAATTAGAATTGGTTTACAATTAGGGAACTTCACTATATTTCAATCATAATATGAAAGCGTTAAGAACACATTAAATTAATATAATTCACACACACACACACATATATATATATATATATATATATATATATATATATTATATATATAACACATTAAAATAATATAATATAAACTTATAAGTTTAAGTCGGGTGTGAAGTTAAGGCAGAAAAAGACAGATAAGATATAGGTTATAATAATAGACGTTTATAAATTAGGAAATATTGATAAGTGAAGTAAGAATTTAAGTTTAATATAAATTGAAATAAATTGAATTCTATTCTTATCTGTTCTTATATTCCCTTGTTTCTTGTTCCTTAAATGCTGGTACATTCCAGCCAAGGTTCTCGACATGTTTCGGCGCTACATCGGCGCCATCGTCAGGACTGAAGGGTTTTCATATCTTATATACTAGTTGATCTTTGGACTTTATATTAAACTCCAAATTTCAAAATCTGTTCCACATTGAATTCTATTATTACATTTATAGTAGTTTTATTAATATTTTTTGTTCTTTCAATAAGTTATGAAAAATCCAATTAATATACAGTGATCCTTAGGGAAGTATTATTAGGAGCATTTACATTTTTTAATTATGATGAGGTGCTACTGAGAAAATAACTATTATTTTCACACAGGTTAACTTTAGTGACGTTCAACCAATGTTTGCTATACACATTTTCCTTTTATCTTTCAACTACCGGTACCACGGTGGATGGACTCTATACAAATGACTGTACAGTATAAACGTATTTAGTAAACAAACTCGACAAAGATGGTATTACTGAAGTTGTAACTTAATACCCTATTTTTAGACACTCAAAGGTACCGGAGGAGGGATTAATCCTCAGAAATCCATTATCAACCGACATCTCCTAACATTTCATTGCAAGCAACTATATTTCAAACATTTAATTTGTCTGTCAACCGACTCAGATCTAATCAAACCAAACTTCAAACTTTCGAGAATCGAACAATCGAGATTACGGTAAATACAGTAGCCCCATGGCTTCTTTGTTGCTGACTGACAGCTCACAACTGACTTCTGACAGTCAACATTTAGGTATATACCTAAATTTTGACTTTCAAAACTGATAGCTGCTAAACACATGTTTTTACAGATCATATGGTTCGGTGTAAGGATACATAATTTGGTCTTGTAACTTTTCAAAGCTGTCAGCTGTGAGCTGTCAGTCAGCACCAAAGAAGCCATGGGGCTGCTGTAGTTAGAAACACACAGGGTAATCACGGCAGGAGAAGTGATATCTGACAGCCAGGGGAAGTTACCATACATCCATTCGCCAAACCATGTGATCTGCAAGAACAAAAATGTTGAGTTGTCACTTTCAGCAGTCAAAACATTCACACAAACAAACACATTGTTTTTTATTACTAGCTATCTTTACATTATTGAAAAATGAACTTATGAAAACGGTTCGGATGTTTATCTTCAAACGAGAGCTTCTAAAATGTGGCGTACTCTTCTGAAATCAAGATGGTGAACCTTCCGAAACAAAGGCGGTTGATGACATCACACAAACCGTGTGTTTTCTATTATTACTTAGCACCACGTCTTGCTACCCGTTCGGGTTATACGCCTAAGTACTAATTACGCTAATGGATTAGGAATTGGGAAGGTTGAATTTTAGAGGAAGTGAGCCCACATTTGGATGGAGTAAGAGTGAAAAACTATTTAGGAAAAGCCACCCCCAGTTCACCCGACCGAGTTTCGAACCTCGATCTCCCCGTCCTCGGCAGTCTAACTCAACACGACTAGCGCGTTAGCTAACTACGCCACCGAGGTGGGTAAAACCGTGTGTTCATGCGCTGTTTATAGAATAAAAAGATTTCTTTTGAATAACTCTCTCTCTAAGTTTTAAAAACAGTTTTTAAATTTTGGTGACCAGTTGTAATACAAGTGTGAATATAATACTTTTTAAATTAGTATTTCATGTACTATAATTTATCTCTTCTTGCCACAACCACAAAACAAAAAGCTAATAGTCATTAATATATTTTGTTCTTTCATAAAGCCACGAAAACGCCAATTAAACTGTAATCCTCGGGGAAATATTATTAGACTGGTTTGATTACACTTTTTATGGATAATATAGTATTAGTAAGCAAATCAGAATTATTTCCCAATAGGGTGACATTAGTAACTTTCTGTCAATGTTTTAAATAAAGAACCTTCTGCTAGATTGTCAGATACCACCTTTCGTATCGTGTACGCTATATAGATCTAGTCTTCCTCGAACAAATACAGTTTTTTTTATCAGGTTCACTCAATGGTTAGGTGGTTTTGAAGCTTCAGATCTGCCATTTTCGTTAGAAATACAGAAGTGTGAGAATATTTTCATTCAAGTAGGTGGTGCTCATATGGAAATAAATATCAAGGTTTGAATAGATACGAGCTAAGTGGGAGTGCAGTCTATTGACTAATTTTCTTTTGCTTATTTGCATTTAGAACCCAATAATGATAATAATAACTTTTTTTACCCACCCGTACCGTTGTACGCGTGAATAAAGGCATCAGTCTCGTATTATTTGGTTTGTCACTGATAGTCTGGTCCAGAGTTCTAATCTCTGACAGATATACATACTAATCTGGTTCTCCCTTAAATAACTTCCCAACTTCTTTCCATGTATATGCAGGGTACATTTCCTCTAAATTTATACCATTATCATCCCTACATCGTTAGTATAAATATGCAGATAGCTTGAGAATATATACCTTAATTTTCTTAATAATGGACATTTAGAGCACCTCTTAAAAATTCAAACTTTTTTGTTTGCATTCATTGATAGCATTGCACTTTATTATTAGCGTTATTTTATAGGTCAGAAGTGACGGCAGAAGATCAAATAATTTTACAAAAGTACGTAAAAGTAGATATCGTAGCTTTTTATAGCTGTCAGAAATGGTCATTCGTAAGAAAATTTGGGTATAGTAAGACTTGAAGCTCAAACAAAATACTCTTAATGTATATATTTTTAAATGCAATATAATAGCTGTTATATATAGTCCTTTTTGAACTCGGTGGTCTTGGTGTAAAGTGTACACCTCAGCACCCGATGTTTCTGGGTTCAAACCCAGCTTGAGTTGACGGATCTTACTTGAGCGATACAGATCCGTAGCACAACTTCCTTAGGAGGGGAAGTAAAGCCGTCTGTCCCATGTTGGTTGTGGCATGTAAAAGAACCTTGGAAGGGATGTGAAATTACCTTTACCGACAAAATTGGTAGGCTCTTTGCGCTAGCTCATATAAATTCAATATGGATGGTAACGGGTTTTCATCACACTTCCTGAACTACCCCCAGTATATGGGATGTCTACCAGATGGTACATGCAGCACTAACCAGCCGATGGGTTAAGTACATGCTCAGCCACAGATGAAGATAAATTACATCAAACCAACATTCAGTTTGACTTAATTTCTAATATACAGAAAGTATTGTAATCGTGAACATTTTCCACTTCAAAACTATTATGGATCTTGACGTGTTAAGTGCCAATGACAATGAACCCTAAAATCTTGGTCCTACAATTGTGTCTGTCCCCATGTCTAACTGTCTCTCTGGGCTTACAGCCGGAACGATTTTTTTATTTCAATACTGATATTTAGTTATTATATAGGCATACCTCCGGGCTGTTTAAGACATTTCGATTATAACCCTCACATTAAAGGTAGTTTACTGATTTTTTTTTAAGATTCCATATGTGTGATAATATTTGATTATGTGATTATACATGCAATTAAGTTGGGTGGTATTTCAAACTAATCCTTGGAATGACAATATTTCGAAATCTGAGACCACATACAGACTATAGCAAGACAATCAACTATATAATCTGAACATCCTTTATACCTTTATCTCTTAAAGATAAGTCCATAAATTGTAAAAATAAAAAAATAAAAAAGGAAAAGAAACAACCAAACTTTTGTTCACGCTACGTACTTTATCTCTCTTTGGCAACTGAGATATTGACGTCAAAAACGAGATTAAATTTGAACGTAGCCATAAGCTTTGCAACTATCGGTGAGTTAGATAGTAGTGTTGTACTTTAGGACAAATGAAAATTGTCATACAAAATTCACAAGTTCTAGAAGTTATCCGGGAATTAATATATTTATACATATGGTGTTTTTGTGATTCGCATGGTTCAGTGCATTCTCTTCTTTATGGATAAATTCACACAATTTGAACGTATTTAAATAGTTGATAGTTGAAAATATTTTCCATAAAATACGTGAACATTTTGGAGAGCAATTCAAAACTTTATTAATGATTTTCTAACTACAAATATAACCTTTTTGAATTCAGTTTTACACAATTGGAATGCCTTTTAAGTGTAGTTTTTTGTGGTCCGAAAGGAATATCAAAGTGGATTGTGACAGCTAAATGTAATCTAATCTAACGTTCAAAATAACATAATATTCTTCTTAATTTTAAACTGTATTTGTTAGCAATATTATTTTACAGGTAAGCTTTATTTCATAAACGGAAGTTGAGCGAAACGAGTTCTATTCCTGGTATGTAAAAAAAAAAGACCGTTGATGAAAATGGGACTTCCTTTAACACAGTGACGAATTAATGGCCCAGAACTAGATGTTAGGTCTGTTCTATAATTAAGTAAGATTGTAAGTCAAATGTTGAGCTAGTATGTTCAAAAAGTACATGTTAAATAACTCAGTTATCTTGGTTTTATCATGTTATAAGCATACACGATAATTACTCAAATGAGGTTGGGATGAGGAAGAAAGCATCTTAGAGATAATCTACCCACGCTTGAGTGGAAGGAGAGTGGGAATCAATTTAGGAAAACTCATCCTCAGTAGACCCGACTGGGATTCGAACCCCTACATCCTGGTCTTCAGAAGGCCAGTCTATGTATATCTAGGATAGTACACCAGTAAAAAGGTTTATTGCGAGTCAATTTTTGTTCAGCCGCAAATAGTAGAGTGAGTGTATATACTCGTGAGAGGAAGAGAGGAAGCGTTATCGCAGGGTAAAATGCTCATTTTCTTCCCTCTCTTTCTCTTTGTCACATTGGAGTCTAAGTGTGAAAGTGCTTAGGTGCGTAGAGTTAAGGTACAAACCGTTTTGCAAAATATCTTCTAAATATCCACGTAATTAAACTATCATCATCTATCATCATCATCACATCATCATCAACCTTAACCAAGTTGTTTGGTACATTGTGTGCAACCAGGAGTCGCAGACCACACTGGGAATGGGTCTACGCTCTAAGTTGAATCTGTCGGGCACGGTGCCCGAGACAAATCTTGGGTCTAGGACCTCAGTAGACTTGTCGGCGCGTGCTAGAGGAAGAGAGGAAGAAGTGAATAAGACACACTTCTGGACTAGCAGTAGTCTCTGCTTCTGGAGTAAACTAGACGGGACGAGCCGCGTAGGTCCTCCGTGCTGACTGAAGACACGTCCTCGCTGGCCAACCTCACCACTGGCAGGAGGAAGAGTAAGTTCTACTTAAGAAGGGAGTGGTTGTGCGCACCCCATCCAGTCACGAGTGTGGAGATAACTTTTATATATTTTATCACTATCATGTTTTTGTTTATGTTTATAAGGTAAGGAAGTATAATTTATATAAAATGTACCATCATTTGCGTGTAGAGAGATAATGAAGAACCCAACGAGTCTTTATTTGTAATAATAGAATAGAGATGGGAAGGTATAAATTAAAGAAAATTTACCATAATTTTGTGAAGGGAGAGTAGAAAACAATTTAGAATATCTCCCTCACTATGCATTTTAATCAGCTAATAGGGTAGGGATGGTGAGGTATAATTAGAAAAATACGTTATTCGCTGGTAGATAGAAAACAATGTAGAATTTTCCTCGCCGTGTATTTAATTGTGTAATGGTAGGGATGAGGAAGGTGTACCATTATTTGCTAGAGGGAGAAGGCAAACATTTCAATTTTTTTCATATGATGTATTATTTACTAGTCGTTCGTTACTAAAAGTATTTTAGTTATGCTAATGGGGTAGGGACTAGGAAGGTAAGCTTTAGAGAAAACGTATCAGCATTTTTATAAGGGAGAGTGGAAAATATTTAAGAAAATATATGGATTTTTTCCACCATGCCAGAGATATACAATTTTTAACTACGCTTGTTGCGTAGGGATGAGGAAGCTATAGTTAAGAGGAAATGTAATCCCATTTTCATAAGAGGAGAATGAAACACAATTTAAGGGAAAAAAACAATCTTAACTACACCCAGCCGGAATTCAAGCACTAAACCCCACCCCACCCCCATCACCAACAAACCAGATTATACAAACTTGACGTTTAGTCCGCGAGCCCACCGACGCGAATATCAGGTGATTGCCACTGAAGTTCACCAATCTTGACCCTATCTCAGCCAGTAATACCAACCAATCCTTGTCTGCCAGTCAGCTTGTGCCAGAGGTTGGGCGCGGTGCCGCTGTGGGCGGTAGTGGTGATTCTCATAGCCTGTATCGTCATCCCCTGCGCCGTCATGGTGCTTGCCTATAAGACAGGGGATGTCCAGTTCCCGTACGGAAACTGTGTCTTGCTACCGGAGTACAGGTCAGTTGCTCTAGCCACGATATGTCTATATATTCTATATATATGTAGATACATCAGTTATGATATATCTATAGATATATCTATCTATCTATCTATCTATATATTATATATATATATGTGTGTGTGTGTGTGTGTGTGTGTGCATATAGTTAAACTCACGTCCTAAATGTATAAAATCAATAAATAAGGTAGCCACTGATGTCTAATCGATATTATATTTATTATATATATATATATATATAATACATATATAATAGATTTACATATTTGTTTGTATTGTGTACTTTCCTTTGTTCTTTATAACATTGTGGAATGCTTTCAACTAATGCTATGCCCTTATTTTCGATAGTACCGTATCATAAGGATGCCAGATTATTACAAAGTTCTCATTTGAGTAAAATCACCAGATACCCATTTTAAACAAAATTTAAAAGTCAATTTTTGAAAAAATTTCAACTTTCGAAAAAATGATCTAGTTCGTTTGTAAGCTACTCTTAATTTTAGGGAAGGGATAAAAATGAAGAGTTGGCTTTGAGGGATGACCATATAATATATATTATATGGTCATCCCTCGAATAATAAGAGCCAGCGTTGCGAAACTTGTCTTATATTTAAGGAGGATTCACTACATTAATACAAGAAAATGACCATTCTGTTTAACAAAGTAGCCATACAGTTCCCTCAGAGATGATATCCAGTGTAGCTATATTATCCTCTCAATGCAGACATTTTTGTGATTACCATACTTTCACTATATGATAAATTGAAAGTATATTTGAAAGCCTGGTTGGGACATGCGTAGGAATTTTTTTAGTGTCCAACATTTCGGCTAAATTAGAAGTAATCATTCATTATCTTGGAATAACTTCAAAAAGGTGGCTTTCACAAGAAAAACCCACTTCAGGGGGCGAATGGTACAAGGCGTCAAACTGGATTGTTGATGTAGGACGATCAAGGTTCTAATCCCTTTAGAGTGTTGTGAGGGTAGTTTTTCATAAAGGATTTTTTTTACTCTACCTCCACGCAAATAGTGGTACACTTCCTCTAAATTTGTTTTACTCATCTCTAGGGTGACCTGGTGGTCTATGGGTAAGGTATCAGACTTCTGAGCTGGGGGTCGGGGTTCAATCCCCGGTCCCGGAACAGATTTATCTGATTACCAAACCCTTCCTTCACCTTTGGGCAAGACGTGTATTAATCATAACTTGTGAATATGGGGAATGCCAGGCCTCCACCGTGGTTCGGATTCCACGTTAAACTGTAGGTCCTCCATTTCATCTCACAATCACCCTACCATTACACATTAGCGTAAGTGCGTATAACCCGAACAGGGTAGTAAGGACGCGGTGCTAATAATAATAATAATAATAATAATAATAATAATAATAATAATAATAATAGTTTCAATTTCCTTTATTATAGTGCTGGCCAACAGTCGTAAGACCTATAACAGGCCAGCACTGAAAGTACACACGTACATACCTTACAATACATATATTTACACACGAAAAAATGATAGACAAAAAAATGGATAAATAATGTTATATACTGATGAATAGTTACGAGATAAAAAATAGTATTAATAATAATAATAAGATAAAAAGTAACATTAAAAACAAATAACTAAATAGTAAGCAGTAACATTATGCAAAAAATAGATCAGAATATTATAATAATATTATATTATATTATAATAATATAATAATAATTTTACTCATATCTAACTAATTAGCATGATTATTAAGCCTATATATGCATACAACCATATCATGTAGTAATACGCGATGATAAAAAAAATCCCCAAGATAAACTGAAACGTTGGAAACTGAAAACCTGCTACGTGGCTTACATCCGAGAGTAGCTTTCAAAGAACACTGGTCGATATAACGCGTACACCAGATATTCCACGTTATTTCTAATGGTTTGATAACATTACCTGGAACCGTTCTGTCCAGGGTACCATGCCTATTAGGAGTCAGCAGCGTGCAACAACAGGCCTGCGAGTCAGCCAACTGCTGTTGGAACGACAAGACAGAGGAATGCTTCCATTCCATTCCGTCGAGGCACGCCTACACCAACCCGTCGTGGGAAGATGAGGGCGGAACAGTGACAGGCAGAAAGGACCTCTCCCTCGACTCACCAACACCCCTTTCAACACAAAATATTTCCCTAAAATTCACGCTATAATCATCCCGGTCTCTAAGACTCGTCTGCAGATAATCATGTCGGTCCCTTGGCAAGAGTTGCGCCAGTCGGATCCAACGTGGATTTGAAGGACACTGATTTCAATGTCACTATGTATGGCCCAGAATTCTCGTTCGATGTCTACAGGAGAGGTTCAAACCAATCTTCGCCGATGATAACTACCACAAGAGGACCGAACATAGCCAGCATCAACTACTGGGAGATAGGTGTGCAGTGCCCTAGAGATGGAATAGTGTACGGCCTTGGTCAACTAAAGCTGAAGAGCACCACCAAATTATACAACACCAACACCAGCTCGAGTAGCTACCCGATCTTTATGTGCCTTGATCCTAGAGGGCAGCGCACGGGATCTTCGTCAACAACACCGGACCGATGGAAGTCTCGATCATCGAGAAGACGAACCTCATTAGCATCCGAGCCCTGTCCGGATCTTACTGGGATATCAACCCTTCCTCTCCGGGCCGACCCCCAAAGACGTCATGGACCAGCTGACCAAGATCATCGGGAAGCCCAAGTTGACACCTTATTGGTCCCTCGGTTTTCACGTCTGCAGGGATTTCTCATCTAACGGGATGAACCTGACGAGCGTGAAACGCCACAGAGGTACTGAGGGTGTTCAGCGAATTCCACGACGTCGCCAAGGATTGGAAGTTGCCTTATGAATCGGATTGTATTCATGAGCGACTTTTGAATGACTTGAACTTTTCTGCTTCTGGCCAAGTGTTGAGATCTTTGTCTTCCGCTTTCGATAGATTACAGAAGGACGGAAGAAATTTCTTCTCTCCCTTAGTCCTCAGGTATGTTTGACTTAGTTTCATTATTAACTACACACGTAGATAATTTAGTATATGAAAAAGGAAAATAATCACTTCAAAATAACGTAGAAAATACAGTCAGGTACTGTACATTTACAACAATTTGCATATCACTAGGCGGGTACATCAAAGCAGGTATTCAAAACTCCCTTACCCGACTTGGTCATAACAGTATCCACCGATTGCATTTAACGCGGGCTCACTGTTCAGCAACGTTACTCGTGGTCGGACACTTCTGTCTGCCTAATGATATGCAACTTGCTATACACATACGTACTTACAGCTGCCTACTCCCGGCGTTGTTGTGATCAACTTAAATTTTCATTTTATAATGCAATATGAGTTTTATGCCTTTTTTAAATTAGGATTGTCAGTTTCTTTATACTCAGAGAGATTGTTGTTTAAATTTGGGCATAGAGTTTAAAAACACCCTGTATACACGATACATATTGTTCAAAAAACACATTTATTAAAGTAACCGTATTGCCTTGCTGTTTTTGTTGATTCTGTCCACTGAAAAAAAGCACCCAAGGGACCATTTAATTTCTGTTGCAGACTGTTGACTTGGATGAAGAATTCTCCATCTTGGCAGACACCAGCTATAGGTACGTGGGGTCGTATCGGGTCGCAACGTGTCGTATCCGGACTTCTTGAACCCCAAAACATCCGACTGGCTGAAGCTTCAACTGAACTCACTGATCTCGAGTTGGACCGGCTTGGAGAAAACTTTGAAAGGATACGTGTTGATAGACAACTGGCCACAGGATGACTCTAACTACACGAGAGAAAGAATTCCGTATGTGCCTGATGTGAGTACACAACTTAGTATTCGTCGAGATTTTGAACCTCATGGGACTACACAGCTTACGATACTTCAAAAGCATATAGCCCTAACGAATAGTAAGACGTGGTGCTTAAAAAAATAAAACATATATACACTTTAAAACTGTGGACCTGATATGATTACACAACTTAGTCTACTTAGAAATTGTGTACTTGGTGGGTGTACACAACTTAGCCTACTTCAAAGTTACGGACTTAATATGACCACACAACCCTGTTTACTTCAAATCTGTGGACCTGTTATGACTATACCAATTATTTTACTCAAAAATTGTGTAATTGGTAGGTGTACACAACTTGGTATACTTCAAAATTGTGTATCTTATGTGATTACACAACTTAGTCTGCTTATAAATTGTGTACCTGTTGGGAGTAAACAAGTTAGTCTACAAATGCTTACCCAACGTGATTCCACAACTTACTATCTTAAAAATTGTGCAATTGGTGGGCGTACATAAATTAGTAAACCTCGGATTTGTGGATCTGATGTAAATACACAACTTAGTATACTTCATAATTGTGTATGTACATTGTGGGACTACACAACTTAGTATTCTTCGAAAAAGTAAGTGTGGTGGGATTACACAGCTTAGTATATTTGTGTATCTGATGGCAGTACATAGTTAACTTTTAAAGTAAATAGTAAAATTAGAAAAAAAAATTGACGCATAACGTTAGCCTTACACAGTCTTAAATCTTAAATTTTCCCATCTTGAACAAAAATTGATACCAGATTTTGAACTCGTCAAAAACTAATTTTTCTTGATAATTTATTTTACAATGAATAGAAACATATTATATTTTGATCCACCAGAATAATTTATGTGTCAATCAAGACTATCATCAGTTTAAAGAATGATAAGCCTGTGCTTCAACCAAGATAGATCTCCTACACAATACGATTGTAGAGATTGTTATCTTCATATAGCGGAAATCGATTGCACTGTACGTATAATCAACATATAAAGTACACTCGGTTATAAAAAAATAACTAGCAGTAGAGGTCCTTGGGTTAGAAACTAGGGGTTTTTTGTTGTTGTTATTATATTAGGTGTAGGTGTAGCTCATACTGTCACGTGGAAAACTAACGGGTTGTAAATTTTGACTGTGTTGTCCAATCACTACGGTACATCAGACGAAAGCTCTACCCCACGGGCGAGTCCACTGAGGAGCTATACCCACCTACCCCAAGAAGATTTGTTGGCTCTAACTACGAACCGGTGGAAGTAGCTTAGTCTTATTCGGAGTTTACGAAACAATAATAAATGGGCAGAGTGATCCTAGCATGTGGTTTTCAGTTCAAGAACCAAGTTTGATACTATTGCTAAGAAATATGTATACAACTGTTTAGATTTCATTACAATCTGATATTTTGCCACACCTAGACACCATATGGGTGATTTTTGGTTCCATTCCTAAAATTAAGGATTTTTTTTTTACTGGTGATTGATTTTTAATATACATTTTTCAAAATTGGCTCTTATGATTTTGTTCAAAATTGATATCTATGAAGTTCTCTACATAATAAATAAGAGTGTATAGACTATTGTTTTCTTAAAAAGACAAATTAATTTAATATTAGTCAACTTATTTGGAAAAAATTGATTTTTTTTAACAATTTAGTTAAAAATGGGTATCACTGAAATGTTTTACATGATAAATAATAAAGTTGTTTCTTTTTTATAACTAAAAAAAGATTTTTAATTAAAAAAAAATGGTTATGACAAGTTTGTTAAAAATTTATGTCTGAACCTTGGTTCATGAGAATATCAAAATAATATGTTTTATTTAGAGGACGAATAGTTAAGGGTATTAACTTATTTTTTTTTTAGAAAAATTAGACAATATGAGAAAGTACGTACGACTGGGTCGTATAATTTATTCGGTCGATTTATTCCAGAGCGCAAACGGCACCCTATCTGAAAGCACCCTCTGGTGGACGGCAAGACAAATGAGCAACACACCTCACTATGAGATCCACAACAAGTACGGCCTGTTACACGCAAGCGCCGTCAGTAGCGCCACCGGCAGTCCTAACGACTCGCTACTGTTGAGCGCCAGCTGCTATACGGGGGGCGGCATCGTGGCGGGTTGCCTCTATCGATCCACCGCCTCCTGGGACAGTTTAAGTGAGGCGGTGGAGGTGGCACTAGGACAAGGACTTGCAGGTACAAAGGACATCCACGTGGAGCTCTTGCTGCTGTATGGGAGGCGGTGCTGTGGGGAATTGTCTCTGAGTCCATTACCTAGCTTGAGAGTAGAAGAGGCGGTGGAGGTGGTGCTAGAACAGCAGATTGCATTTACAGAGGTTACTCTTAACAGCTAGATGTTACATGGGGGTGGCATGTCCTCCATCAGACCACCCTCATATAGATTCTACCAGAAGGTGGTGGAGGTGGTGCTAGAACAGCAGATTGCGTCTACAGGGGTTGCTATTAACGGCTATGATGCTATATGGGGGGCGGCGTGTCCTCCATAAATACACCTCTCATATATACTCTACCAGGAGGCTGGGAGGTGGCGCCATTGATAGTAAACCCAACGTTCACGAGAACTTATAGTTATATTGGGGGTGGAACTGTGGCGACTACCGGCATAGCTACACCACCTACCCTGGGATTCTACGGTGGGGATGGAGGTGGCATAATTTTAAGCACAAGTAGCTACTCTGTGGCTGGCACCCTTATTATATTAAGTTACGTAAATAAATTTCAATATAATATTGTCTAAAATTTGTATACCCCTTGGGGCAAGTTTTGTAAATTTACGATAATTTCTCTAATAAAAGGTAAAATAAATTTTTTTAAGGGCACATCTACTTGAATAAAGATATCCTCTAACTGTAGTAGCTATATTAATAAAATGAAGAGTCTGTATGACTGTAATGAGCGTTGCGCGATATCTATCCGACGCAGAAGTCTGACATTTTAAAATTAGTAGCGTCTGTGCGCGAAAACGTACATCTTGAAGCCGGAATTTTACAATTCATATTTAACTTTTTTAAATTAATTAAAACTAAGTCAGAAGAAATGAAATAATAATTCTTTTTTCTGTCTATTTGAAGCAAAGAAAAGCGTTGTCAGAAATAATAATAATAATAATAATAATAATAATAATAATAATAAAGCTGGCTTGCACGATGATACTTCGTCAATTTTGGCAATGACAGCTTTCAGCTTTAGCCTATATATTAAAAAATATGAACTAAAAATGCAATAAATCTAAGTAGAATATAAATTTATATACTTATTGTAATCAAAAATTAAAATCCTCAACTTTTTTTTTAATAAAAAAAAATTGGGTGAAACCGTTGTGTATATTTGCCTTAATATGAACAAAATAATTATATTGGTTGGGTATAATTTGTGAATAAATTTCAGAAGTAATCCTTTCACGTTATACATAATCTGGACCCGCTTCGGTGGTCGCATGAATTCAGCACTTTAAAGTGTTCCTTTCGCAATAAACCGGAATACCAATGATGGGGAGATCAAGGTTTGAGTCCCAATCGGGTGTATTAAGAATGGTTTTCATCTTCTTCTATGCAAATGCTGGTACATGCACTCTAAATATAACGTTCTTGATCCCTAAAACCATTAGCGTAGTTAGCACATAAGTGTATATATATATATCGAACGTATAGTAAGACGTAAAAAGTGACTACGATATGACTTGTGCAGTTTTTGAGTTTATAAAGCGATTATAAACACAAACGAAGGAATTAGTTCAAACTTTGCTCTCTTGGGTCATTTCCTCAAGATTTAAGGTTACAACGCAATCATTGTTTTGTTTATATCTTTGCAGGAGTTCCCTTGCCGGGCGGAAGTTCAATCTGTGGCTCGGATGGCAACTATACGGAGGAACTGTGTCTGAGATGGTACAGCCTTGGGGTTGTGTTGCCTCTAATGCGGGTTTCTTCTCAACTTCCTCTCCGGGACCCGCTTCAGTTGAGCTCCAAGGCTGATATCCAGTCCGTCAAGAACTCTCTCCTGTTGCGGTACTCTCTGCTGCCCTACTATTACACGCTACTGAGGGAGGCGAGTCAGACCGGGACCCCGATCATCAGGCCCATGTTCATGGAGTTCCCGACTGATAACAGGACTTGGGACCTCAACCAACAGTTCATGGTGAGTCTGGGATTTCAACCAACAGTTCATGGTGAGTCTGGGACCTCAACCAACAGTTTATGGTGAGTATGGTACCTCAACAAACCGTTCATGCTGAGACTGGGATTTCAACCAAAAGTTCATGGTGAGTATGGGACCTCAACAAACAGTTCATGATGGGTCTGGAATTTCAACCAACAGTTCATGGTGAGTCTGGGATTTCAACCAACAGTTCATGGTGAGTCTGGGACCTCAACAAACAGTTCACGGTGAGTCTGGGAGCTCAACCAACAGTGCATGGTGAGTATGGGACCTCAATAAACAGTTCACGGCGAGTCTTGGATTTCAACCAACAGTTCATGATGAGGTGAGGACTTCAACAAACCGTTCATGGCGAGTCTGGGATTCAAACCAACAGTTCATGGTGAGTCTGGGACCTCAACCAACAGTTCATGGTGAGTATGGTACCTCAACAAACCGTTCATGCTGAGTCTGGGATTTCAACCAAAAGTTCATGGTGAGTATGGAACCTCAACAAACAGTTCATGATGGGTCTGGGATTTCAACCAACAGTTCATGGTGAGTCTGGGATTTCAACCAACAGTTCATGGTGAGTCTGGGACCTCAATAAACAGTTCACGGTGAGTTTGGGAGCTCAACCAACAGTGCATGGTGAGTATGGAACCTCAATAAACAGTTCACGGCGAGTCTGGGATTTCAACCAACAGTTCATGATGAGGTGAGGACTTCAACAAACCATTCATGGCGAGTCTGGGATTTCAACAAACAGGTTCATGGTGAGTATGGGACCTCAACAAACAGTTCACGGTGAGTCTGGGATTTAAACCAACAGTTCATGGTGAGGCGAGGACTTCAATCAACAGTTAATGGTGAGACAGGGACTCTAAAACAATTCATGGTGAGTTGAGGATCTCAAAAAACCTTTCTTTGAGAGTTGGGGGCCTCAAACAACAGTTAATGATGAGTTGGTGACCTCAACAAACAGATTCGTGTTGATTCGGGCAACTCAACTAAGGATGTGGTATTGAAAGAAGTACTCATTAAAAGTATCGGAAGAAAAATATTGTACTAGTATCGAAAGAAAAAAATCGATAACAGTAAGTACCGGTATAGAAATTTTAATCTGGAAACAAGTTTATTTATCTAGTAATAATAATTTCAACTTTGTATCATAATTGAATTTTCTTATTTATTCAAACACTGAAAATTATATTGGTTTTTAGGATTTTAACACAAATTTAAAAATTCTTTTCCGTTATCCAACTTCTTAAAAAAAACTTCCATAATTAACTTTTGGGAGGTGTCATTTTGAAACTACATTCATCTTCTATATATTCTATTATTATTATTATTATTATTATTTTATTATTATTATTAGCACCGCGTCTTACTACCCATTCGGGTTGTACGCACTTACGCTGATGTGTAATGGTAGGGTGATTGTGAGATGAAATGAAGGACCTACAGTTAAACGTGGAATCCGAACCACGGTGGAGGCCTGGCATTTCCCACATTCACAAGATGTCTTGTCAGAGGTGAAGGAAGGGTTTGGTAATCAGACAAATCTGTGCCGGTACCGAGGATTGAACCCCGGCCACCAGCACATAAGTCTGACACCTTACCCCTATACCACCAGGTCACCCGATATATACTCTATCAAGATAGATTATTAACTATTGACTAAAACTAGGACGAATGCCCTGTCTTGCTTCATCTGCTTAAACAACGCACACAACAAACTTCTCTGCATCGTTTTCTTGGGGCACCCTAAGTTGACTGAGCTTATGAGCTCTACAAAAACATATTTTGTTTAGTTTGTGATGACTGTGCTCGCTGATAAAGGAAGGGGTAGTAAGACTGGTCGCCACTATCCCCATCACTGGGTCAGTCATCAGGCTGCATTGAAAAACAAAGATGAAAGAACAGCTATGAAGTATAATGAGCCAAAAGAGATTGAATGCTAGCGTTGCAGAAAATGAACGAGAATTGAGAAATAATATCATTGGTTATTCCTTCACAATCCACACTAGTAAACATTTAATCTTAGCATGAGTGAAGATTACAAAAACATTGTTTCTTTCAATACCGATCCGGTACCGAAGTGTGGGTACTAATATCAGTAAAAGTATCGGAAAAAGTATAGAAAGGAAAATATCGATATTAGTAATGTATCGATACTTTTTTCACATCACTAACCTCAATTGATATTTAATAGTGGGTTTTGTACCTCAACCAACAGTTCATGGTCAATCAATAGTTCATGACAAGTTGTAGAGCAAGAGGACCAACATTCTAACCAATCAAGTTGTTAAATCTTCTGAGAGTGTTTAACGCTGTCCTAAACACTACGTGTAAGTAAGAGGGAGGGGAAATTAAAGTGGGAATCGGCACCATCTCAATTATTATCCTCGCATATTCATTAATCACCCGGAACTGTTATTTTCATCTTGTGTTTATACTAAGAGTACCACATCTTTTAAAACTCCATGCACTATGATAAATCTATAATTTATGTCCCAATATGAGTCTTTGTAACCAAACAACCGAATATCACGTCGTTGAGGGTGACATATTGAATCAACATGATTAAAAAGTTACTTCCTAATCCCTCCTCCCCTATTCTCTTTGAGGTAGGATTAGGGAAGGCGTCTAAATATCTACGAGTCTTTAGTTTGAACCCCCCACGCAGAGTGAATTAAAATATTCTTTCCAGATAAGTTTAGGTGGGTTTTTATCACCAATTTGACCAATTATTTTTAAAGGTGGGATGCTAGAGATTTCAAGTTAAGGGTAGAATATTGATCCGTTTTTTTAGCAACAATTTTTTCATGGCAAAATAAATCAATCATTTCCCCTGTAACAACATTTCTTGAAAATCTGTCAGTGATGTCCTAGAATTTTATGATAATTTTTTTCTCTTTGTGAAATATTTGTTCATCAAATGCTAATATGCTCATGACATATTAAATACATGTTAATATTACCATATGTAGAAAATTAAACTCTATGTTTCTCATCCTCATAAACTGTTTACAACCCGTTGTTGGGTCAGTTTAGTGGAATGCCTACATTCTCCTCTATTCCTCCACCACTATTCTTCCTTTAATTGCTTCCATTCTTCTCCGTTAATTTGACCACTTTCTTTTAATAAGCTCCTTCCAGTTCCTTTTTGGCCTCCCTTAAGGTCTTTTTCTTAAATAATTCATCTCCATAATTCTCTATGGCATCTTCTCCTTTTCCATCCTCATTACATGCCCATATCATCTCAATCTTGCTTCCTCTACTATCTCATGTACCCCAACTCTTTCCAGGATAATTTTATTCCTAATCCTGTTTTTCTAGTAACAGACAATATGCTCCTCACATTTCATTCCCGTGGCCTCAAATTTCCTAATTTCTCTTACATTCAATATCCATGTTTCTGCTGTATAAAGTAAGCCACGTGTAGCACTTTCTTTCCCTTCAAGGGCCCTTCTATTCTCCTAGAGAACAACTCCTTCTGCTGCCCTTTTCTTATTAGATACAATCTACTCCAACCTTTCAGCTCAATCACGCTTCCAAAATACTTTATACTCTGTACTTTTTACATCCCTACTTTAGATTTATACTGGACCAATATTTGATTTATTTTTAAAAAATGATATGAAAACTAAAAAGTAAAATAAAAAAATCTATTCCTGCGTCCCCTTTCATCCTATCTTCAATTGTGACACTTGCACCCCTGGATTTATTTACATCTCTGCTAATTTTGGAATGCTGGGTGTACTTGTGGGTCTGGAGTATATGCAGTGCCTATGCTCATTGGGCATTCCTAGATGTATCATGCAGTGGCGCACACAGGAATATGGTTTGGAAGGGGTTATTTAAACTATACTTGAGTAAGTAGCTACATTTAAAAATACAAAAGTTTGAGAGAAATATGTTTGAATAGACTATAGGCTCAACTTATGAATATACGAGTATTTATGCCAACACCCGCCTTTTTCTAAATAAAGTACAAACTAACGATAACAGATCACCAACAAATTCACGATTTCAACTAGTTCTTTCACAGTTTTTTGTTTTTATTTTATTTTCAAATTTCCTTATACATTTGTCCTGACATCTTATTTTACTATAAATCAAGACTTTTTTGCTCTGGTTATATTACGATATGCTTTCTATATAGTTAATCCAAAAATTATACACATACACTTTCTGGAATACAAACATATACTACTATTACAACTACTTGTTCTGTTATTGATTACCAATTAACCTCGACCTGTGCCTGTTAGCAACTCTGTTACTATATATCAAGACCACCTTTCACAGTTCAAGAAATCCCAGGAACTATGCCCTATGACACAGTGATCTTTTAAAAGGAGACCAAGAATTCTCTTGAAACATCCAGAAGTCAACGCCGGAAAGCGTTCCCTGTTTGGTCACCTGTGCTGTGTGGAAGATTCGAGAAGCATTGCCGCAATGATTGGCCGGTGGGCGCTTCGATAAGAGCGTTACAGAGCTTTGAACGTTCACAATAGTTCCAGCTTTTTATTAAAAACAAGTTGTAAAGAGTAAATTTACATTCAGGTCTATTAAAAATTAATTGTTTCAAATATCAATTTCCAAAATTATAAAACACACACAAGTTAGTGATTTAATAAAGGTGTTTTTCACGTTATTTCTCTTTCTTTAATTTGGGTTGAGGGGCTTAAGCCCCATTAATCTCCACCCCCATAGGTGCACCACTGGACTATCATGTGTTTGTACACCTGTTGAACTTCGCACGCCTCGTGTAGCATGGCCTGCAGCCAACACCGTACAGCGGTAAGCTAGAGAGCGCTATCAAAACAGACAGACTAGAGACTAGGTGAGCAGTAAAATGTCACTTGCATCTTATTAGCATTAGCAGGGGCCAGATTTTGATGACATATCATCTTTTTTTGACTACGTTACAGACAGATGCACATGTATACATCCATTCTGTTCATGAGATACTGATTGCGGAAACTTGTTTTTGATAGGTATTTTTTTATCATTTTGAACTTTTAGCTCATATGTACTTGTTTTGCGTCATTTTTAGGCATTTATCACAATTAAGGGTGTTTTTAAATACTATAAATATGTTATTCTTAAGTCAACAACAGGAATGTTGGTTTAATATGGTTTCTAGCCATCCAGAGCTGTGCATGCACTTAGTCCATCAGCTGGGTTAGTGCTGCCTGCACCATCTGGTACGAATCCCATATATATGATAGTTCAGAAAGTTTGCTGGTTCCCGGTTGTCTCCCACACTGAATTCCTATGATCGAGCGTGGAAGGCCCTACCACTTTTGCCGGGAAATTTATTTTCACAGACCTCTCTAGGTTATTTTAAATGCACAATGGGAAATGAGAAGATAAAGTAGGCCATGAGCTTTGTATCACAGTTGTCGGGAAAGAGAATATAATGTAGGCCATGAACTTTGTATCACAGTTGCCTGAATAAGAAGATAAGTAGGCCATGAACTTTGTATCACAGTTGCCTGAATAAGAAGATAATGTAGGCCATGAACTTTGTATCACAGTTGTCTGAATAAGAAGATAATGTAGGCCATGAACTTTGTATCACGTTGCTAATAAAGATATAGCATGAACTTTGTATCACGTTGCTGAATAAGAAGATAATGTAGGCCATGAACTTTGTTACATAGTTGTCTGAATAAGAAGATAAAGTAGGCCATGAACTTTTTATCACAGTTTTCGGAATGAAAATATAATGTAGGCCATAAACTTTGTATCACAAATTTTGGAATGAGAGGATAAAGTAGGCCATGAACTTTGTATCGCAGATTTTGGAATTAGAGGATAAAGTAGGCCATGAACTTTGTATCACAGATTTTGGAATTAGAGGATAAAGTAGGCCATGAAGTTTGTATCACATATTTTGGAATGAGAGGATAAAGTAGGCCATGAGGTTTGTATAATATTTCCTTGTTTGGTTGTAAGGAACACATTCCTGGTGAGACTGCAACTAAGCTGGAGAGGGTTGCGCTGGATTTACTTCTGAAACAGATACTTGTAAATCAATATTATATTTAGCTGAATGCAAGAGTTTAGATGTTTAAAACCATCGCATTTTTATATTTTAGTTTCCATGTGTAAAGTGCGTGTTTGATTTGGTCTTGTGGACTCATTACGAGTTTTTGCTCATATTTTTAGGCAGTTTTTGTTGTTTTATATTTGAGGTATTTTTGATAATATTTAGATGCCCTATTTTATTTGTCAATTTTGATAATCCTTAGGTCATTCAAGTCCAGATCCTGCTTTTTTAGCTATCATTACATGGATATTTTATGTATTTTCATTCAAATATCAATTTTGTATAGTCATTCATATTTCCTACATTTTTATGATTAATTTGTAAATACATTTAATCTAATTTTAAACTAAGCTAGAATATGTATATTGATCCGTAACCCTGTCACAGGTGGGGTCCTCTTTACTCGCGGTCCCCGGGTTGAAAGAGGGTGCGGTGACCGTGGAGGCCTACCTACCCGATGAAAACAACACAACTTGGTACCTGCTGGCCGGTGGACATCCAGTCAACAATGGCACAGGGAATATCACCGTCATCATACCAAGCAGCGCCAGTGAGATGGTTCTTTTGGTGCGAGGAGGACATATCGTGCCCACTCAGGTACATGTTGAGACTGTAGAGGAGACCAGGTACATGTTGGGCTATATATACCAGGTACATGTTGGGCTATATATACCAGGTACATGTTGGGCCTATAGAGACCAGGTACATATTGGGGACGTAGGGACCAGATACATATTGGGGACGTAGAGACCAGATACATATTGGGGGCGTAGGGACCAGGTACATATTGGGGACGTAGGGACCAGATACATATTGGGGGCGTAGGGACCAGATACATATTGGGGACGTAGAGACCAGATACATATTGGGGACGTAGGGACCAGATACATATTGGGACGTAGGGACCAGGTACATATTGGGGACGTAGGGACCAGGTACATATTGGGGACGTAGGGACCAGATACATATTGGGGACGTAGGGACCAGGTACATATTGGGGACGTAGGGACCAGATACATATTGGGGACGTAGGGACCAGATACATATTGGGGACGTAGGGACCAGGTACATATTGGGGACGTAGGGACCAGATACATATTGGGGACGTAGGGACCAGGTACATATTGGGGACGTAGGGACCAGGTACATATTGGGGACGTAGGGACCAGATACATATTGGGGACGTAGGGACCAGATACATATTGGGGACGTAGGGACCAGGTACATATTGGGGACGTAGGGACCAGATACATATTGGGGACGTAGGGACCAGGTACATATTGGGGACGTAGGGACCAGGTACATATTGGGGACGTAGGGACCAGGTACATATTGGGGACGTAGGGACCAGGTACATATTGGGGACGTAGGGACCAGATACATATTGGGGACGTAGGGACCAGATACATATTGGGGACGTAGGGACCAGATACATATTGGGGACGTAGGGACCAGGTACATATTGGGGACGTAGAGACCAGATACATATTGGGGGCGTAGGGACCAGGTACATATTGGGGACGTAGAGACCAGATACATATTGGGGCGTAGGGACCAGGTACATATTGGGGACGTAGGGACCAGATACATATTGGGGACGTAGAGACCAGGTACATATTGGGGACGTAGGGACCAGATACATATTGGGGACGTAGGGATCAGGTACATATTGGGGCGTAGGGACCAGGTACATATTGGGGACGTAAAGACCAGATACATATTGGGGACGTAGGGACCAGATACATATTGGGGACGTAGGGACCAGGTACATATTGGGGACGTAGAGACCAGGTACATATTGGGGACGTAGAGACCAGATACATATTGGGGACGTAGGGACCAGATACATATTGGGGACGTAGGGACCAGATACATATTGGGGACGTAGGGACCAGATACATATTGGGGACGTAGGGACCAGGTACATATTGGGGTATAAAGAGCAGGTACACGCTGTGGAAGTGTGAAAATTGCTATAAGTGATGCATTCACCATTTTTGGTGAGCGTTTTGTGGTCCTGGGCTTCTAAAACAAAGAGATTATAGTTTCACGATTATAATAATAAATAATAATCACTTTGATAGGCTACGCAAATTTGCATCACTTGTCTTATCTCTGTAACATATTTTCCAGACGAATGAATTTGTAACTCTTCGTTATTATTATTATTATTATTTCAATTGGTAGTAAAGGGCAAAGTTATCGTTAATTGACTATTTCTATGAACGTCTACAAATTCAAACACAGTAATTATTTAAAAGCCACTACATACAGAGATGCATACCCTTTTGAATGAGACATTAATTTGCCGTATTCTACGTTACAACTGTTATGAAATTAATAAAAAGTAATTTTCGCTGCTGATAAATAACGTCGCAACAAACAAAAAATAAAATTATTCCAGCTATAAGGTTTGTATAGAATAGCTACAATTTAACAGAAACATCCTGATTAATGGTCAATTCTCTAAAGTTTAGTTTCAATGAAGGTAAAGTTATAATTATTTGAACCGCGCGTAGGAAATATAGCTCAATCTGAGATTATTATATCTGAAATACACGGATTATTTGGAACATACTGGTACGTTTGGATGGTAGTGAAAACATGTGTTAATACTACCGTGTGTTTGTTTACCTCTGATTCACGTATCTCTAGCCAATGTTGGTTTACTCGTCTGATATACCCAATATTATTGCTGAGGGAACTGAAGAGATAAGGGAGAAAAGCTTTATCTTCACTCTCTCTCTCTCTCTCTCTCGCAGTAAATTGTTACCAAATCTCCTCGTTTTCAGTAATGTCGGAAGGTGGTGTGTTGGGGGTAAGAAGGATCTACTGGTAGCCTCGACGAACCAGTGTATTGTGAAACTTTTCTTGTATTTCAGGGGAGGATGACCACAATAAAACGAGAGAATGACAACGCTGTTTCTCAATAGTAACCATGCAGTTACCTCAATGATGACATCCAGTGTAGTCATAGGTTAGGTTAAATTAGGTTTACGAAACTAAAAGGGAATAAGGTTCAAATTCCACTATAATAAGCATATGTTACCATGTGGTGTTGTGCCTTATGTCACAAGGAACCCGGAACTGACGCGATGACCTCTAGAAACGGGACGTACAAGCTGATTATCGGCCTCCAGTGTGACGTGGACGACCCCAACAACTGTTCAGCTTCGGGACGCATGACTTTAGAAGAGGGCGTCACTCTTTACTTCACCGCTGACTCCACGTCTGTTACAGTAGACAACTTGATTGACGTCTGCTCTAAGGTGAGTCCATTTAACCTAAATATATTTTTTATCATTGTTAAAAACTTACTGGTGCACCTGATGGCGAAATATGTAAGAACGAGTTTAATTTGATTCAATTAATGTTCCCTAGACGATCTTGGTGGTCTTAAGGTACATTTCTTGGCTCAGGATCCGGTGCTTCCGGGTTCAAACCCAGCCAAGCTCAATAGGTGTTTACCGAGCAATGAAATATTCGTAGCTAAATGTCCTTTAGATGGGAAGTAAAGACGTCGGTCTCGTGACGATTAGGATTTGTAAATATTTATTATTTACCACCGCGTCTTACTACCCGTTCGGGTTATACGCTTTAAGTACTAATTACGCTAATGGATTAGGAATTGGGAAGGTTGAATTAGAGGAAGTGAATCCGTATTTGCGTGGAGGGAGAGTGGAACACCATTTAGGAAAAACCACCCCAAGTTCACCGACCAAGATTCGAACCTCGATCTCCCCGCCCTCAGCAGTCGAGCTCAACACGACAAGCGCGTTAGCCAACTACGCCACCGAGGCGGGTTGGGATTTGTAAAAGATCCCTGGAAGGTATATGAGACATCTTTCCATAAAAATGTGTAGGCTCTTTCTAGCTCACTCATAGAATTTGTGTTGAAAGCAACGGAGATCCTGCATCAGTAGCCGAATGGTCTAACGCGTCACTCTCGTGTTAAAATGTCTGATTCAACTGTTTCGTTTGTTGTGCAAGCACGCTCAATCATGTTCGAACTGACCCAAAGTAAGCTAGTAAAGTGAGTGTGTAAAAGGGAATGGGAGTTGAACTGTGGTCCCGCCCACGTGGAAGCAGAGAGCAAGACCACATGACCTGCCCTCTAGCGTCACACACGGTGGACCCAGAGTTCAAGAGCGCATGGTGACGGTAGAGTGACGTCATACTCTACACAGTCCATCTAGAAATGCGAATACGTTCTGAGGGTCATCATTAACTGCCTACATCACAAACAGCTGTACTTGTTATTAGTGAAGTGCCCGCACTTAATTCCTATGCAACCCGTTGTACACGCATGCTTGACAGCTTTGCTCTCCCGGCGTTGCACGCTGAAACTTTGAACACAATTTAATGGTATTAGCATTGTTTTCCGGATGTATGTGTACAGGGATTTTGTGTTACTTTTGGTTCAAACAAACTATATGTGCAGTTTGGGATATGAGTTTCCGAACATTCTGTATAACCTGCTTTAGTGAACGCATGGTCTGATGCGCTAATCTCGGTCACGTGTACTGAGGGTGGTTTCCCACTATGTTTTTCCACCCTCCTTCCACGATAATGCAGGTACACTGCCTCTTAATGTAATATTCCTAATCCTTAACATAATAGTATTGTAATTATTACATAGGCGTATAAACCGAACAGGTAGTAAGATTCGGTTCTGTATTGTGAATCTGTCCTGAGACAGGTTATTGACTGGACATTTTCCATTTTCCTCAGCCCTGAGCGTCTTTTTTCATACTTTTGTAGCTTCTTCCTTGCTTGCTATCTGTTAGCATTCCAAACTCTCTTCTTCCTCTTTTTCCTCTATCTTTCTCTCCATGATCCTCTTCATTAAATAATCCCTGCGCAGTGTGTGGCCCAACCAAAACGTTTTTCTCTTTGTTATCATCTTTATCATGCTCCTTTCCTCTTCTACTCTACTCGACACTTCCTCATTCCTCACCCTGTCCATCCATTTCACCTTCTCACTCTTCTCCACAACCACATTTTAAAACTCTCCAAATAGGTTACCTTTGTTCCCTCTTTCTGATTGTCCACGTCTCAGATTATACGTCACACCACACTTCACGCGACACACTTTGCAAACCTCTTTCTTAACTCAAGTGGAATTTTAATATGTCATTTGAGGTATTTAACGTGCACTTTCTGAACCGACTGATCGTATCAGTTCACAACTTATATACTATAATAAATATATAAATATAGAATAGACACAACATCTAGCCCCCCTGCCGTTAGTTCATCCCTGTAGAAAGGTAACCTACATTAGCCTAATTATACTTTTTTCGGCCACGCTAGAAATCGAACTCGGGCTCAATAATAAAACACGCTACAAACTGAGCTGAGATATTGGACTTTGTGTTTAGTTATTTAAACATATTAACTCACATATTATACTGACATAAATCTTCAGAATACCTCATTTAAAAATTACAAGATTATTTTTCAACTATATTTGAAATACATCAATATCGGTATCAAAATAGACTTAGCAGTAGTTTTTGTTGCAATTTGAGATATTTAGCACGCACTTTCCAAACTGACCGATTTTATCGCAAATTAATTATAGACTATTTCAATTCTAGAACAATTCAATTAGGTGGCCACATGATCTAAGGCGCAACTTTCACAATAGATTAGACTGCCGTTAATGGGGGATTAGGGTTTGATCCCGTTTGGGCTTACTGAGAGTTTTTATTAAATAGTTTTCCACACTCTCTCCACGTAAATGTGGGTAAATTTCCTCTGTTCACCCTAACACATTTGCGTGATTATTATATTAAGCGTATAACCAGAATAAGTGATAAGATGGATTCAAAAAGATTAAAAAAAAAACCT
The DNA here is from genome assembly GCA_039000515.1 of Timema cristinae. Lineage (NCBI taxonomy): Eukaryota > Metazoa > Arthropoda > Insecta > Phasmatodea > Timematidae > Timema > Timema cristinae. The sequence continues at coordinate 24,184,531 of JBCFYV010011172.1, forward strand.
AACAGAGGCAACACTCGAAGCCACGGCCATTAATTCATCACTGGGAAAGGAGAGTTTCTAATTTATCCTGTGACGCATCTTTTCACCCACGCTGGAATTTGAGCTCGGGATCCCTAGGCATACACACTACTGACTGAGCTAAGTTCTGGACTGTTGTTTGTTAATTTTTACGGATAATTAGGCTGCGATAAAATATAGACAGTTTTTTGTTGGAATAACAATTTATAAAACTCAAAAATATTCCTTTGCGGCCTACATTGATATAATTTTTTTATATTATTAGTGTTATTTTATAGGTATTTATAATATCTATCAAAGGTGACAACTGCAGATCACATGACTTGAAGTATGAATATATTAAAATTGTTTTGGCAACTTAAGTAACTAGTAACTGTTCTTCCTGCCAAAATCGGGGTATAGTGTGTGTGTGGCCAGTTACTATGTGGATATGAGCGGATTGCAATCGTGTGTTCACAGGTACCATCGTTACCCGAGCTAGGAGAACTCAAGGTCTTTGGTCTTCAGAATCCATTGCCTCCAGATCCAACCACTACAGCAGAATCTACGATGACTGAGGATACCGATACTTCTTGGGAAGATGAAACAACTCTATTTTCAACAAGTGTGAAAGTACTATAAACCCAGTATCAACAACGATACCACCCTTTAGTACATCTTTTAGTGGGAGTACATCAACCTTATCAACTGATCTACTGATAGCACAACGTCAGATACAACACCAACCAGCAGTGCGTCTTCGTTGAGAGTTCATCAACCTTATCAACTGAATCTATATAGACAACTCAGTACAACACAACAGCAGTGCCTCTTCTGTTGAGAGTATATCAACCTTATCAACTGAATCTACTGATACCCACAACGTCAGATACAACACAGCCAGCAGTGCGTCTTCGTTGACAGTTCATCAACCTTATCAACTGAATCTATGATGACCTCAGATCAACACAACAGCAGTGCTCTGTGAGAGTATATCAACCTATCACTGAACTACTGATAGCACAACGTCAGATCACACAGCAGCATGAGTCTTCTGTTGAGAGTACATCAACCTTATCAACTGAATATATTGATAGCACAACGTCAGATACAACACCAACCAGCAGTGAGTCTTCTGTTGAGAGTACATCAACCTCTAAACTACTGAAACTTAGAGATTCAGCATTTAATAGAGCAATTAATAAAGTTGCCAATAATCTAGAATTTCGGTTATTTTTAATACTAGGATAGGTTTATGCAATAAGATGAACTCAATAACTTACAGTTTTATCAGTAATAATGTAAAAACCCTTTAACCAACGCTATTAAGTTTACTCTAATATTAAAATAAGAAACTTAATTTTAAATCTGGTTTATGTTAATACCAGCCATTCAGTAAATAAAGGTTTTAAACATGTAAGCAATTCACTAAGAATAATTATTATGTTTAAGTAAGATTAATTTTGTATTTTAATTGTAATGACAAAATATTATACTCTTATAATGCCAAAAATGTGTGATATAGCTTGCGATTCACATATACCGACCTGAATTAACGTCTGGTAGAGTTAGGCAAGTGGTTGATATATATTTATTTGATTGAAAAGCCGGGATTCATTCCTGACATTCAGTACTTGGAGTAGTTTCTGCACATAAGACATCCCATCTACCTTCCAGATATATGACGATACAATTATTCAAATTATTACCTCTATATATTTATATTTAGATTTAAAAGTTAAGTTGCTTAAATAATAAATCCTAGAATACGATTAGATAATTAATAATTCAATACAATTTAGAAAATAAACACTCTCATCTTATAACCAATAATATGATCAGAAACTAATAAAATAATAGTATTAATATGTGTTAAATATTATTATGTTTCTGTCCTTTGTCAGTGAACTTAGACCGTCAATGCACCCTGTCCTCAGCCTCCTTCGCTTCAAGAATTTTCTTCTTTCCTTCAATTCATCCAATATTTGAATCCTCCGTCTTCCTAAGTTCTTCTTTCACTTAACCTTCCCTTCTATGACGTCGTGCAGAATACAGTTTCTTCTAAGGATTTGTCCAATCCAGTTTGCTTCGTACCGAAGAATCACTTCCAAAATGGTTCTCTTTTCACCCAGCCTTCTTTAGAATTCTTCATTTGTCACATTGTCTGTCCAGCGGATCTTCTCAAGTCTTCTATAGCAGCACATTTCAAAGCTCTCCAAGTATGTGCTATACTTTCTTTAATTATCTGTACCACTAATGATACTATGATCCAACGGCTCCGTGAGATTTGCAATATTGGAGTTTGCTCACGAGAAATTTAGTGTTAGGTTATGCAACTATCAAAAGCACTATCATGTGTATAGTGTCACCTTACCTACTCTACATTAAGTCAGTCCACAATCGAGCCATACCAACCAAGCGGTCGCCGTCTGTTGGCTAAGATAGTGCTACAAAACCCAGCTATCTGCATGTAGGGGTTGGGGAAGGAGCAGGCGCATGGCTTGGACGCAAGCAACCCTTCTCTATAGAGAAGGCGTTGTAAGACAAATAATAGATAAAGTAGATCACCAGGGATCCTTATTTGATCCACACTCAAATATGCAAAGTCCACGTACCCGCACCTACAGTAGCCCTATGGCTTCTTTGGTGCTGACTGACAGCTCTCAGCTGACTTCTGATAGTCAACATTTAGGTATATACCTAAATTTTGACCGTCAGTAGTGACAGCTGCTAAACACATGTTTTTGCAGATCATATGGTTCGGCGTAGGGATATATAAATTGGTGTGGTAGCTTCAAAGCCGTCAGCTGTGAGCTGTCAATCAGCACCAAAGAAGCCATGGGGCTACTATAGCTGTGTTAACTATTAATAAACTACTGTAATACAACTATTCACGTTTAGGGAGTTAAGGGTTTGCTTAATGTAAATGCTTAAAGAATGACATGAAGTTGACATTGGCCTGAAGGACGTTTTATTATCAGAGATAATGATCAAAAGGTTAACAATATTATGTTTATTGATTGCGGACAGTGCGTAAAAGCAAATAATCCAACAACATTTATCGGGAAGCGAATACAAGTACTTGAGTAATAAAAATTATATAAGGTTACAGAGTATTATACGCATTTATCAAGATTAAAGAACATTCATAATAAGTTAACAGAACCAATTCAAAAATAAACAAAGTTAATTATGGCGAACAATAATCAAAATTAAACGAAAGCTGGAATACAACCTATCGTCTAAACAACTTGGTTAAGACATTCAAAAGATACCTATAAATATACCATCTGAAAATAATTTTGTTAGAAAATCTATACATATCATATCTCATAACTTATACATACTAACTAGTATATTTTTGCTCATTACCATACGCCTGGCTACAATATTTACAAGTAAAGTAATTATTCTCATCTAACCCGTGAGGTGGGGGTAGCCTACACACCAAAAAGCTTAATATCTTTTTAGCCTGTTTACTTAGTTTTTTAATAAAATTGGAACATATTAAAATTATTTACCGTATTCCCACTCCTGTAAAAATTGAAAATATGATATGAAACAATATAAATTTCATCTTGACTCACAACAAATGTAAGAATATAGCTAAACAAAATATAGTACAAGATAGCGTACAAAGATTAAATTACATAATTAGACTTGCAAATACAACTCAATCTGAATTACAAGGCATAAGGCCAAAACATGCTCGAATCCTAAACAAATCTAATTACTAAGGAAATCAAATTTAATAAAAACATTTATAAATAAATATGCCGAAGCATTATAAAATTTAATCCATACATAATTTAGGAAGAGTTTAATAGTTCCCCAGTATTCAAATAAAAAATTATATTTAAAAAAATCCAAAATAATGCACACTTACATGTTGTAAGTTCATAAATCCTAATTGCAACAAAGAGTAATCGTTCCGTTCTGGGTACCAGCTTATATTTCACTTATAAACAGTGGGGAAAAATGGTAGGGAAGTATTTAATGACAAATGAAGTCATCATTAGCTAATCAGAATCGGCACTTGCATCGACGCCTGCGCACAACGTTGAAAGTATGACTTTGAGGGGATAGGGAGACACACGTGATAGCACTTGACGCTTGTTTCTCCAAGTTTTGGCGCCTGCGCAGCGTCCTCAACTCGGGGATAAGTGAACGTGATCACATGGCATTACGAGTTACTAGTATTTTCTTCTCGCCAACTTGAACGATGAACAATGTTCTGTGTTGACGTGCGTAGAGGCTCCATACAGGGCGCTGATTTCACGGTAAAATGGGGTAAGTGTGTATACATATTTTTTTAGGAGGCGGAGGTTGATGGCAAGATAGTTTGTAGCCACTGTACAGCAAAACCTCTCATTATCCCACCGGCCACAAACCCCACGCCACCATTACATAGTATTCCTGCTTCACCATGAATTCATTTGAAGGTAAATTTTAGTTTGATAAACTATTTAAACACCTGTTGCTATATTTAAAAATAAAGCAGTTTACTTAAATGGATGAGCTGAGGATGTGTAAAGAAGTGATCTACAAGATCTACTATGTACCAATATTGACATATGCAGCAGAAATGCGGGTAAGGAAAGAGCGAGATGGAAGCAGAATTTGAGCTTGTGAAATGAGATTTCTGAGAAGTATTGTGGGTGTAAGAAGAATAGAGAAGATGAGAAATGAAAGGAACAGTTGAAGAGAAGCCAGCGCAGGACAGGATTAGGAAGGCAAGATTGTGCAGTCAATGTGAGGAGAATGAACGATATATTACCAAAGAAGATGATGGTTATTGAAATGAGGGGACAGGAGGCCAAGAGTAAGATCAAAGGATAGGTGGATGAATGGAGTGCAGAGAAGTGTGGAAGAGAGAAAAGGCTGGGTCATTGTGGAGAGGTGGTAGCAATAAAGGGTACGTTGAAGAGGCTTATATTACAAACAGACCCGGCCAGTGGCTGTAAACTGTTCATGATGATGATCTACATACTTGATAGATGATTTAATAAATTAATATAATGTTTGAAACAATTGTATTAATTTATTGCACGTACTTATATTGAAATTTAACTAACTCCACAAACAGCTGATGTGTTTTAACTATTAGAGTAGGTGTGTCAAACTCGTTTTATAAAAATGTCCATATTAAAAATTGAAAATATCTAGAAAGTCGTAGTTCATAAAACCATCATCAGTAAACAAACAAACAAACTCAATTTTAAAATTGTTCACCATTTCATAATCATTATCATAATCATCATAGTCAACTGTTTCCAGCCTGTGGTCGGGTCAGTTTTGTAAAATACCTAAATCTTCCTCTATCCTTCTAACATTTTTCCTACTTTAATTTATTCCATTCTTATCCTCTAACTTGAACACTTTCTGTTATCTGCTCCTCCCACCCCTTCCTTGGCCTCCCTTGCAATATTTTCCTACATCATCATTATCCTCTTCTTCTCCATCCTCAATAATGTCCATACCATCTCACCCTTGCTTCCTCTACTATCTCATATACTCCCTGTACTCCCACTCTTTCCCGGATAAGTTCATCCCTAGTCTTGTGTCTTTTCGTGACAGCAAACCAGTTCCTCACAAACTCCATTCATTACAAAAATAAGCTTAAGACTAAATAACATTTTAAGACTTAATGTATTATTGTAGCTAGGCGGAGGATGCCAGAATACTCACTTGGCCCTCCTGGTGATCGTAAGTTAGTTCAAAGTTAACATAATCCAACAAAGAGGAGCTGACATACAACAACAAGTATTTAATAATATGTAAAACTATACGATAATGATAATAATCACTAATTAGAACACTAATTAGCCAGGTATCAACATAACATTGTGAGGTATGCAGTCAATAGCCTATGCAGGGAATGGGTAGGGGAGAACATATCGCATGTACTATATATCACATCATACATTTGACAATCTCTGCTCACCATGGCAACACTTCACGACACAGCACTGGTATTGACTGGGATGTAAAGAGAGCAGTGGTGGCTTAAAGAATTGTGGACACGTCAAACAAGGTTTGATAGGACTGTACTATTACCTGCTTAGTATCAAACCTAAACTGTAAGGTGGGAGTATAAAGAACGATAAGAAAGGTCAGTTTCTCGCAGATTTTAAAGTAAACATTTTTATCAAAAATAAATAAAATAATGCTCCATTAGAAACATAGAGTCTAATTTTCTTCACATGGTGATATCAACAATTCTTGAATATCTGTTATGAGCATAGCGGCATTAGATAACAAACTTTTTATATGAAGAGAAAAAGTTGTCATTAAATTCCCGAACACCATTGACAGATATTCAAAAATTGTTGATATGACCATGTGAAGAAAATTAAACTATATGGTTTTTACGGAGAAACATTTTATTTATTTTGTCCAAAAATATATTTGGCCATAAAAACCACAAAAACTATCCCCTTAACTCGTGATCCCTATATCCCCACCTTAAATTAATTAATTAGTTGACAAATGATAATATATGGATACGGAAATTGAACCCGGAACATTTAGATTGCCACGCAGATTCTCTACCATTGAGCTATACAGGTTTTGCCCTGTGTTCAGGGTCATTCGTAACTCATAGTTTCCCGCTCCAGTGGCCGCATGGTCTAAGGTGCTACTCTTGCAGTAGACTAGACTGATGGTGACAGGGAGACCGATGCTCGAATCTCGATCACGTGTACGGTTTTTTCGTTCCCAAAATGTTTTCCAATCCTCCCTCCACGAAAATGTTGGCACACTTTATCTAAATATAACCTTATTAATACTTAAAACCATTAACGTAGCTAGTAACTTAGCTTATAGCTCGAACGGGTAGTAAGACGCGGTGCTAAAAAAAAACTTATAGTTAACAGTTAAGAGTCTGTGATGGACGTGTGGAATTCATCGGCTACTCAAGCTATTGCGGAACCACAACCCTTTGTGACTCAATATTCAATAAATATATAACCTAAATTTCTTGCAAATATACTTAACTGAGAGCTGTCGCTACTCCCCCTACCGCGTGTCGACGTGACAGGATGGCTTAGTGGTATAGGTAGGCAGTGGCAAATAATTGTGGGGATAGTTTTGATCTTGTTTATTGAAATAGATTAATTACCATACGAGTGTATACAATGATGTGATGTGAGTTTTAGAACTATTTGAGAGAGTTTAGGGAAAAGTTCCTTGTTCTCTCAATGTCCCTACTAAGCAGTTACGTGCCATGACCCATCTTCAGTGTTATAACTCTAGCTCAGACTTTCAAGAGGGTTTGAGGCTTCCTTATTCCGTACTGGACAAGGACTCAAGCTGTAATATATTCTCCCCACAAGTTCCCGTAACTTGCTAGCTGAGTATTTAAAGCACTTCAAGGTAACCCCCTAGCAATTGGTGGAGCCCTTTACGGACCCACCTCTCCTGAAAAGGCCTAAGAAAACTCGTTATATTAAAAAAAAAGAGGGGTGTGTCCCCTTAGTTATTGGTTTTTCCAATACTCTGTTATGCTAATTGGCAAAACAATCTATGTTTTTGTAAACATGACTTTGAATAAATACGTAACTGCTGACTCAGAACAATTGTCAGTATGAGTTCTAAGAATTACGTCATCCTTGCAACTCTAGATTACCTAAGGCTGTAAGGTACAATAGAGTTATATTTACTTTCACGTATTAATAAGTCAAGTAATTTGATCTGCAGCTCTAGCTTTTGATAGATATCATCAATACTTATAAAATAACAATAATAATAGTAAAATATTATCAACGTTGATCGAAAAAAAGGGTGTTTACATTTTCTAAACGATGCTCCAAGTACTCATTTATAATAAAATCAAGATATAAATCCATTTGCGACTTTTTGTGCGTGGCTGGTCAAATTGATAGTGGTGGGTGGATAACTGCCTACCAGTACAGTCCCGTCAAGTATTGCTTCCCCTAGCATACAGACAAATACTATACTCAGACACTCAATCTCCAGGCTAAAATGGTTGTGCTCCTTTTGGCAGATTGAGTCCTTCAACTCTAGTGTCGCTACGGTTAGTCCTATCATCATCTTGCAGTGACACTAGCGAAGCCCAGTGTTGAAAGACTCAAGCTGGAAAAAGGAGCGCAGCTAAACCCCCTATGTTTCTTACTTGTCTGTGACCTAGAAACAAATCGTGCTGGTAAAGTATCTTCCACTCAAATTTTTTTTACAGTACGACTTACTCCATGATAAAGAAATGCTCTGGTTACAATTGTTTTCGAGCAAGGCGACCTGAGAGAAATACCAACATATATTTATTTCGCATTGAAAAAAAAAAAACACAACGTAGGAATGAACAATTTGTACTGAACAGAAATTCGAAAAAAAAAAAAAAGAAACTCAAGCAACTTTATCAACTCTTGAAAAACACTTTGGCTGGTTTTATTGAAGTCTATTACCCTTCACCAAAATACCTGCAAACTCAATTCTCTTTTATATAAAATATAATCCTTCCTATAAAGGAAGGTATGCTAGGTTGGCTTCTAGTAAGAACGTTTTAGAAACCCGGTTCAATGGTAGAATGGTCTAAGCTCTAAGGTGTCACTATCATAATAGACTAGACTGCCGATGACACAAAGGTTTGAATCCAGGTGTTTTTTCCTAAATTATTTTACACTGCCACCCACGCAAATGCAGGTGCACTTATTCTAAATCCAGCCTTCCACATATTTAATAAAATAGCATAACTAGTACATATTGCGTGAAGCACGAACGGGTTGTAAGACAGGGTCCTAAAAAAGTTTAAAAATTACACACCAGTAGCTATTGTGACCCTCTTCGGTGGCCGCATGGTCTAACGCGCTATTCTCATGGTAGACTAGACTGCCGATGACAGGAAGATCGAAGTTCTAATCTAAGTCGTGTGTTCTGAGGGTTGTTTATCCAAAATAGTTTACCACTCTTCCTCCATCATAATTATTTTGTAACTCGATGTGTTTTGTTTCATTAAGTTCTGAGGATGATGCTGACGAGTATCAAAATTAGTTGACATTAAAGGGCAACTTAGCTACCATATTCAAGGAAACAAGGGATCATTTACAAATAAGGAATACAACTCTTATATTGAAACATAAATTTATTACCTTTCTCTGTATCGTTCATTGTCCAGAATCATCCAATTTTAACTTATAAGATATATTATTATGTGTATGATATATCTTAATATAAATTTACTGTAACATCAAACTTTGTACAAAATAATTGTAACGTAATTTATATACTTTTTAGATATTATTATTATTAGCACCTCGTCTTACTACCTTTTCGGGTTATACGCACTCAAATGTGTAATGGTAGGGTGATTGTGAGATGAAATGGAGGGCCTACAGCTTAACGTGGAATCCGAACCACGGTGGAGGCCTGGCATTCCCCACATTCACAAGTTGTGTTTTTAGATGTTACTTGTGTCCTGCATGACATTTTCTTGAATATTTTTTATAATTCTGTTAAATCCCACTTCAACGTGTTAGTGTTTTTAAATGTTGTACACAAAATTTACTTAATCCATTCCAATTATATATAAATTTTTCAAACAATTTATTCCTAACTATATTTCCTTAATACTCTTAAATCTTTAGAGCCATTTTTGAAATTTTTTGAATTCATCAATAAACTAACCTTAAATTAAAGGCTAGGGTGAACATTTAAAAAATGTCCTGAGGTATATGCATAGAACATCTAAATATCAAGTTTGAACAAAATCCGTCAAACCGTTTAATATCTGTGGCCATGTACAGATAGACAGACAGAATGGTATATTTTACTTTTTTGGGTTCGTGAGGACATACAACGTAAAGATTCATCATAATATCAAGATCGAGAGTGTTCAGGATCATATTACTTTCTCTTTAGATGAGAGAGTAAAAAGAAGAAAACAAAACAAAGCTGAAAGGCTTGGTTTAGAAAGCCGGCTTTCAGAGATTATTTCCACAGGATTTCAAACGTCGCCGAGAAAATGGGATGTCATCCACATCAGTGGATATAACGATGGGTAGTGTTACATCATAGCGAGCTTTTCTCGGACGTAAAATTCAACACTCTCACCACAAAAGAATAGAAATATAGAAAAATGAATGACAATTAAATACGACTTCCCTTTTAATGTCGTGTTTTAAGCGCGTAGAACGAATGGGTTGTTGAATTCTGGGACATACTCATTAAAGTGGAAACTGAACAACTTTCACTATCTATAGAAAACAGTCCCTTTTAATTCCATGACTTGAATTAAAGATTAGCACATTTAAGAAGTGATAAAGCATCCAACTAAGTATATCTTAACTTGGTGATACAGCTCAAACCAAGCATAACATTTAGATACAGCTCAAACCAAGCATAATCTTTAGAAACAGCTCAAACCAAGCATATCTTACGTATCATTACTCCGTTGGGCAGTCCAGATTAGGTGGAGAAATTTGAAGGCTTAATTTACTGTCCGACATGTTTCGGTACTCACACACGTACCATATTCATGGAAAATGTAAATATTGAAATTAAAGAATCAAGTAAGAAATATCAATAATAAGGTTAACCATAATGTGTCCACCTAATTAACACGCGCAGAAAGCTGCATTGGTGGACACGTGGACAAAAGAGTAATGATACGTCTATGCAGATAAGACCTAGACATGATCAAACTTTTTCATACATATTGTAAACAAAACTTTCGACTGTTTTAACTTATTTTAATAAGTTTTACACGTTTTCATTTTTCACTCTTGTATTTAAAGACTATTGTACTCAAATTTTAACTATTGTATAGATTATTATTTGACTATTTTGACTCAAGTAAATGTCTAGTTATTGAGGCAATGGAATATTTTTAATGTTATGAAAATTTGATCAAGGAAAATTTTTTTCCAAGTGTATAAATAATATTTAGTGTCTTTATGTTATAATGAAAGTTTGTCATTAAAAACATTATTAAAAATTCTTTAATCTGAACTCATATCTTCATAATTTCAAAATAATAATATCTATGTCTTAACTTATATTTATTGATTTACTCCTTACTAAAGAATCATTTGGAATGTTTTCTAAAATGTTGTTTCTAGTAATTACTAACCAAATAAAATATTTTCAAAAAGTTCAATATAATATGAAAAGTTAATAAAGAAATAGCTTTAAAATTTTTGCTATCACCCGTTTTAGAACGATGTCAATAATTACCAGACGCAACAAGTGGGTCTCCAATCGGGATTTATGAATGATTCCACAGGGCGCATGTGCAGAACAATGTGTCCACCCCCACCCCAACCCCACGTGCCTTTCCACCTAGTAACGTTCTAGGAGTAAAGGAACTGTCTCAGTTTGTCGGTAGATAGAGCACCGAGCAGTTGTTTTGTACCTCGAATCTCTCTGCGCTCTGAAAGTTACGTGACGTAAGATGGCTATTGAAATATAGTGCGTCGTTCTATTAGTAATTATAAAAATTTGATTCATTCAGTCCAGCAAAAAAATTCCAGGATAATAGTTCTCAAGAGTATGAATATAGAATAATTTAAATAATACAAAGAAAACTCGTTTCACTAATAAAAAAGATCTACAATTTCGTTCAAAACAGATGCTATTGGTAGTTAATTTCTTAACAACAATATGTATTGTATTGATATTGATATAATTCTAGGGGAAAATGACAATTATTAAATTAAATGAGGTATAATTCTATGATGCTTTCAATTTTAGTACTATAGTTACGATTTCCAAAATATGAAAGTCACACATCTAGGAATTATTAAAACCGGTGGCACTTAAACAACATAATATATTATATTATCATCTCTCAGTTTGATCTATATTAAAATTACTTCTGTACCAAAGGTATCTATTTATTTAAAACAATTACAGGATTTTATTTATTGGTTACAATAATTATGAGGAGCGTTAATTCAGAACGTGTTTATATCATATGAAAGAGGACCTTGTACAGTTGGGGAAATGACAGACGCGGGACACTTACTCGGTCCTTAGGAGGTATTGGAGAGTGTCCTTGATGCATTCTCAGAAATGACGTCCTCACGCGATCAGCTCAACATCAGCGCCGAATCCCAGAATCTCTCCACGATGATCGGAGGTACTACGGAGTATTGGCCTTGCAATGGTTCTTTCACCGATGACTCCTCGGAAGAAGACACGGATGATGAACTCCCTCCTCATCTCAAGTTCAACGGGAACGCCCTGACGGTAGTGATAGTGTATTGCGTCCTATTTGTGATAGCCGCCGTCGGCAACCTGACCGTGTTCGTCACTTTGTTCAGAGGGCGTCACCGCAAGTCGAGAATAAGCCTCATGATGCTGCACCTGACCACCGCGGACCTGATGGTGACGTTCATAATGATCCCTCTGGAGGTGGGTTGGAGGCTGACCACACAGTGGGTTGCGGGGAACCTGGCGTGCAAACTCTTCCTGTTCCTGAGGGCGTTCGGTTTGTACCTGTCGTCGAACGTGCTGGTGTGTGTATCCATGGACCGGTACTTCGCCATCCTTCACCCCCTTAGTGTCAACGTCGCCAGAAGGAGGGGAAGATCATGTTGACCATCGCGTGGATAGTCTCTCTTGCTTGTTCTGCGCCACAGGTAAGATGACCTTTTATTGCACACAGGCCTGAGGGGAGAAGGGAGGGTGTTTTCAATAGTGTACATTTTGTTCTATAAACATATAGTCCAGGCGTGTTCAAACTTGGCTCACATTTGAAATGAAATCTACTGATGGGGACTAATTTAAAATTTAAAAAAAAATATATATATTGTCATTATCTTAAGTTAAATCACTTCAAATTAGTGCTTTTAGTAGTTACAAAAATACAACTATGATAACATTATAAATAGAACACAGTCAACACACCCTTTATTTTTACCAGAATTTTTTACAGTTTCGATCAAGTATTCCTTAAAAATTTCCCACTTTGGAGAGGTTTTTAATTCGGTGCGATTAAAGGTAAAACTTTCCAAAATTCTATCTACAACGATTACAGCAAGATGAATTTGAACTTTATTGTACTTTGATCCACAATAATGTGTCCACCTAATTAATACGTGCAGACACTTGCATCGGTGGACACGTGGGCAAAGGCGTCGAGCCCATCCAGTCTGGCTTGCCGCTGACAGGGAGGTCAAGGATCGAGTCCCAACCAGGTGTATTGGTGATTTATTTTCCTAGATGGATCCTTCTCCCTCTCTTCATAAACAAATGTGGCTACATTTCCTAAACACCACTTTGCTCATTGCTTACCCATTAGTTTTAGTAGAATGAGAACAGTCCGGTTGTGTATTAAGACGTGGTGCAAAATGTAGAGGGCAGAAATTAAGCTTTAATTGAAAAATTACCCGTTTTGGTGGCTGAATGGCCTTAAGGCATCACTCTCGTGTTAGACTGGCATGCTGGTGACGGGAAGATCGGGGTTCGAGACCCGGCCTGTTCTACTGAGATTGGTTACTCCTAAATAGTTCCCCCTCTCCTTCCCCGCAGGTAGATTACTTCTAAAATTCTTCCTTCCTCATCCATATCCCACCAGAGTAATTTATCATGTAGAAGAAGTGCGGGTTGTAAGAAATACGATTTACATTTTCAATAATATTATATAATTAATATGTTTTTAACTATTTTTAGTGTTTAAAGCAAAATTAATCACTTTTAATGGCCTGTAGGAGCACTTAAAGAAGATGTGGAAAAAATGATGGCAATATGGAATACTATACATTTTATATTAAAAATTAATTAAACTTACCAAAACTAACAAATGTTTCATAAGAAAGTATAAAAGAAAACATGCAAATATTATGTGTAAAACAATAAAATAGTAATAATAACAAATAATTTACGTAATACATTATTATAAAAATAACTAATTAATAAATCAGTATTAATAATGAATTATTTAAATATAATAGAACAAAATATTGTATCATGTTACATTGTTCTCTTAATAGATTTCTTAGGTGTTAGGGTACGGCCAGACTGAGCGCACGAGCGACTAAAATATAAAATAGAACACATTGGTTGTAATGGGGGGTGGCCACACTGGAGCGAGCGAGCGAGCGAGCGCGCGAGCGACTGAGCGCGCGCGCTTGAAAGATAGAAGGTTCGGCCAGACTGACAAGCGTGCGAGCGCGCAAGCGACTGGGTGGCCAAACTGGCGAGCGCGCGAGCGAGCGCGTAATTAGCGGACCCTAGTTAGATTATTATTAGCACCGCGTCTTACTACCCGTTCGGGTTATACGCACTTACGCTAATGTGTAATGGTAGGGTTATTGTGAGATGAAATGAAGGACCTACAGTTTAACGTGGAATCCGAACCACGGTGGCGGCCTGGCATTCCCCACATTCACAAGATGTCTTGTCAGAGGTGAAGGAAGGGTTTGGAAATAAGATAAATCTGTGCCGGGACCGAGGATTGAACCCCGGCTGCCAGCACAGAAGTCTGACACCTTACCCCTAGACCACTAGGTCACCCCCCCCCCCCCCCCCTAGTTAGAGAAGATGTATCTGTCAAACACACTTAGTACATCTCTGCTCCTCGAAAATTCTTACAGAAAATATTGTGTATTTATAAAAAAGAAAAAAGTAGAAGTGCATCCAATTAATAAATTGAGAAATGCGTATGGTACTGTACTGAAGTGTTTTAAAATCAGATTTGCCGCACCAGTGGCGGAATGGTGCGTTGCACTCGATAGCTTTTGACTAGGAGGCAAAGGTTCGAATCTTGGCTCAGTGAACTGAAGGTGATTTTTAAAACTTATTTATTGTTGTGGATTTTTCATACTCTCTCCAAACTAATGGTGATTCTTATTTGTAAAGGCCTACTTTGATTATAATATTGAAGTATTTTAACATATCGGGTTTACATATATACATTATATTATTTATGGTCTTACCAATTAAATTAGGCCATTATTATTATTATTATTATTATTATTATAATAATAATAATAATAATAATAATAATAATAATAATAATAATAATAATATAATTATTATTATTATTATTATTATTATTATTATTATTATTAGCACCGCATCTTACTTCCCGTTCGGGTTATATGCACTAACGCTAATGTGTAATGGTAGGGTGATTGTGAGATGAAATGAAGGACCTACAGTTTAACGTGGAATCCGAACCACGGTGGAGGCCTGGCTTTCCCCACATTCACAAGATGTCTTGCCAGAGGTGAAGGAAGGGTTTGGTAATCAGATAAATCTGTGCCGGGACCGAGGATTGAACCCCGGCCGCCAGCACAGAAGTCTGACACCTTACCCCTAGACCGCCAGGTCACCGGGCCATTAATAGAAAGTGTGTTAAACCTATCACTGATAGAAAAAAGTCAAATATCATGTCAAAATGAGAAGTTTCCCCAGCACTCAATGAACCAACATACAATAATATTGCCTAGCGCCTGTAAACTAGACTGTACCGGGTCGAGCGCGCGCGCTTGAAAAATAGAACCAGTTCTATCTTTCAAGCGCGCGCGCTCGCTCCAGTGTGGCCACCCCCCATTACAACCAATGTGTTCTATTTTATATTTTAGTCGCTCGCGCGCTCAGTCTGGCCGTACCCGAACTGGTTCTATTTTTCAAGCGCGCGCGCTCGACCCGGTACAGTCTAGTTTACAGGCGCTAGGCAATATTATTGTATGTTGGTTCATTGAGTGCTGGGGAAACTTCTCATTTTGACATGATATTTGACTTTTTTCTATCAGTGATAGGTTTAACACACTTGCTATTAATGGCCCGGTGACCTGGCGGTCTAGGGGTAAGGTGTCAGACTTCTGTGCTGGCGGCCGGGCTTCAATCCTCGGTCCCGGCACAGATTTATCTGATTACCAAACACTTCCTTCACCTCTGGCAAGACATCTTGTGAATGTGGGGAAAGCCAGGCCTCCACCGTGGTTCGGATTCCACGTTAAACTGTAGGTCCTTCATTTCATCTCACAATCACCCTACCATTACACATTAGCGTAAGTGCATATAACCCGAACGGGAAGTAAGATGCGGTGCTAATAATAATAATAATAATAATAATAATAATAATAATAATAATAATGGCCTAATTTAATTGGTAAGACCATAAATAATATAATGTATGTATGTAAACCCGATATGTTAAAATACTTCAATATTATAATCAAAGTAGGCCTTTACAAATAAGAATCACCATTAGTTTGGAGAGAGTATGAAAAAACCACAACAATAAATAAGTTTTAAAAATCACCTTCAGTTCACTGAGCCAAGATTCGAACCTTTGCCTCCTAGTCAAAAGTTATCGAGTGCAACGCACCATTCTGCCACTGGTGCGGCAAATCTGATTTTAAAACACTTCAGGAGAGTACCATACACATTTCTCAATTTATTAATTGGATGCACTTCTACTTTTTTCTTTTTTATAAATACACAATATTTTCTGTAAGAATTTTCGAGGAGCAGAGATGTACTAAGTGTGTTTGACAGAGACATCTTCTCTAACTATGGGGGAGGGGGGGGGCGGTGACCTAGTGGTCTAGGGGTAAGGTGTCAGACTTCTGTGCTGGCAGCCGGGGTTCAATCCTCGGTCCCGGCACAGATTTATCTTATTTCCAAACCCTTCCTTCACCTCTGACAAGACATCTTGTGAATGTAGGGAATGCCTGGCCACCACCGTGGTTCGGATTCCACGTTAAACTGTAGGTCCATCATTTCCTCTCACAATAACCCTACCATTACACATTAGCGTAAGTGCGTATAACCCGAACGGGTAGTAAGACGTGGTGCTAATAATAATCTAACTAGGGTCCGCTAATTACGCGCTCGCTCGCACGCTTGGCAGTCTGGCCGAACCCTTAGGAAAAATGTTTAAGCTTAGGTTGACAAAATAAATCACTTGCCAAATACTTGATGCCTGACTCGCCATTTTGGGAAACATATATTCTGTTAGGTTATAATAAAATTACAGTAAACTAATGTTTTATCTCAAAGATAAGCATGAGTGAGCCTTAACATAATGATTTGACATGAATTAATAAGAATAGTAGAATAAAGAAATATAGCATGATAAACACTAGCCTGCAATAGTTTATGTGACAGCCAAAACAAAGAATCGTCTCTCATAAAACTATTAGTTATCTGTCAAAGTGATGGCGTCCCTATCTGTTCAAAATTGTTTTCTGTATTAGTTTAAATAGTTAATGATATATTGTGACACTTAACATATGAGAAACGATGCTATTCCTTATTGCTCGACTATTCCACAATACCCGCATCTCCCCTATGTGTATAACCTGAACTAGTAGTGAGAAGAGGTGATTAAAAAAATAAGTTTGTTTTACTAGTTAAGCTTTACGGTGCATAAATTGAATAAAATAGTAAATATTGTATTGCCATATATATATATATTATATATATATATATATATATATATATATATATACACACACACACACACAGGATATTTGGAGACTCAACGCGCAAACTGAACATATAGTTTGTTTGAACCACAAGTAATAAAAAAAATCTCTATACACTTACATCCAGCAACCTATGCTAATACCATTAAATTGTGTTCAAAGTTTCGGCATATAGCGCCGGGAGAGAAAAGCTGTGCAAGCATGCATGTACAGCAAGTTGCATAGGAGTTAGTCACGCGGTACTGCACACTTGACATTTTGAAGCATGGCAGCAGAACGAACATACCATAATTAAGAGTAAACAATAAACCATTCCATCTAGAAATCGGAATACGTTTTGAATGCCATCATCATCGGTCCTACATCACATAAAGTGCTTGCCATTATTACATGTGCAGTGCTGTGCGCATAATTCCTATGCAACCTGTTGTACACGCATGCTTGCACAGATTTGCTTTTTCAGCACTCTACTCCCAAGCAAGCTATATGTAAAGTTTGGGCATTGAGTTTCAGAAAATTCTGTACGTGTGTGTATATATATACAGTGTACTTGGCTTTCATCCCTCGTAGCCAAGTAGCCAGTATTAATAAACCGTTGCCCAGGGGACGACCGGATGTACTAACCTTACATCCTTTCCGTGGAAGCTCTTTCCATATCCCAATGAGATGAGATAATGATAGTGAGTATGAGGGTGTGGAACTGGTGGAATCACTTTCAATCTAACTTAAGCCTAATCAACCAAACCCAAGTGACCGTTGGGGTAATTCGCCTTACGGAAAAATACTCAAGGTACCAGCCGGGAATCAAACCTGGGACTCCTATGCTCGTAGTCAGGTGTACTGACTACTATACAACGGGGCCGGTTAGTAGCATTGGTAGCTACTCATACAAGGCTGTTAATAGTACAAACTTGCACGGATGGTCTCATGGCCCAAAGTGTCAAGCTCGTAATGGATTAGATGATGAAGGTTTGGGCTCGAACCTCAGTTGGTTTTCAATGTATGATTTATAAGTGTTGTTTTCCAATTATCTCCTCAAGCTAACCCAGGTGCATTTATTTGAGCTAAATTTCCAATAACCTTACCCATATATTAATTCGCTAATAGTCTGGATGTTGAATGTCCAACTAAACCAAGAAAAAAGTTACAGCTGCAAGATAATCGAAACTCATGAGTTACATTTGAGGGTGAAATTACGTTATATGATAAAAAATATTCAGTATTATATCTCTGGCTTCCAGTGGTTTTATAAACTAGTAAATATTCTATCTAAATTTAACAATCTAATTTGAGAGATTGGGGTGTAATTTTTACAAATTAAGAGTTGAAATTTAATTGGTATGATAATATAACACGTCAACGATTAGTTGTAAGCAAGCATCTCTTTCCGGTCATACTTCTCTTGTTATTTGTAAAGATGACGTAACAATATCAATTGCTTAATTTTCTCCTTTAAGTTTGAATCTGTAAATTGAGTTCATGGAGCCGTGAAATTGGTTGCGTAGGCAAACTTTTGACAGTTTGGGAGGGGGGTGGGGGACGCTTCTGTGGACTACTTCAATTAATCAGGCACAGAATAACGTTATGCTATTTCCATATTTAGATATTCAACTTTCTCCCTAGACAGCTGAAATCGTCTCACAGTAAGGAGGGTACTGAATTTTAAGAAGGGGAGCCGAGCTTTGAAGAAAACTTAGAAATAATAGACTCCTACATATTTTATTTAACCTTTTACCATGACTTTAAGTTGAACTATCAATATACAGTCCACGTGACAAAATACAGGCAAAATTTCAGTCCATATTTACATGCTACTTTTTTTTTCTCAGCACTACGTCTTACTACCCCTTCGGGTTATACGCTTATGTACGATTTACGATAATGGTCTTAGGGACTAGGAATATTCTATTTAGAATAAATTTACTTGAATTTTCGTAGAGGTAGAGTGGAAAAACGTTCGAATCTCGATCTCCACGTCACCAGCAGTCTAGTCTATAACGAAAGCAGCATAAAGCGGGTTCCAATACTACTCACCCACTTTTTGTGACTGGTACGATACTAATTAGAAACTTCTTAGACTCATATATTTAAAAAAATACGTATATATTACCTCTAATATTAATAAATCTCTATCCAAATATATATTTTTGTACAAAATACAACCTTATATAAATAACTCATCAGATAAACCACATTGAACAAAATTGTTCAAAGCATTTTCGAAAAATATATTATGTTCAAGAATCTATTATAAATAAACTACTTATTTAGCACTTTATTTAACTACCCGTTCATATTTTACACCTATGTACTAATTAAACTAATGTTTTAAGGATCAGAAAGGTTTAGTTTAGAGAAAGTGTAACAGAATTTTTCTATAGGGAGAGTGGTAAAACATTTAGGTAAAACACCCTCAATAAACCCATCCGGGATTGAACTATGATATACCCATTATCGGCAGTCTAGTTTATTGCGAGAGTGACGCCGAAGCGATTTGGACCACTATTGAAATTTTCTTTGGAAAACCAAATATATTTAACAAACTATCATGAGAAATACTCCTCAGATATAGAAAATGAATAAAAGTGTTATTGTCGTGACCGCCCCGCCTGATTTGTCAGCATAGCTTGCGGGCGGGGTTAGGCTAAAGGTAAGGTAATTGTATGGGCTCAAAATAATACGCAGGGCTACGAATTTTGGTTTAATAGAAGTTAATATAAAATAAAATGTTCAAACAAAATATAAAAGAAATATAGTGAGTGGACGCTCGCGCTCGGGGAAGATCTGCCTTACTCGTGAAAACTTAGACTGATGGAATTGACTGACACGGCTCACAAGCCCCTAAAGAATTAGATCTCGGGACCCAGGGTTTGACGGATGCCCTCTAGGTACAAGTGCTACCGATGACCAGAGGGTGTAATCTGCAATGGCTCGGTGTCGGGCAGTGTAACTGCCTGCGATATTGATAAAAATGTGACAGACGCGCTCTGGCCCCTTTCCTTTCCAAATAGAGCAAACATTGTTATGAGTAGTCAGCATTATCCTTTAATGTTTCTAGCTCGTTACATCATATTCACAAATCAAGTGATTTTAAGCACGTGTGTCCAAGAAAAATATGTAAACATCCCAACAATGCTCAGGGTTATGAAATTATAAACATTTTATAAAAAATATAGAATTTTTAAAAACTAGTCATCAGTAAACAAGACTTAATTTTTTAAATATGATAAAAACTACCTAATTTTTTGAATTTGGAATCATACAACAGGTCCAGAGTGCAAACCTCCACGCTAATCAAACCAGTAATTATGAATCACGCACTTCAGTGGCAGCATGGTTTAAGGCGTCACTCTCGAAATATGCTAGACTAACGATGGCGGGGAGATCGGGTTAGATCCTAGTTGGCTGTACCGAAGGGTTTTCCTCAATAATGTTTTCTTTCCCTCCACGCAAATGTGTGTGCATTTCCTTTACCTAAGCCTTCCTAATCACTAACCCATTAATGTAATTAATACACAGGTGTATAATCCAAACGGGTGGTAAGGCTTGGTGCTAAAAATAAAATACGTCTTATCTGGCAGCTTAAATTATTATTATTATTATTATTATTAGCACCGCGTCTTACTACCTGTTCGGGTTATACACACTTACGCTAATGTGTAATGGTAGGGTGATTGTGAGATGAAATGGAGGACCTACAGTTTAGCGTGGAATCCGAACCACGGTGGAGGCTTGGCATTGGCAGCTTAAAAAATTACTAGATATACTTTCACGTATTCATATGTAAATTCATGTATTCAGTTTTTCATTTGATAGATATTATCAATACTATAAAATAACATTATTAAAATATTCATAAATTTTGAAAAATGACACCTGGACACGGAAATCGAGCTGGGACTCTTGTCATAGTTCAATAATACTCTAACCCTGAGCTATTCAAGATTTGTCCCACGTTCTGGGTCATTCTTCAATCATAGCTTAAGGAAGAGTCGAACTGTTATAAAAATTTCATGTTTCCCGGTTGATTAATAATTTAATTTAATGTTCATAGGATTTTCTTGTTTATATTATTTGGTCAAATGTTGATGTTGGTGGATGATGAAGATAATCTGGTAGGCTTAAGGTGGAATGGAAGGGGACGCAAGAAAAGGCCACTGTTTATAGAGTTTTTATGTCAAAAGATTTTTTTTTGCAAAAATAAACCAAATATTGCTTCAATAAAAATATATAATTTAATTTTATCCACATGTTGGTATCAAAAGTTCCTGAATATCTGTCAAGATCATGGTGGTATTATCTAACAAACTTTTTAAATGAAGAGAAAAAGTTGTCGTTAAATTCCAGAACACCCTTGACAGATATTCAATAAATTTTGAGGTCGCCATATGAATAAAATTAAATTCTATGTTTGTGCTGAAGCAATATTTTATTTATTATGACCAACAATTTTTGCCATAAAAATGGTAAAAACTGTGGCATTTTCACACGTCCCATTCCATTCCACCATTAAGACAGACATACACGTACCTGCCAAGAAACAATCTTTTAGGAATAAATTACTTTGAAATTAAAGGAAAATTCAGCTCAAGTAATTAAACCAAAGCTGGTTTTCCATAAGTTTATGGTGTTGTTGGCGGTATGCTGATAAATAAAAGATGTTCCAATCGTTTATGAACCTGCTTTCGTGACAGCACTGCACATCTGTTGGACCAGCACCCAACTCACTCCATAAATTGCATGGCTGTATTTGGATCGGAATTGAGATTCTTCTTCGCAAATAGTAACCCGCCAGGGAGTGTGCATAACACACGTGTTTTAAGAAAGAGCACATTGTGTCAAATAAAGAAGAGAGGAATCCTAACGGGGTCATTCTTAGTGATTAAGCCTACCCCTTTGGCTCACCCCGTTCCCCAAATTCAATCAATCAGTTGACGTTGCACACACACGGTTTAACCATGCACAAATACTCACAAGGCGTTTGATCAAAAAACGCATTCCAAATTTTAAATAAAAATGTTCTTTCGTATGAATAATTTGCCTGTGGAACCGATATTTGAGAATCATGTGTTCAAATACTGTGTGACTTTGTGTGTTAAGTCTGAAGATAATGAAGAAGTTGATTTTGATGGTGAAAAGGAAGAAGCTGATGCAAATTGTGTGGATGAAAATGAGAAAGAAGCTGGTCAAAATCCTTCTCCGAGTGGTGCTCTAGCTTAAGCTCAGCCACTATTGAATAATTTAGAAACCCCTTCCTCATTTCTAATTAACTTCACTCTGCTAAACCTTTTTATCCCTTTGTTCAGTAAAATTGGACTAATTATTCGTTATGCAAAAGCTCTTTGAAGTTTCGGAATGAACGCAATCATATTAGTAGTATACCTAGTAATTATTAAGTTGGTGATTTAGTACATTAGCTCAAGTAATATCACTTTGTAAGAATACTTATGTACTCTATTTACTTTCATTCCCCCAGGCATCCCTTCCTCTCAAATATATACTTATGATTAAATATGTGTTTTATTCAACGTAGCCTTACATGGCTCTGGATTTACTATACTTATCTGGATTTATATTGAAAGTGGACCTTTATGAATTTTTATATGAACATTTTTAAGTATCTTCATGGAAAAATCTTTCCTTTCTTTTAAAAAAAACAACACACAAATACCTTTTCCCCCTTGAATCAGAATTTTCCTCTCGGTAGACTCCTGAAAAAACTCACCAAACAATTCATCTTTTTTGTCTTTTACTTCAAAGAAAAACTCATTTTAACAGTGTTTCGTGTCATTGTTAATTAACTACCTTTTGAGAGTCCTCACTCAAATTGATGACAGACAAAAGCTCACGCGATATCAAAACTACATCAATCAAAATAATCTACAGCTTTACGTAGAAAACAAAGATAGCGGACTTATCACAATAGTAACAAGTCTTGTAGAATTAATCTACAACTGTATAGTTTGATAAGGACAAATTATCTATAAGTATAAAAATAGGAACGACAGTTGATGTGTCTCCCTTTCCTGGGGGGAAGGGGGGGTCAACCAGATGAGGAACTGAGTCGGCGGCCTAACCATCAGGAAGGGGAAACAAAAAAACTTCGAGTACCTTCTAACAGTTTGAATTTGCCACGTTCCCATTGGTGCAAATTCAAACATGGTGAAGAACGGTAGGACATTAATGACTAGTAAATAGCGGTCCAACCGAGGTATTAAGTAGGGTTGGGCCGAGCAAATCTGGCATTCTTGGATAAAAATCTGGGAGGACTCGGGTGAACTTTGTGACGCTCGGGGAGGACGTTATTTATAATATAATACTAAGACTATTTGCTAAGCATTCAAAATATACTCTCATTATAATTTACTTAATCAAGTGTAGTGTGTTAAATATACTAATCCTTCCATTATGTCAACGATGTAAGGCATAAGTAATTATATATTAAAGATTAAGAAAATCACAAAGCAATAAAAATCTAATATTTAGCATCGAACTACCCTATACTTTCAATATCTTAATGGCTGAAAATAAGTTATAAAAATGAACGTAACAAGTTCCCATGCATTTTTACAATTATATTTCATGAATTTGTTTTACGGTACTTGTAGAAGTTGTGTTATAGGGCCCAAATGTCATTTTTCAAAAGCTACAAATTTAATACTTGATGCTGCTTTATTCGTAACTTTAAGATCGCTTCTATCTTCCAAAATTGCTATTGCTGTACAATTAATTGTACAAGCGTATGGTTTCTCAGCTAGCAGAATTGTAAAATATTATCAATGTTTAGCAATAAAAGAAATTGGTTTGAATTTTCTAAAAGGTCCTTCATATAAAAATTAGACTTCAGTTGGTCACTGATTGTTAGTAATGACATACATGCGGATGTTAAAGTAAATAGTTACATTTCAACAAAGGGAAGCTCTAATGAAATACTGGGGGAATCAATCAACACACCGGTTTGATCAACAGTTGTTTACGTAAGTCGAGTGAGCTGCGCATTTTCATTAATTAAGGGTGAGATAACTAAGGAGAATAGCAGTACATATATAGTCAGAGCGACTTTTAAACAACTCTTTAGATCACGTGCATAGCAACTGTCGATTATCCAAGATTGACTTTGAGTAAACAAAATATATATTTTACCTTAACTAGTGGGTACGTGGATAAAGGCGTCAGTCACGTCTTGTCTGGTTTTCAGATGACGTGAGGTCGAGTCTCAGTTTGAGATAATTATACAAAAATAGTGTTTCTTCAAAGGTTTCCCACCACTCTCTCCACGCAAATTAGGTTCAACCTCTTTGGAATTATTCATATTCTATGGTCCCTATTGCATTGGTGTATTTTTTTAACCCTCACTATGTCTCATTACCCGTCCTGATTACACGCATAGTTATCAATTTAGTTTTTGTGGTAGGGATAAGGAAGATATAATTTAGAACGGAATATTCCCACATTTGTGTGGAGCGAGCAATGAAAACCATTTAGGAAAAAATGTTCTCTCAGAATATCCGACCAGTATTTATGCCCAGAACATCCGTTCACTGGAAAACTAAATCAGGTGAGCCCGACCTTTAGACCACGTGCTCACCGACGCGTATACCATTAATTTAAATAAGTGGAATATTACAAATAGTAAGATGGGAAGAACAATACATACTAATTTTATTCAAGTGTCACCTTCACCAGTGCTCACGCGGTTTAAGGCGTCATACCTACTATGTACTAGATTTCCACTACCGGGTAGGTTGAGGTTTGATTTTATTCCCTGTACACAGGTTGTGTTTTTCTCCATTACTTTCCCGCGTGAAAGTGGGTGCATTTCATCTAAACCATTCTCCTCATTCCTAATCCTTAGAATAAACCATGAATAACAATATTGTAACATTAAATAGAAATAAAATAGCACACCTGTTGATATTGCCACAGATGTGACAGTTCCAAAACACATGGTTTGGCGCATAGATCATTAAAGTAGATCTTTTTAGTATTTTTTAATGTGATATAAGTCCTTTCTACATCGATCAGACTATACTTAGGAGGTGTTACACATGCTGCACTACCCTCGTCACAAATTACTTGCCAAACTGTTTGACGAATGACGAGCACACAGCTAAACACACACCCACTTCGGTGGCCGCATGATCTAAGACGTCACTCTCGCAATAGACTAGACTGCCAACAATAGGGAGTTGGGGTTCGAATTCCAGTCGGGTGTACTGAGGCTTTTTAATAAATGGTTATCATACACCCTTCGTGGGTACATTTCCTCTGAATGGAATCTTTATACTCATCCCTAACGCATTAGTGTAGTTAGTACATATACCTGAATAGGTAGTAAGACGTGGTGGTAAAAAAAGAAAGAAAAACTGCACAAATGTGTCTATTTGTTGAATTTTAAATCAAGAAGTTAGCTGTCAAAAATGGTGAAAATTCGGGTTAAATATGGAGGATGAAATAATGATTGCAACCTACAAATTGCTGAAGCTTCATTTATAGCTCTTAATAATGCATATATGCTACTAAAAAAATAATGATACGGAACTCCACGGACTTCTCACTCTATTGTTTTAAAATGGAGATATTTACTCAAAACTCGTAATATATGTGAAACGAAATAATATACACTAACAAACCCAAGAAAAAAAATTGCGTTAACTTATGTAAAAATTTTTTTACTCCAGATTTTAAATTTTATAATTTTATTTTTAGTGAAGTAAAGTCTTCATTTGTATATTTGGACCAATAAAAAAAATTATATTGGGTCCATAAGGATCAACACATATATTAAAATATCGATTTTCAGTTAAAATTTTCGACATTTCATTAGGGGTTACACATCTTATGGTTATCCATCGCTATTAAATTCCTCATTTATAAATTAAACCAATAAAAAATGTAAATATTCACTATTGAGTCTAAAATGAGAGAGATAGATCATTGTTGTACAAACATTTCCCCTCAGAGGTTAAAGGAAATAGAACATCAACTTTTTAAACGATTACTTATTTACTTACTTTATGGAATTAGGGGAAGTATTAAGTTAAAATTTAAGTAGCATCTCTTTATAACTAGAGCTCACAAAACTGTATTAATGGATTTGCCAATATCTCAGAAACTGTTGGTTTATAAAGACATATTTTGAAATAAAAGTTTTTTATTTTTACTATTAATACAATTTTGAAATGATAAGTTATTTAGTATCTCAAATAGTTGCGGAGATACGTAAATTTCCGCTTCTGTAAGTACCCTAAAATTATTTTTACGGAAAATGAAAATAGCCATTTATTTATAATCTTAATCAACGCCTAGATACAAATTTTAATCAAAATAGTTAAGTACAATTTTGTAAAAATTGAATTTTTCTATTTTCGACCTTTACTAAACTACTCTTAATTTTAGGGCAAAACAGACACACCGACAGATGGCATTGCAAAAGCATATTTTTAGAGTTAGGAGAGTCATGAAACGTTGACATACATCAACATCTCGGGGGGTGACCTGGCGGTCTAGGGGTAAGGTATCGGACTTCTGTGCTGGAGTCTGAGGTTCAACTCTCGGTCCCAGCACAGATTTATCTGATTGTCAAACCCTTCCTTCACCACTGACAAGACGTGTATTAATCACAACTTGTGATTTGTGGAATGCCAGGCTCCACCGTGTTCGGATTCCACGTTAAACTGTAGGTCCTCCATTTCATCTCACAATCACCCTACCATTACACATTAGCATAAGTGCGTATAACCCGAAAGGGGAGTAAGACGCGGTGCTATTAATAATAAAAACATCTCGGGTAAGGTCTTTTTTACGGTCGCAATATTTTACCTTTTGCGTTTGAAAAGCTATATAAAATATATATATATTTTCAAATAAATTATTTGTATTATAAATAAACATATATTTCAATGATTAGTAATTAATATCTAAAAGAGTTAGGAGGAGATATGATAAAAAAATATTAGAATTTATGCATCAGACCGGAACCCTTTAAGTCATTTTGACGAAAAATTGAGGGTAGTCATTTGTTTTGTAATATTAATCAAGCTTATAAAGGAAATTTAATAATAATAGTTAAAGCCGATTTTGATCAAATTTTTTTTTTCCATCTTCGCTTTAAGTAAACTACCCGTAATTTTAGGGTTGGATATTCAATTCCAAAATCCCACGGGAAAACCATATAAAAACCCTACTGAAGTACTGACATTAAGCTTAAGGAACATATTTTGTAGTACAAAAAATATTAAAGAAAAAAGGACTATTATATTAAATGTTATCGATAATATCAAGTGGAAATAGGGGTGCTGAGTTCCGCAGTGCCTATACACGAGCCGCGCTGCTAGGCACACATATGTGAACAGGGGATACTAATCACGATAAGCCGAACCGTAACGCCCGTTGCTGTGTGGTAGATTACCGACAATTAACGGGAAATGCTTGCGTAACCCACTCATTAACACTACAAGGTATTTGCCGAATGAAAAAAATATTCGTTATTAGATATTTGCTGAATGTCGCGTGATTCGAGCCGCCTTAATACATATAATAAAATTCCCTTGAACATTTGCACACATGCCTTCTCGCGATCACACATGATAGGGTTTACTTTTAATAGGACTCATGAATCAATATTTAAACAAGTATTAGTTTAGTGAATTATTCTTTAATATAAGCTATTGTAGGAATTTACAAGATTGCGTTTGGATAGTCTGGAATTTCTTGTATTACTTTTGAGTATGCTGATCGTTTATTTAGAATAGTCTCGTAGGTTGTTTTTGGAAATTCAGTCTTGACAGGACTGTAATAACAAACGGTCATCCGCTTCGGTGGCCGCATGGTCTAAGGCGCTATCTGCAATAGACTAGACTGCCGATGACCGTAGGTCTGGTTCAATCCCGGTCACTTTACTTAGTGCGATTTTTCCTAAATGTTTCCCCACTCTCTTATTCTCCACACAAATGCGGATCACTTAATCTAAATTCAACATTCCTCATCCTAAGCCATTAGTGTAAATTAGATACATAAAAAGGTATAAGCCCGAATAGGATTGTAAGACGCGGTTCTAAAAAATAATTAAATGCCCCTTTTCCTCACTTACTTTTACCAACCACACATAAAATAATTTTAAATAACCGATTGTTTTTATTGGCTTTAAAAACGGGTGTAATACTGAATGAGCCCTTTTGGGGGCTGCATAATCTAGTGGGTCACCCTCTCATTGGCTGGACTGTTGTTGACGGGGATATAGTGGTTCGAGTCCCAGTTGGCTGTATGGTTTCCCCTTACATCATAGCACACAATGTGAGTACATTTCCTCAAAATTCTACCTTCCCCATCCACCACCACATTAGTGTAAAAATGTGGATAGCTCTAAAGGGTAGTAACACAAGGTATACAATAAAACTTTGGGAGCTCTAATGTCTACATGGTGTTACATAGGGGCTTTGTCACAGGGTAATGAGGACTCTAATGTCTACATGGTGTTACATGGGAGGCAGCTCTAATGTATAATGGTGTTACATGGGAGGGCAGCTCTAATGTCTACATGTGTACATGGAGAGCTTATCTACATGGTGTACATGGGAGAAGCTCTAATGTCTACATGGTGTTACATGGGAGGCGCTCTAATGTCTACATGGTGTTACATGGAGGGGCAGCTCTAATGTCTACATGGTGTTGACATCTGTGCTATAGGTTATGGGAGGAGCTCTGATGTCTACATGGTGTTACATGGGAGGCAGCTGATGTCTATATTGTTACATGGGAGCAGCTCTAATTCTACATGGTGTATGGGAGGAAGCTCTAATGTCTACATGGTGTTACATGGGAGGGCTCGATGCCTATATGTGTAATGGAGGAGCTCGATGTTACATGGTGTTACATGGGGAGCAGCTCTGAATGTCTATATGGTGTTACATGGGAGGCAGCTCTAATGTCTACATGGTGTTACATGGGGGGGAGCTCTAATGTCTACATGGTGTTACATGGGGGGAGCTCTAATGTCTACATGGTGTTACATGGGAGACAGCTCTAATGTCTACATGGTGTTACATGGAGGAGCTCTAATGTCTACATGGTGTTACATGGAGGGGGAAGCTCTAATGTCATACATGGTGTTACATTGAGGGGGAGCTCTAATGTCTACATGGTGTTACATGGGAGACAGCTCTAATGTCTACATGGTGTTACAGGGGAGGGAGCTCTAATGTCTACATGGTGTTACATGGAGGGGGAAGCTCTAATGTATATATGGTGTTACTTGGAGGGGGGAGCTCTAATGTCTACATGGTGTTACATGGGAGACAGCTCTAATGTCTACATGGTGTTCCGTGAGGGGATGGTGGGTTTGGGCTACATAACAGTGTTACAGCTACATTTATGAAACCATCCAAACTCCTCATATTGTTTCTTTAGATTAGGCAGGTCATTAATTAGCAGCTATATTACTGACACTATCCACCCTCCTCTTACTGTTTACCAAGATAAACAATTTAAAATAGTCATAGAATGAAGCCATACAGAAATATGAAAATATTATAAGATTGAATTAAAAGTCCCATCCACTTTTTATTTAACTTGCTAGAGGCACAGAAGGGTAGCAAATAGAATATAAACCCCCACCATATAAACCCTAAAAAAAAATTGTTTAGATCCTCGTTGGTTTATTTTTACTGTTCAAACACTCTTTTAGGTGAAGCTCATAGATAGAGTTAAGAAAGACCACGCTTGTGATGGAGTTTCTGAAACCCCTTTGTGAGCAGAAGGAAGAAGAATGATTTTGTACAAAAGGAGGGAGAGGGTGGAGGAAGACAATATTTGCAAGTAGCCTCATCGCCATTCTTTACAACTACTCAAACTTTGGCACGATCAATATGAGTAAAATAAAAAAGTTGTATGAAAAAATCATTACTGAGCTCATCGTTTAACTGATTATTGGACATTTCCACTTTATTTTTAGACTCCAAGACGTCTTGTGAACCTTTTTGAGAGCTTGTTGATTCATGTTTTATTGGATATTTTAAAAATTCAAGTGGCTAAGAGTAATCACTGTTGTCAGTAGCGATTCCCTGCCCTTGTTCACATCTAGATACCAACGCGAGCGGAATTAGATGGAATTGCTATAAAACAAAACAAAGCTCATTAAAGGGGATAGATGGAGTATTCGAGCAGAAATTCATAAACATCGAAAACAAAGTGAGTTTAATAACGTTAAAGTTACTGGATAGAGCTATCTGAACGCAGGATAACAAACAGGGGAGGAGGAAAATACAAGTGCAAATACAATTTGTGCTGTGACCTTAATGTTAAATTACATCGTTCGTTTCACAAAAATACATTCTACACTACTAAATCAGTTACCTTTGGTTTCTAGTCACTTAGCTCTTAATGATCAACTAAAATATGTGTATTTCTCATCTTTTAAGACTATGTTTCCAGTCTATACAAGAGTATGTTTAGGGTGAGTATATATAAGGCAATACTGTCTCACTTTTTTGGGCAAAATTGCCACCTTATTACTTCCCCACCACTCTCTCATCACCTCTCCCAACCAATATCGTACTACCTCACCTCATCTCAACTTCCCACCACCCTACCCCCTCTCCCAAACCCTCCTACCCCAACTCCCTACCCTCTCACTCTTTCCCACCCCCCTTTCCTCTCTTCCCCCCTACCTTCCACCAATCATTTCCCCTATCTGCCCTCATACTACTCTAACTCCACTTCCTCCACGCCAAAATACTTGAATCTATAACGATAATTTACCAATAAATGGTAATGCAACTCTCTTTTTGTCCTGCGCATACGTCATACAGTTTGCCAACGTGAGACAGAATAAAGTACTGTATATCTTTAACAAATTAAGGATGATCAACCGTCTTATACACATGATGCATGACTAATCAATGAATGATGATTAAATATCGTGTAGGTATGAAGTATGGCATTATCAATGAAGGATGATAAAATGTTATATTAGTGTGATACATTAAAATTCTTATCAATAATGGTATAATCAATAAACAATGATCAAATGTATTATAAGTATGAGGTGTGATTATAATCAATGATGGACGAATTCATTTGCTATTTATTATGATGTGTCTCTAATCAGGTATGATGGTATGATCCATGAAATATGATCAAATATCTTAAAGGTATGATATATGATTCAAATCAATGAGCGATGGTCAAATGCGTTTGTTATAACTGTAGGGACCGGATTTTCTTTATTTGCCTTTTCATTTCCTTGATCGTAAAACATTTCATTGTATTACAAGTACAATATGTTAATTTTACAGTGTATATATTTGCCTTTTCTGTTGGTTTTAGCCTATTTTATGAATAAGTGGCTAAACGTGACTATTTTGGCTTTGACCTCTCTTTTTTATACGGTATGGATTTTCTGCTGAAAAAGAAAGTCAAGTTTCTTAGAAATTGTAAGTTACGGCATAATTGTTTGGGGTAGGTTTGAAAATTGACACTTGTTAAGTAGTTTCTAATGAGCGTAAATTGGGAGAAGGGTATTGATATCAAGGGCAGACATTTTGGGAGGAAACAGTATGTCATTGCAGGAGAAAAGTTAAAAATCTTTGGAAAAGGCAAATTTGAAATTTTGTCTCTTGACATCATGTGAAGTTGAACTAATCTTTTAAAATTATAAAAAAAATATTTCATCTGAAAATATACCCAATTCACAATTGAAAATTTAGAAAATTATTTTGTGATTAGCAACATGTGAGCCGCTTCAATGGTCGAATGAGCTGATATGTAACTCTTGTGTTAGACTGGACTATCGATGAAAGCGATGTCATAATTCAAATCTCGTTACGATGTACTTAAGTTTTTTTTACTAAATGGGTTTTCAATCTCCCTCCACCAAGCTTATATACGTTTTATCTAAATTCCACCTTATTAACTTCTAGCAACTAGCGTATTTAGTACAGCATATGCTTATAGCCCGAACGAGTAGTTGTACAGCAATACGAATTGGCTGTAGATAACAAAATAGCAAGTAGTAAAATCAATTTTACATTGCCCAGTGTGTACTTTTTATCACTTAAGTACTTATTCTTGTGCCAAAATACCAAAGATTGGATGCCTATTTTAAACATTTTTGGTGTCTATGAATCCACTCCTTAAAGTATGATACATACATGCGTGCACAAATGTGTGTGTGCATGTATATAATTAAAAATATATTCTATCAATAAATGAATATAATGTGATATATTTAAAACAACTAATGTTTTTCGACACGACATATATAAAGCGAAATGATTTATTTCTACAAAAAATGGGTCAATAGACAAATTATGCTAATTACTAAAACAAAAAGTTTTGTTGAATTTACGATATCCTGCCACACGGTCAGTGCACTTATGCTTTGACTCCTACGTAAATATAATTAAATTAACTAAATAACTACAAACTAACAAACTACTCAATAGAAACTCATTTTATTGTTTGAAAATTTGTTAAGCGAGCGTGAACTAGAAAGTTTGCACTAGCCTAGAATTAATGTGACAAATAAAGTATTTTTTTTAAAAACTTAATGACAAATGCTTCAAAGCGTAATAGTAGGCCTACTCTTAATTTGTTACTATATATATACAGATTTAAAAAAGTTAATAATATAGTACTGTGAGCAACATTTCTTACATTCTATAGCCCAGGGGTCCTCAACGTTATGCCCGCGGGCGTCATGGCACCCGCCGAGCCTTTTGCATCTGCCCACCTATTTTTGACCACAGCTGTAAAGTTCTTGACTAATAATTTTAATCTGCCACTTTTCCCACAAAAATCAAGTTTGTGCTTATCTCCAAGTATGCTGTTCTCAAGAAGTTGGTAATTGAAAGCCCCCTCTTTCCAATCCCTCCCTCTCATTCCTTTTTTTTCCGGCTCATTTTCAAAGTGTACTCAGAACTATCATTCTACTCACTAATACCATGCTAATACTTGCTATTTACTTTGTAAATATCTTGACATGGGTCTACCCAGCTTTGTAGCCTAACAAATGCAGAATAAACATATTTTTAAAATGTACCTAAGCACCAAAATGGTGGTGGATAGTTAAATATTTCCTTGTGTATTTATTTTGGTCTTGTTAAAATCGTAAATAAAGCAGTATTTTTTTTATTTATTGACATTGAATTTTGGTTTGGTGAAAATTGTTTCAATTGTTTAAACTGGTTTTGGACTAACTTTGCGTGTGTACCATTTGCGTTATTTTATATGCGAATTAAAAAATAATAATTCCAAACTCACAAATTTCTTTAATAATATGTGTTTGTGTGTGTGTTATTTGCATTATGAATTGTGTTCGGCTATAAATTTACCTTGAAAAAGTGATTGATGCCCGCCGCACTACCGTTAGTTTTGAATGTGCTTTAAGGTACAAAAAAGTTGGGGGACCTTTGCTCTAGCCTACTTTTCTCTCTCTAACGCACTATGTTTTTTGATAGTTCATATATATACTAAGATAAGATAAAGTAAATTTAAATTTAAAAACGTGATCATGATATTATTGGACCGATTCTGTAAATATTATTTTAGAGAGATGACAAAATTGATGTAAGACGTTATTAAAGCTGTTTTAATGGGTTAATAAGTCAAAACATATGTTATATTATTAATCACGTTTGACAAATCGAATAAATACCTCTAAATCAATATAAATAGACCTACTATATTAAAACAAACATTTAAGAATTAAAATTCCTGCCTGGAAGTAATGTTTCTATATTTTCAAAAAATAAAATAGCTAGTTACATGTTAATAAGCACTGAGAGCATTTCTAAACTTGTCTAATGTATATTCTTCAAGCATTTACTGTATTATTAATTTTATTTAATTGACAATAGGGAAACAATGCTCTATTTTAACTTGAGCATTTGGAATTTTATCCGTCTGTTGGTCCGGATCTTTAGTTAGTCAATAACTATCAAATGCGTGGGCCAATTTTAACGAAATTTGGCGGAGACATTCCTTGAACATAGATTGAACGATGTATATAGGTTACATAGTTCTTTTAGTATGGCTATTCTTTGAAATAGGGTGGTCACTCATGAGTGTTTCGTTTAATAGCTCATGTCAAGTGATTTGAATTTATAAGTTTACGACCCGCCTCGGTGGCGTAGTTGGCTAACGCTTGTCGTGTTGAGTGTTGAGCTTGGCTTGTCGTGTTGAGCTCGACTGCTGAGGACGGGGAGATCAAGGTTCGAATCTTGGTCGGGTGAACTGGGGTGGTTTTTCCTAAATAGTTCTCCACTCTCCCTCCACGCATATGCGGGTTCACTTCCTCTAATTCAACCTTCCCAATTCCTAACCCATTAACGTAATTAGTACTTAAAGGGTATAACCCTAACGGGTAGTAAGACGCGGTGCTAATTATTATTATTATAATTTTGCGTAATCAATCGAGTGCCTAGGACGTATTAAAAAAAATAGAGATACATTGCGAGACTAACGTTTTAAATCACGTGAACATTAACTATTATCAGTGGATGTATTTAATTTTTTATTATAATATTAATTTGTTTTCTAACTTTATTATCAAGGAAAAATATCAATTTAAAATCCAACGAGAAAAAATTGGAGATATTTCAATTTTAAAACAAAAGAAAAAATCTTAAGAATGTAGTATCGATAAGAACATGGAAGTAGCGAGATCTATTATTCACATAAATATTAGTTGTATTATGTGCGATTCGATAGAGTCCAAATCGTTAGAACTCTTTTTCTTCCTTTAAATTTGACATTTTAGAATGAATGTTTTTTTTACTTCAATATTTGTCGATTTAATTTATCGCTTTTGTTTTTAAAGTAAAGTACCTTAAGTAAAAATTTTAAAGCTATTCGTGCGTCTAAGATGCATGCATAGTAAAACATAAGTTAGTTCTAAATATTCCTGGTACAGTTCAAATTTGTAATTTTTGGTCACATTCATCCCCGTAACATTTAGATGAATCGAGATACAGTAAAATGAAAGTAGTTCCGAAAGGTGCCCATTTATTTCAAGTTTGGTCAAATTATGTAAAGTATCTTAATATTTTCTGGTAAACCACGTAGCCATGGTAATCTTCTTAGCTAGTCAATCTATCTAGTAAATGACTAAACATATTTCAGATACAGCTTTGTATCCACACTTTTAATATCTCTATGCAGCACGTCTCACTACCGTCCGAGCTATCCACACTTTTAATATCTCTATGCAGAACGTCTCACTACCGTCCGAGCTATCCGCACTTTTAATATATCTATGCAGCACGTCTCACTACCGTCCAAGCTATCCGCACTTTTAATATATCTATGCAGCACGTCTCACTACCGTCCGAGATATCCGCACTTTTAATATCTCTATGCAGCACGTCTCACTACCGTCCGAGCTATCCGCACTTTTAATATCTCTATGCAGCACGTATCACTACCGTCCGAGCTATCCGCACTTTTAATATCTCTATGCAGCACGTCTCAATACCGTCCGAGCTATCCGCACTTTTAATATCTCTATGCAGCACGTCTCACTACCGTCCGAGCTATCCGCACTTTTAATATATCTATGCAGCACGTCTCACTACTGTCCGAGCTATCCGCACTTTTAATATATCTATGCAGCACGTCTCACTACCGTCCGAGCTATCCGCACTTTTAATATCTCTATGCAGCATGTCTCACTGCCGTCCGAGCTATCCACACTTTTAATATCTCTATGCAGCACGTCTCACGGCCATCCAAGATATTCTTATTTTAATAAGTTTTTTCATCCAATCTTATTACCCATTTGAACTATACAGATGGATATTAATCAATAAAATAGGGCAAGAAAGGTAGGATATATAGGAAATATAAGCACATTTGTGCGGCAGGATATTAAGAAACCATTCAGGTGTAAAAATAACTTTGCAAATCCAGATGATAGTCAAACCCCGCTCTCTCCATCACTCTAAACTAGACTAAATGAACTTGACATTTAGAGCAATTTAGGTGACCTGGTGGTCTAGGGGTAAGGTGTCAGACTTCTGTGCTGGCGGCCGGGGTTCAATCCTCGGTCCCGGCACAGATTTATCTGATTTCCAAACCCTTCCTTCACCTCTGACAAGACATCTTGTGAATGTGGGGAATGCCAGGCCTCCACCGTGGTTCGGATTCCACGTTAAACTGTAGGTCCTCCATTTCATCTCACAATCACCCTACCATTACACATTAGCGTAGGGCCTAAG
The DNA here is from genome assembly GCA_039000515.1 of Timema cristinae. Classification (NCBI taxonomy): domain Eukaryota; kingdom Metazoa; phylum Arthropoda; class Insecta; order Phasmatodea; family Timematidae; genus Timema; species Timema cristinae. Next base: position 24,221,138 of record JBCFYV010011172.1, read on the forward strand.
TGCGTATAACCCGAATGGGTAGTAGGACGCGGTGCTAATAATAATAATAATAATAATATTAATAATAATAATAATAATAGAGCAATTTAAATTTTTTAACTAACCACATTAATGGGGTAGGTATTAAAAAGGGAATGTATATTGCATTCATGACCTAAGCTTACCTGGATAACAGCTCGAAATGCTACTAGAAGTAATCCCTAATATATCACTACGCCAACAGCTGACATCTATCACTTTGGATGACTGTAATGAAAACAGATGGTAATATATTAATGTGATAGTTAACCACAGTAATTTAGGCCAATATTATTTATATATTTATTTGGGGACGGTCACAAAGTTTATTTATCGTTTTATTCCACCTAAAAAAATATTCACACCACTTTCACATAAACTTCTAACGAACATAGCTTCAAAATGGCGACAGACGAATCTAAACCATATGATTGAACATAACGGCAAACAAATTTTTTACAATGATGCAGACACACAGTTTATGAAAATATTTTATTCAGTTCAATATTACAAAATACGATAAAATAATCATAACACTATTTATTGTATGTAAAAAAAAGACAATTTTCTCTTTTCCAAATAAATACGATGCCTGTATTAAAAGTTATTGATGTGTGCACTATATTACACAAAATCAGTAACGTTCCAAAACGAAGAATAAGTACTTTTAATTATGTTTAAAATATTGTTTCGAGTTAGATAAAAATAAATTATTTAAAAAAATGAAATAGTATGAGAAAACTTAAGTTTATGTTATTATAAATGCAATAAATAACAAGTTATTTAAAGATCTTTACATTTATAACAAAACTGTGATCTTTTACAAGTGTTGGCAACCCAAAACCTAAACATATGATTTTCGGACTGTCATCCAGGTAAAAACCTATCGTGAATGGACTTTATCTATGTGTGGGTGGGGGTAGGGAGTAAAAAAATACCCATACTACACTACACCCTCAACTTCCCGATCACCAGTGAACTAGACTTGATCGGATTTAAGTTCAGTCCAACTAATCTGAACAAAAGAACACGGTACACTTGTCTCTTTCACGTTCATCTTTCATGTAAAGTTGGAAAATTGATTATACCCTTAACATGGGAGGTTACTCGTAATGTGGACACGTGGTCTAAATGTAACGCTCCTCTTTATAATTGGGTTTGCCAGTGACAGGGAGGTTGGGTTTTGAGTCCCAACCGGTTATACTGAAGGTTTTATTTTTTATTAAATGGTTTCCCAACATCCCTTGATGAGAATTAGGGGATATTCCCTCTAAATTCTACCTTCCCCAGATCTACTATACTAATGTATTTATATATGCGTACAACCCAAATGGGTAGGAAGACGTGATAAATAGGAAAAAAAAATTGTATGTTGAAATGTTTTCTCTATGATCTAATTATTCTCTTTTTCTCACTTCCTTTTGCAATTTATAAATCTCCCTTTATAAATTACTTTATATATGGGTCTCTCCCTGATAAAAGCTTGGTCTGTCTGATAAAGAATGTTTACATCCTCTAAAGCCAATTAACTTGTAAATTAAGTTGGTAAAAATAGCTTTGCATAGCAACGTGATTTTAGATAGAATAGTCTCCATCCAACTAACCCAATATATGATCAAAGCTACAGTTATCAAATTACAGCTGAACATTCAAATAGGCAAGAAAATTGAAGTGAATAACGAACAGTTGAATAAAATGGTCATATCTACAATCAATTACAGATACCCTAAGACGGATAGGGGGAAGTTGGAATAGAATCGAAACTGATGTCAGAGATGTTCATGCCCAAAGTCGAAAAGAAGGAGTCACAAAACTTAAGGTTCTTACTTGACATTACTTTCTAATAACTATGCTACATGTAAAGCTGACAACTCCATCGTGAGAGCAGAACAGCTATTGAAAATGTACCACGTTAAACTAAGAAAGAGAGAGAGCTAAGGACCGAACAAACTTGGACTGTGAAGAAACAAGGAAAATAACGTACAAAAACCAAGAATCTCGTAACTAGAAACAATAAACTTTTGAAGAACATAATTAACATCTTTTTACGCTGCTTCGCTTCTTTAGTTTTCCTAATTTAGTTGTAAACTTCTTGAATTCAGTGTTAAGAAAGTGTAGTCGAAGTTTATCAAGAAAATTTTGTAATAAACAACTCATTTTTGTATTTAATATACCTTTATACTTTAATTTCTAAATTTATCAAGTGCTTTAATTACAATTAAACCATAAATATCGTGTCACCCAAGCTAAAACATTTTTTATTTGTTCAAGTTGGATGCGATTCTTTGGTGCAAAGCAAACTGGATCGGACACATCCTTAGGAGGAACTGTCTTCTGCATGACGTCATAGAAGGACAGGCTGAGGGAAAGAGGAGCTTTGAAAGAAGCATGATTCCAATATTAGGGGACTTAAAAGAAAGAAGAAAATGTTGGGAGGTGAAGGATGAGGAGGCAGACGCCTTAGCGGTCTAAGGTCAATATCAAAAGGAATGTTGATCTATCGTAAGACAGAACACCCAATAATAATAATTTACAGGCTTGTAGTTGGATCCAACAAGAGTTTAGACCAGGAGTCTCCAAAATCGTTAAGAATGGGAACTACTTTAAAAACGTTAAGCTGCTTTGCGAAATACCCGGATTAAAAAAAATTGACCAATTGTGTATTGGCTACAATCAGAAGTGGATTCTATAATCTGATTTCGTAGTATTGATTTAAATAATGTCAATCTGTTAGTATAGATTTCATACTAAAATAAAATATAATGCTAGAAAATACAAGGATTATTAGTTTTTTCTTTCACCTCGTTTTACTACTCTAATGGAGTAGAGATTAAAAAAGAAGTATTTTAGAGGTAATCTACCAGCATTTGCGTGGGAAACCATTAAGGGAAAACCACCTTGTTCAAAGGGAGTTCCCAAATAATAATACAATAAATTTAAGCACTAGAATCTCATCTCCTGATGAAAAATGCCTCAGGGGACCATATAGCAAATTGAAATATTACGATATGAAACTGTTATCGTCTAAAGTAGCAGTTCAACCTTTTAGTTATCTATTAATAGAAGGAGCAATACACTCATAGGATTACCCCAGAGAAAACGTATTGAACATTACATCGAATTATAAGATCGTCACTTCTTTTAAGCTGGTTGCTAAAATACTTACACAGAGCCATTTACAATCTGGGAGAAACACCCACATCTCTCAACTCATCAAACATTTTGAAAGAAAGCTTTTCCAAAAAATTGTATAATATCATCTGGAAGATAAAAAAATAAATGGTACAGGGCACTACACAGAATTTCTCTTCTTTTATTTAAATTAAATACATTTACTAAAAACTCGCACGTAAGATTTGTGAAATTAAATAATATATATTCTTGCTGAAGCACTCTACCAAAGAACATACATGAAATAATACACACTTTTACAGAAACAACGAGAGAAGAGGAAAAAAATATTGTTTTTGTAAAAATAAATTTCAAATAGGATATTTTGATTTTTAGGCATACTACAACTTTAAAGATCACAATAGAGGCCAATAAAGAGATGGGATGAGCAGATAACAGAAAGTGTGCAAGTGAGAGAAGAAGAATGGTGGAAGGATAGAGGAAGATGGAGGCATTTTACTAAACTGACCTGGCCACAGGCTGTAAACAATCCATAATGATGGTTACAACTTTATAATAATAAGTTATTTCTTATTTCAAATTGTCGCGGAGATATTATCAAAACTGGAAATTTTCGCTATTGTAAAGTACCCTCAAATTAATTTTTAATGGAAAAAGAAAGCCACCATCTTATTTGTTATGTTAAACAATACCTAGATACGAATTTCAGTCAAAATCGGTAGAGCCAGCTTTAATAAAATCGATTTTTTTTCCTCTTTTGGACCTCAATTTTAGGGTTGGATATCTGATTACAAAAAATCCTCTAAGGGACCTTATGAAAACCACAGATACGGTCCTGTCTACATACCTGAAACAGTTTGAGCTTTTTGTTTCAATCTTGATATCTACTGTAGATGTTATAAGGACTTACCTCAGATTTTTTTGGTGACTATCCCTTAAATAAATGTTAGTTTATTATTGAGTGATTTTTTTAACTCATATTTTTTAGGTACATTTGATATTTGGTGAGTGTTTTTCCTGATAAACAACACTGTATACTTATTTTTTGTGGTAAATTTCGTTTGAGGATTGTTTACTCATGAGTGATGACTAATTTAAAAAAATGAATACTTTAAGAAATGGCTCCAGTGATTCAGTTTAAAATTGTTATCTTCTAAATTTTTATGTAATAAATATTAAAATATATTTGTTTAAAAATATTATTTAATGGTAGCTTACTGACAAATTATGTTTGAAAAAAATTAAATTAATTTGAAAAAGAGCTTTAACGATTTTGTTCAAAATTGGTATTTGGAGACTATTTTACTTGATAATAAATATTTGTTGTTTGTTTTTTAAAAATACATTGATTTAAGGATAGTATACATAATAAACAATTTAGAAAAATTCAAATATTTTGAAAATAGACTTTAAAATTGAGTTAAAAATGGGTATCTGTGATTAATATTTTTTGATAAATAATAATATATTTTCTTACAAATATAAATAATTTTAGGATAGTTTACATAAAACATTATGTTGATTTTTCTTTCCCAAGCTTTAAAACAATATATGAGAAAGTTTGTACTATTGTGTGTGATTTTAAAATCAATCATTTGAATATGGATCTCTTTATAGGAGAAAAGAGATTGTGCATTTTTTCTTAGTAATGTTTTTTTTCTTCAAGTAATGTCTTACTACTATTACATGCACTGGTAATTGAACTAATATGGTAAAAACAAGAGAAGTAGACTTTATAGAAAATATACTCATGTTTGCATAGTTTGAGAGTAAGAAACTAAATAGGAAAACCTATACTCGATGCATCTGTCCGGGATAAGAACACTGACCCTCCCCCAAAGAACAAGCTATTCAAAACGAGTCTGATGTTTAGTCCACGTGTTAACTCGTACATTAAAGTTAATCAACAAACAAGTTCCAAATAGTCAATGTGGAACAAATGTACTTGTAGGCCTATTTGTACCAATTATTAGTTTCTTGGAATCAATTATTCGACAACCTACCCACATCAATGGGCAAGAGATTTAAAGCATCAAGTTCGTCTTATCTGGTTTACCAATTAGAAGGATGTAAGGGTTTAAACCCAGGCTAGGTAAACTATGAAAGTATTTTTACCTAAATGGTTTTCCAGACTAGGTTAGAGCAAATGTTTACATTTTATCTAAATTCTAGTTTATTTAGTTATATTCCGTCCCTAAAAAAATAGGAATATCTTGGATGGGTAGTAAGACACGGTGCGTAAAATAAACTTTTGGATTATTCACAGTTTCTAACAAACGATTAGTTCCACACTAACTGTTAATCGTACCCAGGGCGAACTATCTTACAAGTCAATTTTATCGCTGATCCACAAATCACAGAGTCTGCAGTAAAGACCATAAACAATTCAGACTTAATTTTTGTGAAAATCTTCAATTAAATACCTTTTATTAGACACTCCAGTCACTTTTTAATTACATCGAAATGCGTGTCATAATAGCGCTCATACATTCACCAAATAACGTAAATTATATATATGTATAACTATCTTTCATTGATAGTAATAATATGTATATATATTTATATATGATATATTTTCACTATATATATATTCATTTATAAATATATGAATGAATATATATTTTGAATGTACTGTACCTATTATTACTATTAATATGAGTAGGCCTATATTTTATAAACATATAAATATATAAATAATATATATATATATATTGAAAATATATACATTAATATATAAATATATATATATTTGAAAATATATACATTAATATATATATATATATATTGAAAATATATACATTAATATATATATATATATATATATATATATAATGAAAAATATATACATTTACAAATATATACATATTATTACTATTAATATGTGTATATATTATAGTAAACGTTAATTGAGCAGAAGTAGGTTAGAGCAAACATAGATTCACTTTCTTAAACCTATATATATAATATATATATATATATATATATATATATATATAATATAATATACATTATATAATATATCTTCAACTTAGTTTTCTCTCCCAACCAGAATATCTGCAGATTTTTACAAATGTCATAAGGATGAGGAAGGTAGAATTTTGAAGAAAGGGAACCCACTTTGGCTTTAGGAAGAGTGGAAAGTTATTCAGAAAAAAAAACAACACATCAGTACATTCATCTGGGAATCAAGCTATCATGGAAGAAACCAATCAAGACAAAACAGATGCCTAAGTCTACGTGCCCGCGCGCGTAGGGCCTTCTGATCTTAACTAAATATATAATGCCTTAGTTCATATTATATTACAGCGCAAACATTTATTTATTCAAAGCTTCAACGAATACATAAAATTTATACACTGGATATTATCGTTGAAGGAATTGCATGGTTACTATTGGGAAACAGCTTTGTCATTTTCTTGTTTTTGTATGGTCAATCTCTCCTTAAATATAAGACGAATTTTACAACGCTTGTGCTTTCAATGCTGCCAACAACCTTGGCCAGCATCCAATTATTGCCCCAGAACATCACCTTCTGACATAACTGAGAGCGAGGAAATTTGGCAACAGTTAACTGAAAGAGAGAGAGAGAGAGAGCAAAGATAAGGCTTTTCTTCATTAGACAGTTCCCTCAGTAATGATATTCGGTGTAACAATACCTACATATTATGATGGATTTAATGAGTAAAGCGACAATGTACAACGTATAAAAATAATAATATATACAACACTTTACTAGAAACATACATTCAGTATGTGATCTCTTTGAGCATAAAATAACATTTCACGCTATTTTTAACTCTTTTAAACTTTCACACATTACATTATGATGCACAATTATTATATTTATATGCATATAATAATAAACAAAGATACATTGGCATGATTGGCTGTATGTTTGATGTACAGTTTCTGTCTTTCCCCTGAGACAATACAATCCCGCTCAACTAAAGCCGAGAATGTTTTTTTTATCATATAACGAATGGATTGTATTCCTATTTCCAGGAAAATCCTTGTTTATTTAGGTATTGATCTCATCGTTATTCCCTTTTTTTTTTTTAAATCAATACGGTGGACAACAATTTTTTTTCACGGGGATCTAGCTATTAATTTAAAAACGTTTTTGTCATTATGGTCTTACCCACTTTACGAACCGTGGGTGAATTGACTGAAGATTACTGCGAGGTGTTTCGAAATATAGGTTGGTGTTTCCTTTTTCAAATATTAATCGACTGAGCGTAGCGAGGTCCTGTTTTTACTTTACCAATTGACACTTCATCTGTTTCTTTGTCCATCTGTATGTTTGTTCCGTTATCGCTGTCAAATGCACTGGTCAGTTTAAACAAAATTTGACAGTTCGCCAATTTGCCGTTCTTTGAACTTATGACAAACAACTTATAAAATGTACATATTTAAAAAAAATGCCATCCGATTTAATATGGTGGCTGCTCAAAAGGTTTTAGTTTAATAACATATCACAAAGTGTTTAAGTTTAAAATTCAAAGCAATCAATCGAGTACCTAGGACACTTTTTTTTATACATTTCGACATTATATTTTGAGACACGTCTTAAATCCATGTGAACAATAATTATTAATATAAAATAATAAAGTGGGCTATCGAATATAGTATTCATATACTTTCTGTCTAACTTGCTTCACAAGGAGAAATATCAACTTCATATCCAAGGAGAAATTATAGGAGATATTTAGACTTGAAATCCAAAGAGAAATAGCCATACTGCGGTAACGACAATACATTATGAACTTATTATATATGAATGGAGGAAGCGAGGTCTACTGTTCACATAACTACTAGTTAAAAATATATTCAACAATAATCTTAATATTACGTTGCCACTAGTCCTCCTAGATTATTATTATTATTATTATTATTATTATTATTATTATTATTAGCACCGCGTCTTACTACCCATTCGGGTTATACGCACTTACGCTAATGTGTAATGGTAGGGTGATTGTGAGATGAAATGAAGGACCTACAGTTTAACGTGGAATCCGAACCACGGTGGAGACCTGGCATTCCCCACATTCACAAGATGTCTTGTCAGAGGTGAAGGAAGGGTTTGGTAATCAGACTCCTAGATTAAAAAAAAAAATGTATTTCAACAGCGGATGAACGATATTTATTTGAACATAAATTAATTACAGAAGATGGATAAGGTGAAACCTATTGCCATCTGTACTAGAATATTATTCATTCTGTTCTCAATTACCAAATAATGCATAATTTACCATTTTAAATAGTGATAGTATAATATACACTTAACATTTTAAATAGTGATGGTATATGTATTTATTTTAATTTAAGTAGATACAGTTTACAAAAAAATATTATAGTTAATCACTTATACCAATGTTTCAAAAGGGAAAAGTTCTTGATTATTTATAAGGAAAAATCAGGGAGTTTAATTATTTATTTTTATAAAAATATCAAATGAACATAATAACTTCTAAGGGTTCTTAAAGGAAACTCAATCTATTTGTAATGAGATAACTACGGCTGACATCCTATATTTAAGGGGCAATACACCCGTTAAATATATTTAATACACAAGTTAAATATAACTAAACTTCCTACATCCAAATTAATTTCTTAAATATAATACTATATTTGCATAAATTTACAAGGATAAAATAAATAAATGACATGAACTAAGATAATATGTATTTTTTTGAAACTACCCTTGGGGCATGTATATATAGGTATATGTAAACACACACATATATTGTATATATATATACATATACATACACACACATATAAATAAAATTCTTTTATTAAATCCCTAGTTCATAGATGCCCAAATAACATTATAAACTTTAAATTATTTGAACAACATTTGCGAGGAATATTTACAGGTCAGTAAACAAATTTAATAACTTTCTCGGAAGTGTAATAAATAATGTTTTTTACATGCGCTTTGTATAAAAAAGGAAAAGTCTTTAATTAAATCGGGTCTTATAGTTCATCCAGATATTAGCAAATTTTAATGAAACATTTTAATTGCAAAAAAAAAAAAAAAAATCACAAAAGTTTATTACAAAACATTACATTTAATATAATATAAAAAATACACAAGGAAACTATTTGATGTCAATAAGCGACATCAGGGACTAAGAAAAACCATATTAATGGTCACATGAATAAAAGGCGTTGTTCTAATCTTGTCTCTTTTGTCGTTTGTAGTAGATTGGGATTGGGATTCCAACTGGTTGAACTGCAGGTTGTTTTTTCATAATTGGTTAAAAAAAATTCCTCCGTGCAAGCGCGAAAACACCACTTATTCATTTTTACCTCTCTCATCTATACTCCATCTTGCTGGCTGGAAGCCAGGATGAATAGAAAGACTCATTGGAAAGAAAAAAAAAGTAGTTACTATAAAGGGCATTTATAACATCAATCTATAAAAGAAGGAAGTGTTAGTAAAACCCATTAATCACTTAAAGACAGTATTGGGCACCCCTGTGAAACACGATACTACACCCTCATTTATTTTATAAATAGCAAGATAGTTCGTCATTTAAAATACGATATCGAACGATACTTTAATACAATGATTGAAGTATTTTTCATTTGACTCCCTTGCGTCGATCTTCTTATAATATAATAAGGAAGAACATTCTTAAAAAGTGTTTAAAATAGAACCAACTTTAATCTCTCACAAATAATGGAGCGTTACAAATTGGGTTCAAGCCTAGTTTTATATGTTTGTCTAAAGTATAAATAGACAACCTTACAATTCTCATAAACTTGGTATTTAAATACATTCTTCTTTTAGTTTGATATATATATATATATATATATATATATATATAATCAGAAATCAATATCAATAGTAATCATTACTAATTTCACGAAGTCAAGTTTCAAATTCCAAGCGGGGATTATTTATGGTATATTTTCCTAAATTAATCCATACTCTATCTCCAGGAAAATGTGGGTATATTACCTCTGAACTAAATGGCCCCGTGGTTTAGTGGTCAGTAAATCTGGTTTCTAGCCTGCCAGTCCCGGATTCATTTCCCAGATGGTACCTTGGGTATTTTACGTGAAAGGGAAACCACCCCAACGGTCACCAGAATTGTTTAGTTACGTTTAAGTTAGGTTTAAGTGTGTCCACTGGTTCCACACCCTCATGCTCACTATCACCATCACCTCATCTCATCGGGACATGGAAATAGCCTCCACGGAAAGGATGAACGATTAGTACATTCGGGCGTCCCTGGGGCAACGGTACAGTAGCCCCATGACTTCTTTGGTGCTGACTGACAGCTGCTAAACACATGTTTTTGCAGACCATTTGGTTCTGCGTAGAGAGACATAATTTGGTCTGGTAACTTTTCAAAGCCGTCAGCTGTCAGTCAGCACCAAAGAAGCCATGGGGCTACTGTACATTAGTACTGGCTAATCTTTCCATTACTGGGCTACGATTGATGTAACCCAAACGTGCTATTATATTATTATACCGCTGAACTGTCCAATGCCTTGATTCAGTCGGTAGAGTGTCTGTCCACTAAGCCAAGGGTGTTAGATTCTGGGCGTGGCTGAAAAATTAGTAATTAATGAAATATGTGTTATCTCTTTAACACTGATAAATTAATGGCAGGGCAGTGGGTGTTGTGTCTGTTCTAAGTTTAAGATGGCTAGGCGGAGGATATTTTCATACCCACATCTTACTACCCATTTGGGCTATACGCTTATGCACTAAATTACGATAGTGGTTTTTAGGGATTAGGAAGTTTATATATATAGAGGAAGTGTACTACATTTGCATGGAAGGGAAACGAAAAAACCGTTTTGGAAAACTACCCTCAGTACACCCAATCGAGATTCGAACCTCAATTTCCCTGTCATTGCATTCTAGTCTAACACGAGAGTAGTGGCTTGGACCATTATTTTTATATTAAACTATTAACTAACATTCATAACAATAACTCACTAATTATTTGAGTGATAAAGTTTATTTTGGTCTCAAACAAATATTATTTTAAAGTATTTGATATTTTTAAAATTTAAGAAAGCTCAAAGATCGACTATTAATGATTATTTAGATTTTTTAACGCCATCGACTGAAAATTGCACGGGATTGACTGGTTGCCAACCCCTGGTCTAAGGAATCTCTCTTTCAATAAATTTGTCTGCGACGGAGAGATCGGGTTTTGAATCCCGGCCGGGTGTACCGAAGAATATTTTCCTAAAGGCTTTCCGACTCTCCCTGCGCGCAAATGCGGGTAAATTTATTTTAAACTATGGCGTATTCTCGTCCCTATCATAATAGTATAGGCACGCGGATATCTCTAATGGAATAGTAAGATGTGTAACAAAAAGACTAAATAAATAAAGAGGGTTAAGAAAATCAATATTATTTAAATTTATTTTTTCACAGATTGGTTTCCAATCAATTCTTTCACAGGGGTCTCCGTCTCATTCTTAATCCCCCCCACCCCACCCCCCACACACACACACCCGAAACTCTGAGCTCTATGCTTGATCTGGATTACAGCCATTTGAGTTTATTCTTATTAAAGAACAAATAATTTTTTTCCGCTAAATCAGCAAATCTAATAATCCTCTAATTAAGTGAATCTGTGCTGAGCCCGGGGGGCCTGTTCGCCCTCACAGTCACATATGGTACATTCTTCAACAGCTCCCATCAGTGGTTATGGAACATATCTGCGCCCAAGTTGCCATGCGACCCATCAGAAACTAGCTCTGAATTGATAATGTAGCTCAAAGATAATTGTATTTATTATTATTATTGTCAGCACCAGCGTCTTACTACCCGTTCGGGTTATACATACTTAAGCTAATGCGTAATGGTAGGGTGATTGTGAAATTAAATGTAAGAACTACAGTTTAACGTGGGATCCGAACACTGTGGAGGCCTGTCACTCCACACATTCACAAGATTGTGATTAATACACGTCTTGTCAGAGGTGAAGGAAGGGTTTGGTAATCAGATAAATCTGTGCCAGGACCGAGATTGAACCCCGGACCCTTAGCACAGAAGTTTGAAACCCTACCTCTAGACCTCCAGGTAACTGTATTTATTATCAAGTTTGGTTTTGAAAAAAAAAAAAATCCTGTATCGTCAGTTGTTCTTTATTTTTGCTGACATATTTTCACATTTGAAAACTTTTTGTTGGTATTTGTGTATTTTTGTCTGTGAAAAGCGAATGTATCTGGTCTTGCAAACAATAAACTAATCCAAATCCAATCAATGATGACACGCTGTTTTATAATATTTACTTACAATCTGTTGATGTTGTTTTGTTGATTATTTCTCCATGTGTTCCTTGCAATAATCTCAGTTTAATTGCTTAGGTGCAACAGTTGATTAATGTTTATTCGCAGGATTGTCCAGTTCCTTGCTATTTCTCATTTATTGTTCTCGACTGAGATAACTAAACATCTAACACAACTACCGAAATCAACAGAATGAATTGGTCTTTCGAATGATATGTAATGTATCAAAAATTGCGTGATGGAGGGTAAGATTTAAAATAACTACTTAGTTATTTATTTCAAGTATTTAACGTGCACTATATGAATCGACTGGTTATATCAGCACACGAGAATTTCTATGAGCTAGAGTGAAAAGGTCTACTAATTTTGTTGAGAAGGTATATTAACATAATCTCCAGGGTTATATTACGTGCCACTATCGACATGGGACCAATGGATTTAATCCCTCCCGTAGGAAGTTATGTTACGAATTTGTATCACTCAAGAAAAATCTACCAACCCCTGTTGGTTTGAACTTACAAACACCGCCTCTTGAGGCGAGCACTTTACCCCAAGACCAGCGAGGTAGACTTTAAAATAACTAAATTATATGGATGCTATGATGATGGGGGAGGGAGCCTAGAGATAAATTTAATATTTCGGAACATTTTCTAACAAAACATATTACTGGCAAAAATTAATAAGATATTTCTTTAAAAAACATGTTTAGTTCTATGTTTGTGCATCAAGGTGTTTGAAGATAACTTTTTAAATAAAGAGAAAATGTCGCAATGTTCATAATACATATTTTTTAAATATTTATGAAAAATCTATCAAAATTTTAATTTCAGTTTAAAATAACTGAAATTCGTGTATGCCATTACGTAATGAGTCAGTAGTTAGAGGAAATATAGCCAAATTTGCATGGAAAAAGAGTAGGAACAACACTAAATTATACCCGGTCGGGGTTTGTTAGTCCAATATCCCCACCATTGACAAACCAGAATAAATCTAAAAAATCAAATTAAATGGTGTTACCTAAGAAACAATTTTGTTATCTGAAAAAATTTTTGTTCTAAAAACTGCATGAAGGGCTTCCTTTAACCTCACCTTAAACTGTGATAATAACCTTTTAATACTAAGCTTACTTTAATTTATTATCACTTTACTTAAATGAATTAAGATGTATTAACATATTTCTTAGTGTAAAATAATATAAATTTGTATTTTGTCCAAACAATACAAAAGCTAAAGATGTGTGTCCATTACGATGAAAATCTGTGAGCTTATTATAGCTTGGAGAAAAAATTTCAGCAAAGAGTTTTCGGTAAACTACCTCTAGGTAAGTTTTATTCGGAAAACAAATATACAATCTTGTTAATCCCAATAAACATTCTTCATATACATATTTTAAACAAAATGTTTCAAATTTTTTTTTTATAAAATTCAAAAAACTGTTATTTGAAAAAGCGCTCAAATTATTATTTATATTTGTAAACATGAAAAATATGTTCTTATTTATCATTATACTCTATGTGTTAATATGCCTATTTTAAACTGAATCGTAAATACAATTTTTGACAAAGTCCAAATCTTCTAAAATTTGTCACAAGAAAATTACCCTTAAATTAACTTATTTCAGAAAAACGTAATTTTTTATTGATCAAGTGCATTAATTTCCAAATAACAGTTTCAAACAAAATCGTTACCCACAGTTATTTTAAATTATTTTTTAAATTTTCAAAAATTCAATATCAGCTAAACTAGAAATTTCTGTAAGTAAAACAAACAAGCAAATTATTTATAGTCCAAGCTATTTAACAGATACCCATTTTAAACCAAATCACTTAAGGCATTTTTAAGCTATTCAAATACGATAATTAGCTGTCATTAAACTACCCTTAAAAGAAGTTCCCTCAAATAACCATTATATAGTTTTAGTTGGCATGTCAAACACTATTCAAATACCTATTTTAATCAACAGTTTTAAAGCTATTTTCAAAAAATTTTGGAGTTAAAAAAATCCATTTGTAAACTACACATAATTTATGGCCAGGGACAGGTAGACAAACATGGGGACAGACTGAATGATAAAAACATATATTTTTTGTTTAGGGGCACAATAAACGTAAATATTTAGCATAATATAGAGGTTTGCAATATTCACGATTACAATTCTCTTTATATGAGAAAGTAAAAAAGGTATAAATCAACTACTGATTGCGAGTGTATTAATGGCTGTCACAAGATTACTTAGAAATAAACTTTATGAATGATTATACGTGTGAAAAAGTGAACTTAGGTCAGGTTAGACCATATTAGGTTGAAATTAAAGAAACATAATAAATATGAATAAAATAAATGAGCATTGTAAATTGTAGTTTATACCTCAACTTCCTTTCTGGAATGTAGCCGCTATAGCTAAAAGTAAAACACTGTAATTTGGATGCCCAAGCAGTGAAATCTGATAAATTGTCTTCGTCGAATGTACGGGGTGACTAAGCATTTAAATTTACTTGGTTTCAGTGTTGTTGTTTTTTAAATCTGTTTTATTTTTTCGTGAAAAATAGAGCTTGACTTGTGATTCTATTGGTAGCTTTAAACTTGTTATTAGTGTTAGTCGTGTAATGATTGATAATTGTAATTTGCGAACCAACTATTGAATACTCGTTACCTAATGAACTGTATTTTTTGTTAATTATCTGGCTTTAATCAACTTCACTGAACGTTATTTGTCTCCTAATTAATATAGGGTTTTAAAGTCGGATTGGTTTAATAACGGCAATCAATCTTTTAAACACAAACTAATTACCACAAAGGACTTTTTAAGTTTCAAAACTAAATATACAGAAAACCTCAAAAAATAGATATATTAACAGAGAATGTCGTAGTAAAATTTAAGAAGTAAATTTTTTTTTTTTGCATCCTGTCTTACTACCAGTTTATGTTATACGCTTATATACTAATTACGTTAATGGTATTAGAAATTAGGAAGGGTATATTAGAGCAAATGTATCCCAATTTGCGTGGAGGGGGAGTGGAAAACAATTTTTGGAAACCACCTTTAGCACACCTGACCAAGATTCGAACCTTGATCTCCCAGTCATCGCCAATCTAGTCTAATACGAGAGTAGCGCGTTAGACCATGCGACTACCGAAGCAGGTCAGGAATAAAACTAAACTAACAAATGAAGTGTGTGGTTAAAGAATAAAAACTACAATAATATTCCTTTCGCACATAAAAAAAAGCCTTTACTACTATACCTACTCCAAACCTTGAGGTAATAAAGGGATTCTTGAAGACACTAGGGAAAATATCTTCATTGGATGGTCTGGCTACACCGTCACCATTACGTCAAGTACATTCTTACTTTCAAAAAATGGCCATCTTATAAGTGGGATTTGAAATGAAAATACGCTCATATTTTTAGACTCGTATTGTATTCACGTTCAATCTACTTTAACATACGTTATACTGCAATAGCATTTTATATACATACATAATATCTAATCAAGCCGTTCCCTTACGGAGTAGGCAAGAAACTGTGCGCCAGCTCGAAAAACAACAACTTGGTACTTAATCCATTCTCACTAACTTTCTACACACCTCTCTATCCTTGCATTACTCCCTTAACTTCAACAAAATTCATACACTGAGTCATACATGCTCTTTTATTCTTAAAACTCTTAATGTTTATCTTTTTCACACGTTCGTCTACTACATTTTACCACTTCTTTCATGGTCTACCTTTTCCTTTTGATCCACACACTCTACCTTTGTATACATATTTGTTTCATCACTCGATCCACACTCATCCTCTCAACATGCCCTAACCAACGTAAAACACTTATTTTAAATTTACCTATTGGATTTCCTCTCAAACCGCACTCCTTCAGCACCCATTAATGACTCTGTCAATATGAGTTTTTCCACATACATTTCTTTGATATCTCATTCCAACCGCATTCACCTTGCTCTTGTGTTTCTCCTGACCAACCCACGCTTCACATCCATAAAATAATGTTGGTGTTAACACAATTTTATATACTGCCATCTTTGTCTCTTTTGATACTACTTCACTCTTTGCAATAGTCCACATGCATCCAACTATTCTCCGAGATGCATTCACCCGTCTGTCAATTTCACCATCAATTCTTACATTTTTACAGAACATTCTGTACAAATACACCAACTCATTCACTTGTTATAACAGTTTTCCATTTATTTTAAACTTAAAAAGCATTTTAATGGTCGCTTTTTCATCTTCTGAGATAAACCCAACGATTTCGCAAAGTTAAATAGTGATTAAATATAAATAAACGGTTTTGTTTTAGAATCAAATTCTTAATACCAAAACTGATCTAATGCAACAAAATTTTCGTGTAAAAATAAATAAAAATAATAAAAAGTTATTGAGAAAATAAAATTGGTTTAGTGTGTATAAACTCAAAACAAATAAATGAATTATTTGGGAAGTTTTGGCATTTAAATAGAACACAAGGCAGCCTATCTAAATGTTCCCTTACTTGAGATGTCACAATATCAAACCAATCTATTTAAGAGAGTTAAAATATATTTAAACACTGTAAACTTTAAACTTGTATTCTAGATTTGAAAGCTGGTAGAAGTTGCTTGATTTTATGTTATGTAGGTCTATAATAGAATTTCGTTAGAAAATACCTTTTATAAAATGAAAACATATATTTTTACATTCACATTGATAGTATATTTTTATAATTTTATCAGCGTATTTTATAAGTATTTATAATATCTATCAAAAGGGATAGCAACATATCACATCATTTGATATCTATAAAAACTATATATAATGTGAATTAATGTATGAGCATCTTAAAATAGTTTTAGTAACTTTTATAACAGAGATAGTTCTGCCCACCATAATCCTATTTAATTGCTTTTATTTTATATATTTGTCTAACTAATAATAATCCCTAAGGTGAGAAAAGTAATAAAAAAAAGAACGAATCAAAATGCTCACTTGCCAAATAAATAAAACGTAATCGTGAAAAAGCACAGTCATCTTAAACTTAGTTTCATACTATTATTTATACCAAGAAAAAGCTTACATAAACAAAGTTGAAATAGAAATGTTTATACAATATAATACATGCACCAGATTTCTCAATAAAATAAAGAGGAAATTCAAAACTTTTCCACAACAAAGGTAGATAAAATAAAATGTAAAGCAATGGCATTTATAGAAATATTCTCATACTTAGATTTTGATAATCCTCAGAGACGAAACAAACAGTTAGACTGAGCAAAACAACCATTCCAGAGTTGACCAGGTACAGAGTATGTATTATAGAAACATAACACGTGATCGCGATGCCTACCAATGTGGAATCAATTAGATTGTCATTAGTTAGATTAAAGAGTGATTTTTTTTAAATATCTTGTAATGTTTACAAAATGTTTTATAAATATTATTCTCGTTATTTTAAATTAAAATAGTAGACTTGACATTATAATTAGAAAAACGTTACACACTTTACAATTTTGTAATAACAAAAGAATGGCTAGGAGCTAGCTGTTTAATTAAATAATTAATAGCTTACGGCCAGACTAGGCGAGTGAGCAAGCGACTAAAAAGTAAAATAGAGCACATTGGTTGTAATGAGAGGTGGTCAGAACAGAGAGCGAAAACGATCCGAGCGACGCGCTTGAAAGATAGAACTGGTTTTATTTTCCAAGCGCGCGCTCGACCCGGTACAGTCTAGTTTACAGGATATAGGCAATATCATTGTATGATGGTCCATTGAGTGCTGGAAAAACTTCTCAATTTGACATATTTGACATGACGTTTGTTTTTTATATTATTATTGATTAACACACTAGCTACTAACTAATTAAATAAATTGATAAGACCATAAGCTATATATGTAAACCCGATATGTTACTACTTCATTGTTATAATCCAAATAGGCCTTTACAAATACACATGCAATATTTTTTTGTAAGACTTTCCAAGGAGCATAGATGTGTGAAGTGTCTTTGACAGAATTTTTACGAACAAACTAGGATCAGTCTGCTAATCACGCACTCGATCGCCAGTTAGGCCACGCAGTCGCTCAGTCGCTCGCGCGCTTGTCAGTTTGGACAAACCCTCAAATCAAATACATCATCTAGTTTATAAGAAAACAAACGAAAATGAATATGTTTCGTTAAAACACCAGGATCTTAAATTAGTCATCAGTAAACTAATATAAAATGAATTATTTAAATAAACAAAACGAATATAATCAGCCGTATCTTAACTTTAATTTGGCCATCACACCCCAAAGAGGTATTTTAAATATATATATATATATATATATGTATATATATATATATAATTTTTAAGAAATAAAAAGTGAATGTTTTTTTTATCAAACTTACTTTGCTAAATTCCTGCCCTTTAAGTTATTTGTTTTATATAGGTTAAATCCATGTTTTGTTAGTCCGGTGTTAAGAATATCAAAAAATCATCAATGGCAATTCTATTTTCGTTTAGAAATTACACACTAATTTGATAAAGTTCGCTATATTCACTCATTATCTACTTGGACTGTGGAATGAAGCACAATATTTAATCGACTGTCTCTTGAAAATAATATTAAAACATGTTCAAAGATAAATATCACTTGAATATATTTAAGATAGACATATAATATATATAAGATATATAATATGCGTATACTATATATATAGTATATATTTATATACTATATATATTTTGACAGTCTTTCACTCGAGAGATAAATTACAATGTATGGGAGGGTGATATAATGTATCAAGCAATATAAACATCATTGTTGAAAACAATCTCCTGTTTGATGGTATTGATGTTGGATGTAGGTCTTCCTAGTTTCTAGGGCAAGCAGCTAACATATCACAACTGCTGAATCGCTAGTATTTCACACTACTTTGTTTTGTGTAATTTAATTCCTCATTGTGTGGTTTGGATTAATTACCTTGATGTGATTTTTTTCCCATTCAAGACAATGCAAGCTATTAAATACATTACGATAGACATGATTATAATCGTAGATTGATTTCACAGGAATAAACACTCAAATGATTTTAACTAATGAATGATTTTAGATAAAATTTGCTACACACATAATCTCTCTTACAGTTTCCTATAAAATTATCACAGTCTCTCTTCTCAGATGATGGTGATGTTCAAAACTTATCAAAACTATATTTTCCTCACAGTTGGCAAAAGGTGTCTTATAAATAATAATATAATATAAATATATTGTGCACTTTCTAAACAAATACATATTAGCACATGAATTAACAAATTGTTGACCTCTTGGTCTTCAGAATCGATGATTGTAGTTTCAAACCCAGTCGGGGATGACGAATTTTTCTTGGACGATAAAAATCCGTAGCACAACTTCCTTTGGAGGGAAAGTAAAACCGTCGGTCCCATGTCGATTGTGGCATGTGAAATAACGTTTCCAGGCAAAAATGGTAGGCTCTTTGCTCTCGATCATAGAAATTCTCTTGTGCTGATGTAATCAGTCGGGTTAGAAAGTGCCCGTTAGATACTCCAAATAATAATAAAACACAATAATTAACACACTGACTTTATTACAAAAAAAAAACAGTTACCTAGTCCCTCAACCGTTAATTCATCTCTGTGAATGAATCAAGTGTATTACCGTAGTGCTCTACGGGGATAATGTGTTAAGGGTGTTTGTTGTCAGAGCATTGAACTTTGATCGGCTCTATGGTTGCAGAACACTTCACCAGAGCTCGGGGCAGTCTTTAACCTACCTCTCTTCGACAGTCGTGGTCAGCCACAGGGATATGTTCCTTCGCTCAACATCACTATTCATGGCGTGCCAGACAAGAGATCAACATTGCTGGCTAATATCATGATGTAATGTCATTGACAGAGTTGTCCAGTAAAGCCAAAGGCTACGCTCTGTTTATATTTACACAAACGTTGTAGCATGACTCGAATTAACAATAGAACTGAATTTACTGGAACCATAGTTTCAAGTTTTTGACGAAGTGTTTGATCAATACGGATTGTTGGGGTTTGAAACACGGTCGGGTCTATTGAGGGGGTTTAAAAAAAATAGTTTTCCATTCTCTTTCCACGCAAATGCGGGTAGATTACCTCTAAAATACTTCCGTTCCCATCCCCACCCCATTAGAGTAATTACCTTTATGCATAAAACCAGAACAGGGAGTAAGACGGGGTGATTAAAAAAACACAGCTTGCTTGCTGAATGAAAAGAAGGTTTCAAACATTACTGATTTCCGGGGGAAGATAAAAAATTCCAATTGCAAGTTTATTGGCCACGCTTGGAATCGAACTAGATACACTTAGCTTAGAAGGCTAACACGATACTCACTCACCCAAGAACTATAAAAAAAATCATAAAAGTTGCTTAAACACATATAAATAGAAGACAACGTTAAAACTCTCTAAAGTGTTTTAAAAATTTCTCTTCCTACATTTTAACAATTGTTATCAACGGATTAAGCGGCAGATATAAGATAGCAAGATAATGAAAAGGGTAGTTTTAAGGAGATACGTCAGCATTCACCTCAGAAGGATGTAAAAATGTTTCCAGTGCGTCCAGTGAGGATTGAATCCAGTTCTCCAACTCAAAAGCAGACCCACCATCCAAATATACCCATACAACCCCACTTGCTCGTGATCGGGCACTGCTGTCAGCATAACAATAGGCAGCTTATTGCACACCCTGTACTTCAAGCTGCATACTCCCAGCGCTGTTGCGTCTGACCTCAACTTTCATTTAGTAGTGCAAGATGATATTTACGGACATATTGTTTACTACGAGTTTCTGTTTCTTTCTTTACACAGATTTATGGTTTAAGTTTGCGGCGAAGAGTTTAGAAACATCCTCTATAATATAAAACCTATTAACAACTCAGGTATGCCAGGCCTCCACCGTGGTTCGGATTCCACGTTAAACTTTAGGTCCTCAATTTCATCTCACAATCACCCTAGCGTTACACATTACAAAATGCGTATAACCACGAATGAGTAGTAAGATTTCGGGGCTAATAATAATAATAATAATAATAATAATAAAATAATAATAATAAATATAATAATAATGTAAGCATGCGGGCTAATAATAATAATAATAATAATAAAATAATTATAATAATAATATATAATATAATAATAAAAACTCAGTGGTTTTTTGTGAGCCTGCTATTGAGGTTTGGTTATACAAACATTCTTAACTTTATTTATTTTAAATATTTTTAGCACGTGTCTACTACTTTTAAGGCTATCGTGTATGCACCAATACGCTAGATATGAGACAGATTCAGTTTAGTGGAAGTGCACCTACATTTGCGTGGAGGGAGAGTGGAAAACTGTTAATAAAAACCACCCTGAGTAAATCCTACCTGGATTCAAACCCTAATCTCCCTGTCATCGCTAATCTATTCTATCACAAGAGTGATGCCTTAGGATATGCGTCCACCAAGCCAGTAACGAATGTATTGGTATAAACAACTTTTTGTTGTCAATGTCCCCGTAAGGCGCCGTTCAGCTTCAAACATTTGAAATGCTGTCCAGGCAACTTTTCTAGCAGTCTCGATGGACTGGAAGGAGGGGCCTGTTGCTTGGCCACCACGGTCGCCCAACCTTGATCATATAGATCTTTTTCCCCCCTTTGGGGCTATATCAAGGCCCTTGTTTACAAAACTCAAGTTGACACGGAGGAAGAGTTGGTTACTAGGGACCTTGCTACCTAAGAAACCATTCAACGCACACCTGGGATAATCTAGAGAAGATATTTCCACCTTAAAATGGCTCGAGGCCTACAAATTGTATCCACAAGTTTAGTGTCGGGCCACATCGTAATAAGCTAAACGGTTGAAGGAAAGAGGACATACACAAGTTATTAATAAAATATGGTGTAATTAAGTTTAATACTGAATGAACATCAGTTTGGAACTTTCGTAGTTTTTTCCCACGCAAGCCAAAACGTCCAATTTCTCAGCTAAAAATATCAATTTTAGTATATACTTGGCTGGCCGCATGTGGCTTACGGGCCGTCAGTTGGAGACCCCTAGTCTGGAGGTGTGACAGAATCTCATGCGCCACTGCCAGATTTTCAGTGAAGTTGGTGGGTGCGGCTTTGAGAAATTACTACTGTAATGTGTACAGTGTGGTGTAATAACCAAACAAAGTAAGTGTAAAAACTGCTATGGTATTAAGAAAACTACTACGGAATATTCGCTATTATTATTACTATTATTATTATTATATTATTATTATTATTATTATTATTATTATTATTGACCCGTTCGGGTAATACGCACTCACGCCAATGTGTAATGGTAGGGTGATTGTGAGATGAAATAGAGGACCTACAGTTTTACGTGGGATCCGAACCACGGTGTAGGCCTGGCATTCCCCTTATTCACAACCGTCTTGTCAGAGGTGAAGGAAAGGTTTGCCAATCAGATAAATCTGTGCCAGGACCTAGGTTTGAACCCCGGAACCCCAGCACAGAGGTCCGACAACTTACCCTTAGACCACCAGGTCACCTCGCACATATTGTCGAAAGTTATGGCAAAAACATGTCTGTACCACAATACATATGGTGGCAGGGTATACTATAACGATTATTTGGAGTTGGAGAACTTATGTTTGGTGTGACGGGCTACCTAGCCTTTAGGTACGTCAAATCCTTAAAGTTTCACAGCACCTAATGTAGACATTGCCGAATATGGGGTCCTTATACCAATCTAGTGTGCTGAGCGCATTAAAAAATAATAATAGAAGAATGTATTTATCTTTTAACTGTGCGGCGAACACAAGACTAACTTTCAACTTCCTTTTGAACTACGTCAACTATTTTGAATTGTTGTGATTTGGTGCTGAGATAAAGCAGCACAGTCTTCTTCAGAGCGATGTCGTCCATTACGCAGAAGAGGAAAGCGGGTCTGGGTTGAGTGTTTTGCGAGATTGACAGATGTTGACTGGTAACTTCGGAACTATTTTTTTTTTTACATTATTAATTTACGTACTAATTTTCCTTTGTTTTTATTATTAGTGGTTTAAAATGTTCTCTTTTGTTTTTATATGTTTAATAGTAATTATTTCTGTTTATTTTTAGAATTAGGTCTCAAACATTTAACAGTTTGCCACATTTTGGCGGTTTGATACAGTGTGTGGACTTTTTTGCCGGGACAGACGCAACACTAATGCCTATAGAGGTATTTGAGTTTCTTATTGGTTCCTTCTCTCATCTTTTTTTATTTCGAAATGTAATGTAGTTCTCTGCCCTTTTGTGATCTCTAGCAGGTGGCGTAGAGTTAGGGATTATAGTAATTACTTTATTTTATGTGGTAAGATGAACTTGGTGAGTTTCATGGTTTTATTTTAAACCTCTTTTTTAGACTCGCATACCTTGGAATATTAACTTCAATTAAAAAAGATGGCAAAAAGTTCATGTTTGGTAACTCTCGTATTGTAAATATTGTTCCTTGTAGATTACCTGTAATTCTACTGGGGTGGGAAAGGAAGGATCTTATTTATAATACATTCCTTTGGTGTATTATATTAATTTTAAAACAATAAGGGGCATTATTTTATTTTATTTCATCTTAATTCTTTAACGCTATTGTTGCCATGAACGGTTGTTATTGGGAATTTCCATTTATTTCTTAAGAATGAACTTTCTATAGAGTTTATCATGGTCATAATTATTGTCATTAAAATTTTGTAATATATTTTGTTAGAATGAACTGTCTGAAATCTATCGTGGTCATTAATTATGCTTATTAAAAATTTTCACATATTTATTTGAGGGTTATTGTATTTTTTAGTGGGCATTAATTCCTACTTCCTTTTTACCATATATTAAAGAAAGAGAGGTGAGTATTCGTCAGGGAAACAGTAGCCTACACTAGTCGTTATAGCACAGTCTTCCACCAATTTCATTTTGACACGCTCATTCAAAATAATCTTGTATATATTCAGGGTTTATTTTCATTGGTGTCAAATATTAAAGAGGCGTATTCCCATGGACCAAACATTTAAAAATACCATATAAACATTGGTTCAGAAACGTTTAGTTTTATAATTATTAAAGGTTTTCTTCAAAGATGGAGTGACCGTGAGGGATCATTGAATGGCTTGTCTGACCACCAGATTTGAATCAAATAGACATTTAAAGTACATTGTTCACTTAACTCTTGTGCCTAATGTTGAGGTTTTAAGAAAGCGTATCGTAAATGGATGTGAACAGATACTTAACATCCCAGATATATCCAACGCAGTAAGAAAAAGTATGGAATGCAGGATCAGAGAATGCATCCAACCAGAACACTTTTTTTTTACATTTTTGTTAAAAAAAATCTGTCTTTTATTTTAGTTTGTTTCTGTTAAACTTTGTCTTGTTTAGTGGCATTATTTATTCTGTTGATTACTTATAAATTTAAAAATAAAACTCTTCTTATGTTAGAAAATAAGAGTTTCCGCACCTATGTTTATACTAACTTTTCTTACTTTTCATGGATGGGAATACCCCACTAGATTATGTGACGCCAATTAAAATACACCCTGTATATACACTCATAATTCTGATCTATGCAATATTAATAAAATATTTTTTTAACACCGTGTCTTATTACCCGTTCGGGTAATACGCTTATATATTATTAATGACAATGGTTTTAGGGATTAGGAAGGTTATATTTAAAGGAAATGTACAGGCGTTTGAGAATCACGTAATTTTGACACGAATTTTTATCTTCACCTAAAAAATTTCTGTTAATTCAACACGACGCCCACAAAATGTTGAATCAGGTGGTATAAAATTAAAATAGCTCTTACACTAAGCGATATTTTATTTATACGAACAAAAATAGTTATTTGCCGCACACATTGTAAAATAAAGGACTTTTGACTCACGTCCCTTCCATCAAACATTTTGCGCACAAACTGTAAAATAAAGGACTTTGACTCACGTCCCTTCCATCAAAATTTGCCACACAAACTGTAAAATAAAGGACTTTGACTCAGTCCTTCCATCAAACATTTTGCCGCACAAACTTAAAATAAGGACTTTTGACTCACGTCCCTTCCATCAAACATTTGCCGCACAAACTGTAAAATAAGGACTTTTGACTCACGTCCCTTCATCAAACATTTTGCCACACAAACTGTAAAATAAAGGACTTTTGACTCACGTCCCTTCCATCAAAATTTTGCCACACAAACTGTAAAATAAAGGACTTTTGACTCAGCGTCCCTTCATCAACATTTGCCACACAAACTGTAAATAAAGGACTTTGACTCACGTCCCTTCATCAAACATTTTTTTAGCACCGAGTATTTCTACCGATCAGTTTATGCACCTATATACAAACTACTCGAATGTGTTAGGGATTATAAAGGTTGAATTAAGAGGAAGTGTATCTAAATTTGCGTGATGGGAGAGTGTTAAACCATTTAGGAAAAAACCCACCCTCAGTACATCCAACCTGGATCGAGCCCCGATCTCCCTCTCATCGGCAATCTAGTCTATTGCGAGAGTGACGCCTTAAACGATGCGGCACCGAAGTGGGTTTTAGCTCTAAATGAACAACCAAAACATGTGAACTTTGTACTCTTCAGAGTGTAAAATGCTACAACAACCGTTTGGCAATCTCAGCTACCTAGACAGTCCCCTTACGGCTAGAGTTTCATTCCCATTGCATCTTATCGTGCTCGACGCCTCAAGGATATCGACTTATTCAAGAGTCAAGAGGCTTCTTCGTCTCATGGAGTTGAAAAACATTTTATCTGGAAGGGAACTAATGAAACTTCAATAAAAGAGGGGATGGATACAGAGGGGGGGGGGGGGGTATACTTCCGTCATCCAAACAAAGTGGAGCACCATCCTACACTGAATCAGTCGGCAACACTACGCACAACACCTGTGGTTATATCTCACACATGAGATGTCATGCACCGCGTCAATCCCACGATTCGCTCACTAATGGATTAAAAATAATACCATTTTGTAGTCATTTCAGCGCTCTCATTCCTATGTGTCATGGCTTCTAAATAAATCATAAAAAAACAAAAACAGATGGAATTAATTTGTTTTTAAGGACGTTGCCTACCTTTGACGTCATGGACGGTCAATTTCTTATGTTGATGAATTTACGTTTTATTCAGCGAGTTTTAAATAAATAACGTTGAAACAAAAGTCACCAATTCTCAAAATAATTCTAAAAATAGTCCTACAATGTCACAAAGTTATGTTTCTGATATTGAAGTAGATTTTTGTAAACTTTTTTTTGTTAAATAAATAATCTACAACTTAGGTTATGTGTCTTAGTCACGAAAATGTCCTGTAGGAGTCTTCCTGCCAGGATGTAGATTAAAAATGCCCGAGGTAGCATAATTATGTCTAACTAGAATAGGAAACAAGAAAAAGGTTATTTTAAACAGTGAGTCAATATTTTCAACGCGCAAAATAGTAAAGTGACTGTGTAAGCTCGTCAGAGGAAGAGGGGAAGTGCTATCAGTAGATAAACAAGAGGCCTCGCATGGTAAACTATTAATTTTTACCCTCTCTTTTTATTTAGTGAATTGGTGTCTAATCACAAAATAGCCTCGAAATATTTAAGTAGGAGACATCGTTAATTGTGAGACTTAGCAATAAAGTGCTCGAAGAATGCACCCAATTAAAATCAAATCGTTTCAGTCTTATGATTCGCCTCTTGTTAGGTTAATTTATTAAAATGTAAATAAATGTTTAGATAATAGTATCTCTCTTCCATCAACTTCACTATTAATAGGTTCTACCTCTTACCACCCAACCTCTTTATTTGTATTTAAGAAAGATTATTATTAGCAAATTCCCCTGAACTTTACTACCAATTCCACATGTTAAAATTATACTAATGTCTTAGAAATGAGGAAGACGGTATATATATCGCAGAATGGAATAATTCCCCTCAGTATATACCTAGCTGTAATTCAAGCCCCAGCTTCCCCATAACGGGAAATCCAATCCTTTGTGAAAGTGATACCGCTAGGGTACCACCTACTTGAAGGGATATACATACACTCTGTCACATTTTTATGGGAATGACAGTTCTAAGGATTTGAAATTACAATAAAACAAAATTTTCTTGCTGTGATTCTGGTAAAAATGGATTTACGCGTTTGAAGTAGAATATATATATTTCAAACTATTTACTTTGATCTCATAACTGTGACATTTCGTAATTAAATTTCGTTTGAAACTAACCAATTTAACTATCCCTTTATTATATTTTTGTGAAAAAAATTACAAAATTTTAAGTACGAATATTTAAAAAAAAATAGTGAGACATTTTAATACATCTATATTTTATTTTGACGTGACTATATTTTTAAATAGCAAACTACTTATTTTATAACGTAGTTTTTTTTATATATATCCACAACGTGTTTAATCACACCGGTAAGTTGCCCCCTTAAACCTTGTGACCTCAATTGCGTGTTTTTAGTAGCAATTGTTTGATTGATTGGAGGTGGCTGTTCTATCATTCAATACCAGCTTTATTTTATCGTGCCCTAGGCAGGCTCAGATAGATAATTAACGTAACAATAAGCGAACATTTCCATGGTCTGGTTCATCCATTACAATAGTTATAACCACACCGGTATCTAAGAGGATAAAGAGGTCAGTTCCATATTGTTTAATTTTTCGGTTACGAGGATGTTGAGTTTCGAATTTCAGACAAGTTTAGTGAAATGGGGTTTTCATTAATTGCTTCCCACTGTTCTTCCCGCAAATTCGGATAAAATTTTATAAATAGCCGTAGGACGTTCTGTGTAATCTCTTTCCCCTTCCCTCTCCCCCAAAAAGTGATCCGTTTAAACCACGCGTGGACATTTACGCAAAATTTGAAATTATCTTTGTTGAGATACACGACTCGTTGGAACAAATGGGTTTATGGCTTATCCTAATTCCCTAGTTTATTTCGAGGGGGATACTCCATTTGTAGTTTATTGTTTTGAATATCCTCAACCGTACCAACATTTCCCATAATTGCCTTCCGACATACTGCTAGTGTGTCAGTGTAGAGAGTAGACCTGTCAGTTCCGAAACCTGAACCATTGTTGATGACAGCAATGTTGACGAGCCATTCTCTATGGAGCATTATATCAGTGATTTGTTTCCAACTGGTGATTTGGTTTACTAATTGATTAAGTTAGTTTGTAAGTCATGTTTTATATAGCTCTGACCTTAAAAAATGAAATTTAAATATAAGGAATTAAAAAGTACTATATTGAAAACATTGCATTAAGCTATTGTTGTATTTTATTTAATCTCCCTCAAATTTAAAGAAAAATTACAATGTTATTCTGAAGTATTTGCCAAATGAGAAGTGGGTGTCAATTTATTCTTATTCTTATATAATAATTTATGCCTACATTTTATATGCATTTGTGTTTTAATTTTTTACTGTAATTAGTTTATAAAGGTGGATCACAGCTAGTACATATTTGTCCTCCCTGTGGAATTGTAACGATAATGCCACCATAACATTTCGAGGTTTTAAATCATCAATGCTAAATGTAACCATTCTTGATTTATTTATCGGGACACACAAAAGTCAAAATAATAATACGATTACATTTGTAACATTGTGGTAAGCTAAAATCGATTTAGTTAATGGTAGTAGTAATATAATATTTAACAGGTTTTATTATTCCCATTCAATGTAGTGTGTAGAATGTTAAAAAACAAAACATTTTGTCTACTATTGATTTGTGAGCATGTAAGCTCGTGTATTGTGTTTTTATATTAATACATTTGGTTTTACTAACAGAGAGAATTTTTTTTAGCACCGCGTCTAATACAATTCATTCTTTCTAAACAAATATGTACAGAACTTTTACCCGCCTCGGTGGCGTAGTTGGCTAACACGCTAGTCGTGTCGAGCTCGACTGCTGAGGATGGGGAGAGAGAGGTTCGAATCTCGGTCGGGTGAACAGGGGGGGATGTTCCTAAATGGTTTTCCACTCTCCCTCCACGCAAATGTGGGTTCACTTCCTCTAATTCAACCTTCCCAATTCCTAAATCTATTAATGCTATTAGTATTTAAAGCGTATAACCTGAACGGGTAGTAAGACGCGGTGCTAAATATTATTATTATTACAGTACTTTTCATGATAATGTTTTAAGAATGAGAAAGGTTGAATTTAGATTAAATTTAATCAGATTTACGTGGAAAGAGAGTGGAAAACAATTAATGAAAAAATCACATTCAGTGAACCCAACCGGAAATCGAACCTCGATATCCCCGCGATTGGTGGTTCACTCTATTGCGATAGTGACGCTTTAGACAATTTGGTCACTGAGATGGCTCAGGCTAATTACTATATACTATTCATCAATTCATGGCTTTATTATAATAATTTTAGTATTATTATTATTATTACTACTACTATTATTATTATTATTATTAGCGTCTTACTACCCGTTCGGGTTTTACGCACTTGCTAATGTGTAATGGTAGGGTGATTGTGAGATGAAATGAAGGACCTAAAGTTTAACGTGGAATCCGAACCACGGTGGAGGCCTGGCATTCCCCCACATTCACAAGTTGTGATTAATACGCGTCTTGTCAGAGGTGAAGGAAGGGTTTGGCAATCAGATAAATCTGTGCCGGGACCAAGGATTGAACCCCGGACCTCTAGCGCAGAAGCCCAATACCTTACCCCTAGACCGTCAGGTTACCTACAATACTCATTGTAGTTGTAGTAAGGAGAAATATGAAGTTATAATATAAGGCACGTACTTATATGTGACCTTTACTTAAATTGATTGGTATAAATTCTTTGGTCAATTAAATCAAGATAAAATAAAAATTGACGTGCAAGATGATTTATTTAAAGAAAGACTTAATTTATCATGAATTATGAAATCAATTAAAACAGTTACAACAACACCTTTAAAAAGTCATCAGTAAGATTGTATAATAATAATGTTCTGGAATTATTAAATTAACAGATAAACAAGAAAATAATAATAATGATTAAAATATTTTAAGCAATAGCAGGTTTTGGGTTTATTGATAAGCAAATTGACTAGTGGATAAATTGGCGATTTGACTATATTGTATTTACTAAGACCTTAAAAATGTTAACAGAGACAATTAATAAATGTTAATAACTTTGACATAAAATATTTTTAAGTTATATGAAAGGTATGACTTATAAAAAGTAATAGGTAAAGTGGTACGCCATTAATAATGAACTTGTTAGTTGAATTAATTATATATACACTAATAAATTGTTTGAAAACAAGTTAACAAGGACAGTTTGTTCTGTAATAATTAAAATATTTTAAGACGTACCAGTTCTAAAAATGACTAATAGAAAGGTTAATTAATAGTTAGCCAGATCTTTATTGGCGTACCTTACAATGAAGACAGTTAACAGTATAAAATAACAACATGAATCATATATTAATGAAAGTTATAACATATTAAGTAACTTGTTCACAAAATTATTAAAATAGTTTAAAACGATCTATTAGCTCTGAACTTATTAATAAAGTCAATTGTTTATCAAAATTTGCCTGTGTTAATCGAGATAATTGATTATTAGGAGATTGACTTTAAAATCAAGGATTGTGTCATACAGGCTATACTATAACTATAACTAATACTGTAGCAGTTAATCAACACTAAATAAGGAGAGGAATTAAAACCAAACATATAAGGAACGTCACTTTATAGTAAAGGTTTAAGACGTTAATTTATACTTATATTACACTTATTTCATATAGTCAATTTGTACTTATTTATATTATACTGTATTTGTAACAAATCAAAACAAAGTACAAGAATAGCCTGGATGACACACCTCCATTGATTTTCAAGTAAATCTCCTAATAATCAATAATATCGATATTTAACACACGCAAATTTTACAAACAGTTGACTCTAATAATAAGTTCAATACTAATAGAGCGCTAGTACCTATTTTAGTTGTTTTTTTAACAAAGTTACTTATTTTGTCATAACTTTGATTCATATATGTTTCATGTTGTTATTTTATACTGTTAACTGTCTTCGTTGTAAGGTACAATAACCAATAACAATCTGGCTAACTATTAATTAACCATTTTTAGAACTGGTACTGCTTAAAATATTTTAATTATTACAGAACAAACTGTCCTTGTTAACTTGTTTTCAAACAATTTACTAGTGTATATATAATTAATTCAACTAGCAAGTTCATTATTAATGGCGTACCACTTTACCTATTACTTTTGATAAGTTATACCTTTCATATAACTTCAAAATATTTTATGTCAAAGTTATTAACATTTATTAATTGTCTTTGTTAACATTTTTAAGGTCTTAGTAAATACAATATAGTCAAATCTCCAATTTATCCACTAGTCAATTTGCTTATCAATCAACCCAAAACCTGCTATTGCTTAAAATATTTTAATCATTATTATTCTTTCCTTGTTTATCTGTTAATTTAATAATTCCAGAACATTATTATTATACAATCTTACTGATGACTTTTTAAAGGTGTTGTTGTAACTGTTTTAATTGATTTCATAATTCATGATAAATTAGGTCTTTCTTTAAATAAATCATCTTGCACGTCATTTTTTATTTATTCTTTATTTAATTGACCAAAGCATTTATACCAATCAATTTAAGTAAAGGTCACATATAAGTACGTTCCTTATATTATAATTATAATATAATAACTAGGCTTGTATTATATTGTGATCATACCAGCTTATACGGTAATACCACCCACGCCAGAGGGAATGTCGACAAGGCCATCAGTCTTGTATTGTCTACTTGAGCTACTTACTGACAGAGCGTAGGTCGAAATTATATTCCTGCTTTGGATTATATCAGAAGCGCACAAGGTAGATGTATCAAAATTGCACCATTGTTTGTAATCTATGAGCCTCTATATAGCAACACCAATTATTGGTTCGTTCCCCAACGACACAACTCTATTCAATTTGAGTTATATTGTGTTACATCCTGTTCATGTCCATTACTTATTTCTAACTCTTTCCCTCAACAGTTGTGAGCTATGGACTTGGTAGTGACAGTGACTAATAAAAACAATAAATATATATTATTTTTCAGAAGATACAAGTATCCTGAGTTATATGAATTGTCCACTTATCAACATAAACTAACCTAACTACTTTTGTAAAGAGTAAGAGTGTTGTTTCCTGTGGTTTTATTATTTTATTGTAATTAGTGTAGAGCAGGGATCGGCAAAAGTTCGATCGCGATCCACCGGTTGATCTCGGAGCAATTTTAAATAAGAAAACTACTGTATATCATCACGAAAAGTCAAGATTACCTTACATTATTCAACTATGGTGTAGCTTGTAAGATAGGACCATAGTGTAATCCATCAAGG
Source organism: Timema cristinae (assembly GCA_039000515.1). Taxonomy (NCBI): domain Eukaryota; kingdom Metazoa; phylum Arthropoda; class Insecta; order Phasmatodea; family Timematidae; genus Timema; species Timema cristinae. Next base: position 24,253,948 of record JBCFYV010011172.1, read on the forward strand.
TAATTGTGCCACCTTTCAGGGTAAACTGAGTGTACATTTTATTTATTTTATGTATTTTCTATAAAGGCAGGAGAAACATAAATATTAGAGGAGATATATTAAATTTAAGGAATAAATACTAAATGAACAGAGAAAAAATAATTAAAAGTAGATAGGAGATATGAAGGGTGATCGTGGGACCGTTAATAAAAATGTAAAAGCCAATTGAGTTTCTAAAAGGGTTGCCAACCCCTTCAGTCTAAAGAATAAGGGGGTTGTTTACAAAACTTTTTTGACATGTTGCCACGTTTTGTACTTGTTTTTTCCTGTGCGCTTTTGATTCATATTCGTATTCATATCGTATGTTTGATACGGGGATTCTTCATCTTGTTCTCTTTCGATGTTATCCGGTTTAACTTGGCCAGTGTCATTTGTCAGAGACTTCGGGGTTCAAATGTAGCCTGGGTCATTAAAAAAAAACTGTTTGCCACTTACTCGTATACTCAAATTGGGATAAACTTCCTCTAGAACCTATCTTCCTCATGCTTACGCCATCTGTGTAAATATTTGGAACTATCTGAGAGTATTAAAACATGGTAAAGGAAAACTATACATGGATACATCAGCTGTTATAAAAATAAGGAGACACCATGTAAATAACAATAATTATTTCTTCGACGTATTTATTCTGTTTACATTTAACTGGATTGTAAGGGTTTTAAAAGAGGGTTTAAAAATGTTCAAAACCTGTTTCCCATTGAAAACTCACGCATTAAGACTCCTACATTTTATTGATCTTTTTCACCAGACATTCTGAAATTATCTGAACCTTTGAAAGATTCAATATTTATTTTTCATGACATTTTAAAGAGTTGTGATGTAATCACAATGTTATAAAGTAGCCTATTAAATAAATGGTCAATTCAATTATTCCTAATGATAAACAAACTTAAAAAAAATATCTGCTGATTCAATGGAGAAAAACAATAATTGTTTTTACTCATAATAATTATTTTAAAAGTATAAAATATTCGTTTGTTACCTGATATAAAATGAAATAATAATACCTGTGAGATATTAATTGTATTTTTATTGTTATTTCCCCCAGCGCGCCTCACTACCATTCAATGCCTAACGCATATTAAATACACTAATGGTACAAGGGTAAGGAAGGTATAATTTAAAGTAAAAATGGATCTAGCTTGTATCGATTCTAGGTTTGCGGGGTTACTTCTAATAACAATAATATTGACCTACATCTTAATAAAAATGAAGGTTATAAAAAGGCAAAAATAGTTGAATACATTAACCCTTAATGTCCCGACACCATTCAATAACGTCACTTAGAAAGCGTCTCTATCATCTATTTCTGACAGCTAACTAAGCTATCCATCTATCCTGGCCCACGACAACAAATTATGTTGATTTATTTATCAAGTAATATCAATCGTACACATTATAATATATATATTCGAGGTATTTAATGTGCACTTTCTGAATCGACTGATTATATCAGCACACGACTTATCAATTAACCTAAATCTAGAACAGACACAACACCCAGTCCTCTTGCTGTTAATTCAGCACTGTGAAAAGGAGGAACCCACATTTCACCAATGATAAATTTTTCAACCATTGCGAGGAATGGAACCCGGTACTATTCGGCAAATACACTACCGACCGGGATAAGGCGTCATACCTAAGTATTGTTAATATTCCGATAACGGCCTGCTTTTCCCTGCCTTTTAGCTTATTTATTTTTTATTTAGCACCGCGTCTCACAGCCCGTTCGGTTTATACGCCTTTGTACTAACTTACTCTAATGTGTTAGGGCTTGAGAAAGTTGAATTTAGAAATATAAACACGCTATTTGAGTGGAGGGAGAGTGGAAAACCATTTAGGAAAAAACACCTCAGTATATCCACTGGGATCTAAACCTGAACTACCCATCTTTAGCAGTCTAGTCTAACACGAGAGTAGCTTATTAGACCATGCGACCACCAAAGCGATTTACTAGTTAATTGATTTATTCTAATTATATTTTTTTAAATAATTCTGTGACTGTTACAATTGTACCTAGCTCAGTTTATGTCTTTTATTTTGATTTAATAACCAAATCCTTGAATATTTCATGCGCGTTTTCAATCGTGTATCTAATCAATAATGTAAACCAATATCCTAAGGACCCACTGTGGTGGCCGCAAAGTCTAAGGCATTGCTCTCCCAAAAGACTGGACTGTGATGACTGGGAAATTGGGATTCGTATCCCTGTCAGGTGTGCTGAGGGTGATTTTCCCTAAATGATTTTCCATCTCCCTTCTCCCAAATGCAGGCACACTTCCTCTAAATTCAACCGTCTCCATCCATAACACATTAATGTAGCTAGTACATATACGAACGGGTAGTAATACGTGGTTTGAAAAAACAAATCTAAAGAGAGCTCACAGTTTACGCGAAGAGGTGTGAACGGCCCGCGACATTCTCCCACCCCCCACATTGTCAGTAGCGTACGCAGGATTTCAAAGCGAGGGGGTCTCAAGAGGTGGTCTCCCCCTCAACCACCAAAGGTAAATATTTTTAAACCAATATATACACATTGAAAGCTTTTTGGAAGCTTTTTTATTGGTGTTTGTTAACATTTATATATTTACTATTATAAATGTGATAATCTAACAACATAATAAATAAATATACCTAAATTAAAGTTGGCTTAACCGTCACATAGGCCTACTTTCACAAAATCACCGATTATTTAATTATAGGTAAATGTCTAGCCACTGTTCCTCGATGGAACAACGGGGGAAACCGAGAGATTTGGAACCTGGCTCGATCTTCAGGACTTGGGCTACTTCCTAAACTGCAAGAACATCCATTAGGTCTAATAGGGAGGATCAACACAAGGATGTGTGGCACTTGATATTTTCTTTACTCACAATGTTTAACCGCTCATATACCCCCCTCTCCCTTCCACACACACACACACAACTATTTTATTTTCTCTTCAGATCTGGGGAAATCCCCAAACTACAGATGGGAGGCTCGATCCCCACTCAAGGCCTCACGTGGTTACGCTACTGCATATCGTTATTAATATTTCAATGAGACAATTCAATGATCAGAACGATATAATGTATCATTGATGTATCTTTTGTTATCTATTATCTTTTTCTGTCTTCTATATTAATAAAATGAAGAGTTTATCTGTCATGATCGTTGCGTGATATTTACCACACGCAGTTGTATGAAATTTTAAAATTAGTAGCCCCTGTGCACGTACATGTGCACCTAGAAGCAGGAATTCTAAAATTTTAAATTGGTTGACTTAAATTAATTAAAAACAGAAAAAATGAATAAATATCTAACGCCTTGAGATAGATTTACTACTACATTTCATACAGTTGTGCGATGCGGGTTATGGAAGCCACTGTGCAGCAACGATGTGCACCTGGAGGCCGGAATTTAATTTTTTTTATTAAATTTACTTTTTACCTTTTTACCCTTTTACTCTTTCACTCTTCTCCACCCTGTTTAACCTTTTTACCTTTCTACCTCTGTCATTCTTTTTATCCTTTTTACTTTTTTTGGCACTTTTTAACCTTTTTGCCCTTTTAACATTTTTTTTACCTTTTTCGCACTTCTTACACTTTTTTCATTTTTTATCCTTTTAACACTTTTCACCCCTTTGGCTCCTTTTACTCTGTTTATAGTTTTTATCCCCCTTACCCCTTTTCACATTTATAACTTTTTATTTTAATTACCTTTAATTTTGTCTTTTTTTTACCCTTTTTAGCATTCATACCTCTTTTGTCCTACATACCCTTTTAATTCATTTTACACGTTTTATAATTTTTACTTACCCTTTTTTATATGTTTTATAAATCTCATCTATATCTACATTCCTTCTTGCACTTTTTACACCATTTTAAACTTTATACACGAAAATGTTTATTTTTTGCGAAACTGGGCCCTTAAATGCTAGTATTAAATAAACAGTCTTGTAATGAAATAAATTTCTCATTTCACAATAGTCCAAGTCAAAATTTCCCACCTTTAATATATATAAAATTGATGAACAATTTCAAAATATAAAACCCTATGTATCCACATATGTTAGGAAATCTTCTCACACACCTGAAGGATCATTAATTTATTTTTTATGTTGTTTACAACCAAGCTCTTTTGTTCATACTCCACCTCTATTGCAATTGTGAAACAAAACAACTTGAGAACATTTTCTCTCCCTCTCTTTTCTGGAACATGGTGCAACCAAAAGAAAGAAAGAAAGAATATTCCAGAACGATTTATTTCGAACTATATTCCCGAAAAGAAGGCTTCCGTTCCTCACCCGACTTACAACTTTACTGTAAAATGGTCCGCAAAACATTGATCTCTCTAAATATAACTATATTTTAAACCTTGCAATAAAACGGTCCACGACGCGCTGAACTATAAAGCTTAAGTTGTCATAAATAAAATAAACATAATAATTCTTGGTCAATTACTTTTATAATTTAAATAGAAATAAGTTTCTTCAAAACAACTGCATTCACATTTAAGTAATATTAAAACCGGACCCATATTAACATCACGCCGGGCTTCCAAAGAACATTTTTACAAGTGACACCACAACAAAAGTTTCGACTACAACAACTCACGCCAAACTCCTAAAACGATGTCCTTACAACGTGGCTTTGACAAAGTGGGGCTTCCAAATGCAGGACCCCGAAGAAGTAATCTCTTTACAACCTGTAGACATACGTCTTCACAAATTGTTCCACATAATTTAGCGGTTCTCAAATTCTTCTTTACCACAGACCACTCACTATGTGTAGACTATCCACTTAACATGAACCACCAACCTCAACAACTCTTCCATTCAAGTATTAAAATGTGTGAATAATGATTTAAACACTAATTAAAATGCATTATCAGCATATAAGCTTGATATTAAAGTTATTCCACTGTAGAAAAGCTAAAAATAAATGAATAAAAATGTAACACCGCCCTTACTCTTCCCCGAAGAATAAGGCTGGCGCACAATGGACAATAAGAAATAACATAAGAAATACAATAATTGTAGAGGGGCTGTGAGGATACAAACAAAAGTAAACAGGCCAATCACAGGCCCATTTACTTATATTCTCCACGAACTCACTCCTCAATTATGTTGATGTTCATAACAACAGGAGAGGCGAAGTATAAAGCAGGAAAACCTTGATTTAGAAAACTATATGTCATTGATAACAATTTGTAGTTTTATTGATTGAGAAAAATAAACTTGAACATAGTATTGAAATACGTAATTTGGTTGTACAATCTTGAATTACTTACAATTTATGTAACCTTTAGCATACGATCATAATATCGTAATTGACAACAATGAATAATGGACCTTATAAGCCCGCAAGGCTAATGAGTTAAATGACGGCAATATTCCAATACAAAGTCTAGCTATGCAGACAAAAAATGCATCTTACGTAACGATAATACAAAACTATTGCCGTATGGGCCATTAAGTTAAAAAAGGGATCATACCAAAATATTTATACCTTTACATTTACAATATAAAAAACTTCCCATTGCCTGATGGGCAATTTAGATATAAACAATTACCCGCAGACATCCCTGTTATATCAGTCGCGCAAAGAATATTCCCTACAAAACAATTAGTATAGACGCCATATTGGCGATGCAAAACAAACATTTATTAGTTAACATATGATTCCTGGTTAGGTTAAATATTCCAAGTCCAGAATAGACTCCAACATTTATAGTGATGCTAAGTTCTAAGTCCAATACGTTAGGCATATTTATGAGTCGAATACGACGAAAAGACTCTTAGTTCAAATTGATTTACATATTTATCTAAGTCCAAATATTTTGGCATTATTACAAGTTAAATTACGAAGAAAATATTCTAAGTCCAAAAATGTTTGATATTTTCATACGTCCCAAGTTTTGACATTATTATAAGTTAAATTTCCAAGAAAATATTCTAAGTCCAAAAAAGTTTGATATTTTTATAAGTCCAAGTTTTGACATTATTACAAGTTAAATTACCAAGAAAATATTCTAAGTCCAAAAACGTTTGATATTTTTTAAAGGTTAAATACGACGAGATAGATTCATTCTGCATATTGAAAGGTTAAATACGACGAGATAGATTCTTCTAAGTCCGAAATCTTTTCCATAATAACGTCTGTACCTTGCGAATATTTCCTGGACACCCAAGGTGTGTCCTAGAGGACAGCCCTGTCAAGAAGTACCGTCCATGTTGAACAACACCAGTATTTATATGATTATACAAGCTCAAAAAGGGGGGAGAAAGGTAAATACAAAACATCGGTCAACACGACAAAATGACAAGAGGGAGGGGTTAAAATATCAAGGTCAACACACTCGGAGCTGGTAGAGTTTACGTAGACCAATAAACTCTGGTATAACAATCCATTTTGCGCAGGCGCGTCACACACATTATCCACACCCCACCTCGAGGAATAGAACACTTTACAAGTCCAAGATTTTTCCTCTTACAGTTGATCGATATTTTGGTGGTGGCAAGTTTTTTTTTTTTTTGTGAGTGGGAAACAGTAAGTTGGCGCAGCAATAGTTGGGCACTTTGGTGAGTTTTCTTGTATTAAACCCTTTTTTGGAGCATATATCCCAAATAAATGCTAAAAATAGTACCGTTTTTTATTATATTTTAAAACACAAAATTATTATTATTATCATCATCATTATTAGCACCGCGTCTTACTACCCGTTTGGGTTATACTCACTCACGCTAATGTGTAATGGTAGGGTGATTGTGAGATGAAATAGAGGACCTACAATTTAACGTGGGATCCGAACCACGGTAGAGGCCTGGCATTCCATACATTCACAATTTGTGATTAATACAAGTCTTGTCTTTAAAACACAAAATAACATGGTAAATCACTAATCAATACCAACCCACATCATTCAGTATATAGGCCGGAAAAAATATTACAAGATGATTAACAAAAATTAATAAATTAATAAAAAAATATAGCCTCATGGAACTGTTTAAGACCAAGGAAACAGAAAAAAATAACACCATAATTACTTTTGGAATTAAAATGGTACGAGGACATTTCAAGAAAGTAAATTAATACTCTTTTATTCTCCATTTCAATGTGAAGAATAGTTTTTCATGCAATCTTTGACTAGTTTGGTTACATAAGGTGCAATGGAAAATAGTTTCAGTCTTAAGTCAGGCTAAACATTAAACCTGTTCCTTTTAACAATTTTTAGTCCAACCAGGGTATAAAATCTCATTTCCCAATTGTATGTTGTGGGAAATGGTAGGTGGTGCTTGATAGCATTGTTGGTGAGTTCAGGGTACTCTTATTTCACATGGATTCAGAAGTTTGTGAGGGATTTACACTAAACCTGATTTTTAGTGCTCCAACTCAATAAGCTGATCACACCTACGAGTTGAAAGGATGAAAGACCCAATCACAGACGTAATGTCAATGGTAGACCAATATAATATTCAGGCAAACCCCACAACCCCAAAACACATAAGAATAACTAAATGCCGAACGCAAAGGGCTACAGTATTGATGTGATTGCCATGTAGCTGTAGGCTTCTTACTGTATGTGTATATTGTACTGCGCATTTGACCTTGATGGCCTGAACTGAGTTAGTACACTCTCATCTAAGTGCGATGTATCACCGTACATGCCACTTATTTCAAAGTTGCATTACTTGCGTGTTACAAATACACATTTTCCATTTAAAAAAAAGGTTGAAAACTTTGAGGACCACATAGAGCCTAGCCATGAACCACCATTCGTCCGCGGACCACAATTTTAGAACCCCCGACATTATTACTAACAGATTTCTCAGAGCAGTCCGCCAACGTTAACATAAACCTTTATTAAGTCTTTTATAAAATGAATATTCTAATTTAAGGTAATATTTTATTTTGCTTGTTTTTTAACTTAACGAAGTGGTACAAAGAACACGACAAGTATGTTTTATATTGCTCTAACAGTAATGGTAAAAAAAGTTTGTATTATTATTAAAATTGAATTACACCAGGCAAAAGTTTTATTTAAACATGAGATAAATTCAAAAAACTATAAGTAAATTTTTTACTTAAACATGAGAGTAATTCACATAATTAGAAAAACCTTAATATAATTTCATATTTTATCACTTAACTTTATCTAGCACCACATCTTACTACCCGTTCGGGTTACATGCCTATACACTGATTATTCTAATGGTTTTAGGGATTATGAAGGTTATGTTTAGAGGAAGAATATCCAAATTTGCATGGAGAGAGAGAGAGAGAGAGAGAGAGAGAGAGAGAGTGGAACACAATTTTGTAAAAACCATCCTCAGTACACCTAACCGAGATTCGAACCTCGATCTGCCCATCATTAGCAGTCTAGTCTACTGCGAGAGTAGCGCCTTAACCATGTGGCCACTGAAGTGAATCTTGGTTAATTTAATTCCCAAATAATGTATATATGTTTTATCTGCGTAAATAAATTGAAATGATACGGTTCCTAGATTCAGTAAAAATAATTGGTGATGTATTGTAAGTTGGCTGCAAGTCTTATCTTCACGTAAATATTGTGTTACTTACTGTGGTGGTTTTTACAATAACTCTCATTTGCTATACTTGGTAAGTAGGATCTATGTCCCAGGGGAAATATCTTTGATATAAATATTCGCTTTCTTCCTTTACAAATTGTCTGATTCTTTGAATACCAATCCGTAGTTCCGTAACATTTCTCGATTTCCTTACGTTATTTATTGTTTCCTGTGGATTTTATTACATTTCTATATCTTGATATGTATTTATATATTCTTATTTTCATTTTTTTATACACGCATGGAAATTCAGTGTCTCGGATTGCATATCCTTTTAGCTTTTTCAAAGTTTAATCTTTTCCTTTATACGTGAAAGGCTGTAATTTTTCATTCACTAAATAAAAATAGTATTGTATAAACACCGAATTGTAGTGAGTATAAAGTAACGGTCAAAAAAATTAGTCTTTAATTTTTAGTGTGAACCAGAGTTATTTTGATTTTATAACTTTTTTCTACTCCACCCAATCACATATGGCCTTTATTTCGTGTACCATTTATTTGTATGCAGAATAATTTCTATTATATGAGGGTCAGTGACTTAATTCAATCATGAGATGAAACCAACAAATCTAATGAACAAAGATTTTATTAGAATCTTGTGTCTAGGAAATGATTTGCCTTCTAAAGACTCTCAGTGATTAGCTTTCGGAGTTCTCTGCTCTGCACGGTAGAAAATCCTCATTCATGAAAATCGAGTTTTTAAAAAAAGTTCTAAGTTTAATCATCACGATGGGTCCGTTATGTAAGACAACAAACTCGCTAGAGCGATTTTTCTCAAATTGAAGGACGTGAGGTTGTTCGAGGCGCGTGTCTCATTAAATCTTAAATCATAAAACCTCAAGTCACTATTTCTAAGGGTTTTCTTGGTTTCAATAAACAAATTTTTCCTTTTAAACCAATTCAAAATATAAAATCATAAGAGCTAACTAAATCTACCAAAGCTAAAATTCCCTTGTAATACAACTTATCACAACTATTCTTAGATATTAAAAATGTAGTTTCACATAAATTTGTTAAACATAAACTTAACAATACCTAATTTTATAATACTTAAACTCAAAAAATGTATTTCTTAATTGATATTGTATTTCTTCTAGGTTTACTTATCTTCTATAATGAAGCTTTTTTTTTGAAACTACAACTTTTTACTTTCTCATATCAAGAGAAAGTATTGTGATCGTGAAAAAAATCAATCTCGAGATAGTGACGAATCTTTACGTTTTATGTGAGCATGAACCCAAAAAAAGGTGGGTGTTCAATTCTGTCTGTCCCCAGCCATATCTGTGTTTTATGTCTATCTGTCTGCCAGGTCACGGATCTAAAACGGTTTGATGGATTTGGTTCAAACATCATATTTAGATTTTATAGAGCTATACCACAAAACCTTTTTTTTCATCCGGCCCATCAATTAGGAGTATTTTACTGGAAGATTAAATTTTCTAAAATGGCCATAACGATATTGTTTAAAATGCGTATCTAGGATTTGATTGGCACGATAAAAAGCGCTATATAATTGGTTTTTGGGCAAAATTCATTGAAGGGTAGGTTACTTATGAGAAATTTTTGAAAATTTTAAAAATTTCAAAAACAGCTTACGATTTTCTTCAAAATATATATTTGAAAATTGTGTGGAATGAAAAATAACAATGTATACATTTTTGGGGTAAAAACTCATTTATAAGTAGCTTACTGATGACTGAATTTTGATAAAACTTGAAATATTTTACAAATTTAGTCCAAAATGAGTATATTGGGAGTGTTTGACCTAGCCAATACACTTTTTTTTACTTGTTTTTGGGGTTAACAATCATTTATGGATAGTTCACTGATGGCTAATTTTACAAACAGCTCTATCGATTTGGTTCCAAATTGGTATCTTGGAAATGTTTGACAATTAACAGTGCATACTTGTTTTTGGGATAAAAACTCATTCATGGATAGATTAATGATGATTGATTTGTCAAAAACTTGAAATATTAAAAAAAAAACTTCTATTTGGTTCCAAATAGGTATATTGACGGTTTTTGACATGACCGATAACACTGTTTGCTTGGTTTCATGTAAAACTCATATAAAGGGTCGTTTGCATGGAACTTGACGTGTTCATGCCTGACACCTTCTTTATCTCACTGTTAGTTCGAATATGTTCCGCGTATAGTGTTAACCTTAACCTGTGGCGCTACAGACGGTGAGCTGATGGTTTTCATATTCCTACCAGTCACCTTCTTTATTTAACCCTCGTTTTTCATGTAATGTTAATGTGGCTCCATGGTGCTGAAGTCGATGAGCTGGTAATTTGACGTGTTCCATTATATCGCTTTTTCTTTTTTTATTACTCTTAGTTAAGATTCTTTCTGCATGCAAAGTTAATCGATATGGGCAAAAATAGCTTTGAGGCTGCCAGATAAGTTTGTTACAAAGTTTACACGAGTATACACACCTACTGAGGTAGTTTATCAAACACAGTTAAAATAGAAAGTTTGCATATTCGTACTTTGTTGGAGTGAGCTCAGACAAATTGAAGGAAAATATTATTTTAGCAACTTTCTGAGCACGAAGTAAACAGTGACTTAAGTGACACGAAAGAAATATAATATTTTTAGGGTTACGTGACTAACGATCAGTAACAATAATAATATATAATACTATGAGCATATTGTATGAGGAGTGTAAATTATGAGTGAATATACCAGCATTTGCCTTGGTAGACCATTATTTTTTTTATGTTATCAGCGCGACTTACTACCTGTTCAGTTTGTAGGCTTATTAGTTTAGTTAAATGACACAACAAATTGTCCATAATTTCAAAACAGCAAATTATAGTTAGAAATAATTTCTTAAAGTAGGTTGTTAGTTAATTACCCTCAAGTAATATTTCCTAAAAAAAACCAATTATTTTGAAAATCATATGAAATAATCTTCGGATATGAATTGTGATCAAAATTGTTAAAGCTATCATTGAAAAGTTTCAAATCATCAAAAAATAAGTAACTTAATAAATAAACGACTAACACATTTTTTTCAAGAGACTAAATAATTTTTTTTATTTATCATGTAAAACACTACCCATATATCAATTTTGAACAAAATCGTTATAGCCATTTTCGTAAAAATTTGAATTTAAGAAAATCTATCATCAATAAAATAACTTAAATTTTACGGGTAAAGCCAAAATAACAATTTGGCCTTAGGGTTACCATTAAACTTGCAGAGGTACAGTGATAAATACATGGTGACATACATAACTGTAAGACTAATATTTATTTTAGTTTGGTGGCATTTAATAACGTTTTAAGATCTGCCATAATCACGAGGTAAAAAATGTTCACGATTGTAATATCTTCTCTATACGAGAAAGTAAGAAGAGTGCATGCATCTAGACTCAATTCCTGTCTTTTCAAGTCAAAGTTTGCCACTGAACCAGCTTGGACAATATATATTTTTTCTCCCCAAGTAAAAAAATAATAATTAAAGTGCATTTTTCAGAAGGTAGTGTTACTCATAAATTTGCATGTAATTTATTTTAATATTTTTTAATTTATTTATTTTTGTACGTGGAACTGATTCATACACTTGCATCAGAGGCTTAACTTCAGTTTTACGTTTACAGTTAATTTATATCTGAAACCTGAGATATGGACAATATTGACGACAACAAAGAGGGGATAGTTACATTTTGTGTCCAAGCCGAGCACTATAATTATATCCAATTACCAGGAACAAATCTGCTTCTAATTTTAGCCGTTCAAAAAAGAAATATTTCACTAGCTACATCGGGGTTAAGCTAAGAATGTAGCTACACTCAAGGAAATAGTCCAGTTTAAAACTATTTTTCATTGATTAAAGGGGTGTTTTCAAGTTTTATATTCCTACCCAGTTCACAAGGCCGTAGCCAGGGGAGGTTTTGGGCGTTCAAACCCCCCACGAAATTTTATTAACAAAATATAAATGGCTTTATTTATGGTTCAAACAATATCAAAATTAAGATACAAATACAAATTAGGGGCTGTAATACCATAAAAAGTACTTCAGAGAGCTTCTAGAACTGTTTATCATTTAGAATTTTTTCTAGCTTCCAGAAATGGGGGGGGGGATGTGCCCACCAACCCCCCTGAAATTATTGGCTGGCTACGGCCTTGCCAGTTCATAAGCACAATTAAAATGTTGATCTTTGATTGGTAGGATTTCGGTTTAAGGATGGAACGGGAAAATTAAAATGAAAATCTATCCACAACATGCATGATCTATGATTTTATAGTCTTTATATGTAGAATATATTCTCAGTAATTTGAAAATTGTATGTATATAACTTAATATTCAAAATTACAAGGTTTTGTTACTCACTTCAGTGGTTAAATGGTCTAACGCGTCACTCTCGTGCTAGATGGGCTTGCTGATGACAAAGATTTAGTTTTCGAATCCTAGTTGGGTCTACTCACGGTTTTTTCCCCTAATAAGGGCTCCCACTCTCTTTCCACACAAATGCTGTCAAAAATTCTTCCTTTCTCATCCCTACCACATTATTTTTATCCTCTTTACCATTAGTATAAAGATGCATACATGGCAATTCCTTTAAATTATATTTGTCTCTTATTTGCTATTAGTATAAAGATACCCGCCTTGGTGGCATGATTGGCTAACACGCTAGTTTCGTGTTGGGCCAGACTGCAAAGGACGGGGAAATCGAGTTTCGAATCTCGCTCGGGTTAACTGTGGTGTTGTTCAAAAATTGTTTTCCACTCTCCCTCCACGCACATGCGGGTTCACTTCCTCTAAATTAAACCCTCCCAATTCCTAATTTATTGGCGTAATTAGTATTTAAGCGCATAGCCCGAACGGGTAGTTAGACGGGGTGCTAAATAATAATAATATTAATAACAATAGTAATAAGTATAAAGATGCAAATAGGGTAACTTCCTTTAAATTATATTTTTATCTTCTTTTCCATTAGTATGGATATGTATATGTAGATAAGGTAACTTCTTTTAAGTTCCTTCTTTCTTTTCTCTGCCCACCAGTGTATGTGGGTAGCCCCAGATGGTTAGTAAAGACGCGGATTACAGACTAAGTTTCAAGCAGAAATATTTACAAGTGAGGTAATACGAGCTTTTGGTTTACTTGAATAATTCCTGTCGACTAAAAATTAATTGTATAATGCGACTCCTAGTATTAATTTCAAGTCTTTGTTTATAATTCCTAAAATAATGTCATGCCATTGTATTAGAGATTTACTTGTGGGACGTATCAAAGGCAGAGAAATACGGCAAAAGCGTCGTTTTACCGTGAAGCGACTGATGTTGAGGGAGGGGGGGGGGGGATAAATGTATTCGACATTCCTACAAATGTTAAAATACCCATTATAGCTTAGCTAAAAGAACTTCTTACAATTAATTAATTAGAGAATAATTTTCTGTTCATTATCTTTAATTCTTCAGAAATATTTCACTTTCATTGAGCTCTAAGAGAACAAGCGAAATTTTTAGGGTTAGCAATAAATATTATATTATTTGGTTTTTATTATTTAATACTGTACACTGTATATTGCCTACCTGTGACGTCACTGCTTGTCAAGATAGGATCCTCATATTAATTTATTTACGTTTTATTTCGACGAGTTTTAAACCTGATACATTGAAACAAAAACAATAAATTATTAAATAATTCTAAGAATAATCTTAAATTGTAAAAAAAACCATAAAAAATCTTAAAGTAGTATTTTTGTAAAGTTATTTTTTTATTTAATTATCTAGTCATCAGATTATTGGGCTTATCCAAGAAATGTCCTGCCATGATGTGGATTAAATTATTCCATGGAAGCATATTATGTCTAATTAGAATAATAAACAAGAAAATTTAATTTTAAAATTCAAATCAATGCTGCTCAGGTGTAGATAGTAGAATGAGTGTGTATACTCGTGAGAGGAAGAGGGAACGTGCTATCAGCACATGGACAAGCTGCCTAGAAGGCTGAGCTACTTACTTTCCTTCCCTTACTGTCTCTCTTTATAATTGGAGTCTAAACTGCTTAGGTGAGTTAAGATAAGTTGAAAAACGCTTCGCAAAATGTTTTCTAAATCAGCCAGTAGACAACGTCGTTAAACATGAAACGTTCGGAATAAAAAACTGAATATTATACTCTGACACTGAGATAATCTTGAAAACAGAATACCTTTTTATTACTGCAATAAAAAGTTAATTAAGGTGCAGTATGGCCTTATGTTTTTTTTTAATTCTATATCATCTGGCTTAATAATCCCGAGTAAAATCTTGTCATCCTTTGAAATTTATCAAAGTACAATACAATATTGTAAACAGTTTAATTTAGATGAAAGCATATTCTCGCTATCAAAATTAGCGCTATTCCTTTGAGTTTGACAATCTATTGTTTGTTGGGAATCCATGGAAGTTAATGAAATTATATGTTATGATTAAAGAGAAAACAAAAAGTATTCCAAATCGGAAACTCTGATTTCATATCAAAATTAACTCATATTTTAATAATATGTTAAATAATATTATTTAAATAATAGGTATGAAATATTGGAAATAATTTTAGAGTATTTACATGACTCGCCAAAACAAATTAGTTCAGTTTTAAAGTTAAAATTAATGGTACGGTGGACCGTAGAGACTTTATCTCACTTTAATATAAAAATAGACATTTACCAAAAAATCGTAGAATTTGCTGAAACACTAAACCAAAGAGCATAAATCAAATAACATTCACCATTACAAAACCATTAAGAAAAGAGTAACATCTGTGTCTACCAAAGAGAATACCATTCTATTTCATTTTAAAATACTTGGATAAAATATCTATATATTGGCTTACAGCTCAGAAACTTGATTTTATAAACATCTATTTCAAACCAAAGAGGTTTATATTAATTTATTAATACTAAAGCTTTAAATAATAAGTTATTTCTTCTTTCAAATATATGCTTAGATATGATAAAAATTGGAAATTTCAGTTTGAGTAAATTAACATCAAAACAATTTTCATGTAAAATTGAAAATCGCCATTATTTTTGTAATGTTATACACTGTCTGGAAATGAAATTTAATCAAAATCGTTAGAGAGGATTTTAAGAAAATAATTTTTTTTTTACTTTATGCCTTTCAGGCCCATGGCCCTGTCGAGTGCAAGTCTAAAACCTATTTTGTGGGATGGTGGTTTGGTGGTGAAACACGTGACGTGGTTTCACAACCAACCAAAGTATCCTTTCTTGCCAACAATAACAGCTGGATCATGGAAACAGTAGATTACGCTAGATACCGGACAGGTCTTGCGGAAAAATCATACGTTTGGAAATATCAGTTTTCTCAAGAACGAGTGAAATTCTTATGTTAATATTTTCAACACCCCTTCTAAGATAATGTCTCAATGTTTGTTAATTGTTACATTTTCTTATTTTTTTTGGTATGAAGCCGCCAGTTTTTTATTGAAAAATGTCAATTTTATCGATATTTGAGCTCTGTTAAAATTATAGAGGAGGTGTTTATATAAAAAGTTTAACTTAATCAACATGCTTCTATTCTTGAACAAACCGTTTCCGAAAAGAACATTACAAAACAATAGCAATTCTTGAAGATAACCGTTTGTTCCCATGGCTCTGCATTTCCGTGCCAAATGAAAAGGGCTAATAGCCTTCAGTAAAATACCTTTATCTTTAGGGCTGGATATGTCGTTTAAAAATATCCTCTGAGGAACCTTGTGAAAACCCTAGATATACCCTGATTTTGGTTGGAAAAATGGTAGAGAAAATTCAAACATATTTCTTTGTGGACAACATTTTATCATTTTGTGTTATTTTATAGGCATTGATAATATCTCACCAAAGTAACAGCTGCAGATAACATTACTCGATGCATGAATAGATTAAAATTGTTCTAGTAACTTTAGTAACTAACTTCTACTGTTCTCCCCCCCAAAATCATACCATACTATAACAAGACTTAGCCCAATTGGTAAAATTGTTTCGGCTCTAACCCGAGGTACAGACAGACAGACGGACGGATAGACAGATGGCAATGCAATTTTTTTTTCTGTTTCAGGGGGTCATGAAACGTCGACATATACCAACAGTTTGAGTTCAATTTTTTTTACGATAATAGAGAATGGGAAAGTTACATTTTATCGATAATATTTAAAGAGTGTGGAACAGAAAGTTAATTTGTTTCCTTTCCCCTCTGGAGGGTCACCGAAATGACGAAACAGTCACCGAGCCTAACCGAAAGGAAGGATAAACAAAGAATCTTCGAGAAATTTCTCAGTTTGGATTTATCGGGTTCACATTGGTGCAGATTCAAACAAGTTGGAGAAGGATAGTGATGTAACGACCAGTCCAACTGGGGCACTTTGTCTTAGCACAGCTTCTTACTACCCTTTCTGGTATGCTTATGTACTCTTTACGCTAATGGTATTAGGGATTAAAACGGCTATGTTCAGAGGAACTATACACACATTTGCACGAAGGGTGAGTGTAAAACCGTTTTGGTAAAACCACCCTCTGTACACCCGACCGAGATTCGAACCGTGATCTCTCCATCAGTGACAGTCTAATCTACTACGAGAGTGACGCGTTGGACCATGAGGTCACCGAAGCGGGTAACCGAGGTGTTAAGTAGGGTTGCGCCGAGCAGACCGGGTACTCTTGTTGTTATTATTATTATTATTATTATTATTATTATTATTATTATTAGCACCGCATCTTACTACCCGTTCGGGTTATACGCACTTACGCTAATGTGTAATGGTAGGGTGATTGTGAGATGAAATGGAGGACCTATAGTTTAACGTAGGATCTGAACCATGGTGGAGGCCTGTCATTCCACACATTCACAAGCTGTGATTAATACACGTCTTGTCAGAGGTGAAGGATCGGTTTGGCAATCAGATAAATCTGTGCCGGGACCGAGGATTGAACCCGGACTCCCAACACAGAGTCGGACACCTTACCCCTAGACCGCCAGGTCACCCGGCTCTCTGGTTGACAATTTGGCTGGGTACGGGTGAAAAATTTACACTCCGTTTAAAATATAGATACGTCGGTTCAATTGTAGCATCGGTTGGTGTCCAATTTAATATGATTCCGTTTTTGTGTTTTGTAATCAGACTATAATTAAAAGTGATTCAATTCTATATATTATTAATTATCAAATAAAATCAACGAAGTGTAATTTTCAATAATTAACACTCATCAAATACAATCATTATTTCAACGGCCAGTAGAGTGAATGAAAAATGATTGAAACAAGTGTTTAACTCAAATGATATAATCGCTGTAATAATAATTAAAATGGCATTATTAAATTTGTATTTTATGAACGGTGATTTCAAAACTTTATTCGAAATATTACTCAATAAATAATTGGTACAACACAATCGCACACATTCGCTCATATTTTGTTTTATAGCATGAAATATATTGTTTAAAAATATGTTTTCAATAAACAGTGCGGCAGAAGGGAGCGCAGGTATTTTTACAGTTTTTATAGAATATACATTTTTTGGCGAAAATAAATCAAATATTTCTCCAGTAGCAACATAGAGTTTAATTTTATGCACATGCTAATATCAACAGATCTTGAATATCTGTCAAGGGTGTCCTGGAATTTTGTCAAAGTTTTTTAAATAAAGAGAAAATGTTTTGACAAAATTGCAGGACACCTTTGAAAGATATTCAAGATCTGTTGTTATTAGCATGTGCAGAAAACTAAACTCTATGTTGCTATTGGAGAAATATTAATATAATTTGGCAACAAAAGTTGAATGCTATAAAAACTGTAAAATTACTCGCACTCCCTTCTGCCGCACCTTAAGTAAGTTTTCCTCATTAAAACCATCTAATATTATTGTTATCACAATAAACACTATTTATATATACATTTCAAACCAAATTGTTCAACTTTTTTACAAATTTAAATTTTAAAAAAACCGGTTATTTGTAGACTATCCTAAAATTATTTTTAATTTGTAAATTTAAAAATATATTATTTATCATCAAAATCTATTCCCAGATACATATTTTGAACCCAAGCTTCAAGGGCAGTTTCAATAATGTCAAATCTTCTATAATATGTTGTGAGTAAAACAAACTCAAATTTATTTATTTTATAAATATAAACATACATTACTATTATATTCTTTGAAATGAAAAACTACACCTGGACAAAGGAAATCCAACCAGGAACCTTTGATTTAATACGTGAGCTATCCAGGAGTCGTCCCGTGATCAGGGTCATTTTCTACTAATGTTTTAAGGCCAAGTCTGTGATGGACCTGTGAAAATCGTCAGCTACATATGGGCAATCAATCAAGATCACGAGCTATCAGATAACTCAGCCATCTTTGACCTGAGAGGTCTTTATGCTGCCAATAGTACAATGACAATTGTACGAATGCGCTTATAATGATGGATTAAACAACCAAGCAATTATATTTGTTTCCCTTGAAATATGAATGAAAAATGACTCTGGGCATGGAATGACTCCTGGATAGTTCAGTGGTTAGAAAACTGCCATAATTAATAAAAGGTCCCAAGTTCAATACCCGTGTCCAGGTTTCATTTTTCAATTTAAAGAAAAGGATATTTAGATGCGGTTATAACAGAAAATAACAAATAGAATAACTTTGCTATTTAATCCTTCATTACATTATTATTGACGATGTAGAAGAGTCCATGGAAAGAAATCTTGAATAAAATTATTAGAATAATTT
Organism: Timema cristinae; assembly: GCA_039000515.1. Lineage (NCBI taxonomy): Eukaryota > Metazoa > Arthropoda > Insecta > Phasmatodea > Timematidae > Timema > Timema cristinae. Next base: position 24,273,276 of record JBCFYV010011172.1, read on the forward strand.
AAAATATTTAGTATATTACTATGGCTACCATGTTTTTTAGAAAAACAAATATAAGGGCGTATACATGATTTATAATGTAAAAACTTAGCAGATACCTATTTTGTACTAAATTACCAGAGCCATTTTTTAAAATATTCATAATTAAAAAACCTTATTAGTAAATTACTCCTAATCAAAGTCACCTCCCGAAAAACTGTATCTAGTTTTTTGTAAATCACTCCCCATGTATACATTTTACACAACATCGCTAGAGCCATTTTAAAGATATTTCAAATTTTTGAAAATATCACATCTGTTTGTTAGTCTTTAACTATTTTTTATCCAATCACCAAGTACACTGTGCTATTTGGGAAGTCAAAACACTCCCTAAATATTCATTTTAAACAACATTGTCCAAGCTATTTTCGGAAAATTTTGAATTAAAAAAATCGCTCAACTGTAAACTACCCTTATCTAATTTGAGGGCTATGGTCAAAATCAAATAATCCCATGGTATTGGGTGGGATGGAAGGAGATGTGAGAAATAGTCAGTGTTTTTACATTTTTTATGGCACCAATTGTTTGCCCAAAATAAATAAAATATTGCTCCTGTACAAAAATAGAATTTAATTTTCTTCACTTAGTAATAATTCCTCTATACTCATAACATATATTCAAGAACTGTTGGTTTCAACATGTGAAGAAAGTTAAACTCCTTGTTTTTACTGGAACCATATTTTATTTGTTTCAGCCAAAAAAATGTTTAGCTATAAAATCTGCAAAAAACACTGACGTTTTCTCTTCCATCCCACTTTAATATCCAGATAAGAAGTTTGAACAAACTCATCAAACCGTTTCATATCTGTGACTAGGAACAGACAGACGGACAGAAAGATATGGTGGCAGACAGAATTGTAACATCCTTTATGTGTGTGTATGTTTGGACACACATACAAATTAAAGATTAATAATAATCTCGAAGCTTAAAATTTTCACGATTACAATAGGCTATTTTCTCTAGAAATTAATCAATATTTCAACGATATATTACTTCTAATATTTATATGTATAGTGTACGTTTTTCTAATCTTGGTGCTATCCCTTTTTTCTATTTATTTTAACAGCAATTTTTTTAAATTGACACCATGTTTTACCACCATTCGGGATATACCCATATCATATGTAATTACGCTAATGTGTAAAGAACAAAGGATGTTAAATTTATAAAAAGTGTACCCGCCTTTGTGCAGAGAGAGAGAGAGTGAAAAACCATTTAGAGAAAACCAGCCTCAGTACACCTGACCGAAATTCGAACCTCGATCTCCCCGTCATCGTCAGTCTAGTCTATTGATATAGTGACGCCTTAAAGTTAAAGCCACGTGGCAACTAAAGCGGGTAACAGCAGGGTTATTAAAGGATTATTAAAGGATTAATCCAAAGGGTTGAATTGAGGACGTTGCTTTGAAGAAGTTCATGCACATTAGTGTAGATAGAGGTCGGGTAAACCACAGTGATGAATCGCATTAAGGCGAGGTGCTAGTGAGCGCGAGTTTAGTGCATTAATTTTGCAGTTTTTATAGCACAAACATCTTTTGGCCAAAATAAATCAAATATTTCTTCTATAGAATCATAGAGTTTAGTTTTCTGCACATGCTAATCTCAACAGTTGTTGAATATCTATCATGAGCATGTCAGCATTTGGTGACAAACTTTTCTCTTTATTTAAAAAGTTTGTCACCAAATGCCGCCATGCTCATGACAGATATTCAACAACTGTTGAGATTAGCAAGTGCAGAAAACTAAACTCTATATTTCTATAGAAGATATATTTGATTTATTTTGGCCAAAAGATGTTTGTGCTATAAAAACTGGAAAAATACTGCCCTAAACTCACGCTCACTAGCACTCCACCTTAAGTCTTCCCCTCGAACGTATTTCTAGCAGCGATCGTCCCTTTACTGGTGATCCGATCTATTGCGAGTCTAAAGTATTTAATTGTAGGCGCTAACGATCACACCACTCAAACGGATAGACAGCCATCCCCACAGCACACAAAAAAGGAAATAGCTATAGACTTTCCAAAATACGCCTATTGGAGGTAAGGTGTGATTTACTCTTAGATTCTGATAGAAAGAATGCTTACAAAAGTTAATGTAACTACAGTAATATAATATGTTTACATAAATTCATGTGATCTGACGCTGTCACATTTTGACCGAGCGTAACGGGGTCCTGATTTAACTTGATCATTTGGCATTTCTTCCGCGATGATTATTGTCAAATGCAGGGACAAATTTTAATTATTTGAACCTAGGCCGAACAACGTACGTAGCCTAAAGTACAGGATTTTTATACTGGTTATCCGTTCCATTGTGTTGGTCATGGTTTTTCTTACAACAGTTCATCTCAAGTGATTTGGATTTAAAATGATAAGCAATCGATCGAATACCTAAGTTGTATTTTTTCAACATTTTTCGATATATATGGCGAAATTGATGTCTTTAACCGTATAAACAACGGTTATTCTCTATAAATATAATTCACTATTGTATTCATTTGTTTTCTGTTTAACTTTATTATCAAGTAGAAATCCATTTCAATCCAAGGAGAAATTACAAGAGATTTTTCATCTTGAAGTCCAAAGAGAAATTTAAATACTGTACTAAAGATAATCACAAGACATAGTTGTTAACACGATGTACTGAGCACTTTTTTAAATGAAGAGAGCAAGGTTTACTGTTCACAGAACTATTGCAGGGGTAAAAGAGTGTATGACCACTCCACGGAAATGTATACAGCAGTTCTCTACACAGCGTGTTTCCTTGATGCCTGAGGATGATTTTTATTAGCTTGGATACGCGATTCTGGTATAGGGTGGTTTTTACCAATATGGCTGCCGGGCCCAGATGTACTTGTATCGGGAAAAGGCTTATATCCAAGCAACGGTTGCTTCTAGCTGAAAATTACAAAACACTGAATTGTACAAAACTTTTTTTTGCATTAGCTTAAATCAGTTCTATATGAATAATATACTGTTTTAGTAAAAAAAATAGGACTAAAATAAAGAAAACACAACTTGTGTTTATATTGAATAAATCCACACACACACACACACATATATATATATATATATATATATATATATATATATATATATAACATTAAATTGTCAGTTAACGTACATAATGTTAAATAATAAAGTTAATTATTATAATGATCTCATCAAACATAGTGTGGTCTAGAGCAAAAAACAAAAAAATCGATGATAACAATGTTTATTGCAAAACAATTTTACTAAGCACAAACCTAGACTATCTAAGTTTTGCCACTTGTTGACTTTACACATCCTAATCATTTTTGCACTAACCAGCCCCGTGGTGTAGTGGTCAGTGCACCTGGCTACGAGCCTAGGGGCCACGGGTTCGACTCCCAGCTGGTACCTAGGTCGCTTTCCCCGGAAGGGGAATTATCCCGACGGCCACCAGGGTTTGTTTAAATAGTCTTTAATAAGGTTTAAGTGTTTCCATACAATCATATTCACTATAATCCTCCCATACCACATCGGGACATGAAAAAGATCCTCCACGGAAAGAATATACTATTAGTACACTCGGGCGTCCCCTGGGCAACGGTACATTAGTAATGGCTAATCTTTCCATTACTGAGCTTCGATTGATCTAGTCTAGACCCACCATATTAATGCATAATTTGCCCTTGATTAAATTTTCAAAACAACAAAATCTTGAGCACGTTATTGAACACATTCTGCATTTGCATGTATTGCGTCTTATACACGTCTTACATGTATGTGAATGTTTGAGGAATCCATCCCGTTTAATGTTATTTATATCCATAATGACTTGGATTAGATAAACTTTCTTTATCCTCTAACATAGTTTACCGCCTTTCTGACATGTAGTATCACATTAGAGGAAGTTGGTAGGAGCTCCGTGAAAACCAGATTTTTCATACGATGGTATTTGAAGATGTGGAAGTCATTCATTTTCTTGAAAACTTCAGTTAAGGATCATGTAAAATGATCCTCGTAATTTCCAATGATTGTACCTGATAATTCTACTCTTCCAAAACCCTTGAGAAGGTATGGATACTCTTTAGCTCACATTAGAGCTGAGTGTACCTCCACCCCCACCCCATTTTGCTGGTAGTGTCACAGTCACTTAGTGAATGATTAGCAGGCAATGTTTCAATGATCTGCTTTTCCACCACTTGAGATAATCCATGTACTGGAATATACCTTTTCGTCTGCTCTTTCCCAGAAAGATTACAAATTTCTTTCAACCCTCTTTGTTTGAAAACCTAGTAAAAATAGTGAACAGTGCACATGAATACATGTATAAGATGTTGCTATTAATATACTTTATACATTTTTAGTCTTAACAGCATGATTTATATGAAGAAATACTCTTTCATCAGCTTCTTCAATTGTGGATCTCAACTGTAGTTTTTCTGTTAGTCTGTCTCTTTGTACGTCAAGATATTTTCTCCCACCCACACCATTCAAATACACCCGTATCTTTGACACTCTGTCCTTCTGTTGAAGAAAATAGGTCCGAAAGAATTTTTTAATTTGTATTGATTGAGGCCCAAAAAGCATTCATATCTTTAGGCGAAGCTTTCATACAGATTTAGATGTTCATATTGATTGGCTCTTTTTTTTTTTTCAATACCTATGAAATAATACTGATAATATGGTAAAATATTATCATGTCTGACTGCAAAGAAAAAGTTTGTAGTTGTTTGTAATTTCTTAACTGTTATTCTCACCGAAATCCTACTTTGCGTATCTTCAGAAAGCGTGGTAATATTTACCATATTGCGAAACGGCGTATAGGAATCTAAAGCCAGCAAACAAGTATTAAATTTCTCACGACATTACACATTAAAATAAAGAAGTTAAACTAATTAACTTGTCTATTTTATAATTGCAACATAGTATAAATCCTTGTATTAAATGATTATTTAAGAAATTCTACAGTTTAACGTTACAGTTTTTGAAATAACCTAAAAATAAACTGACAGTTTGAGCGTTTGGCATTATCTATCTTTGATATTATTGTCCTACATTTTTTTTGTGTACACAAAATGTGTGACATTTGAAACATTCTGTACACTATAAGGGAGCTATATTTTAGGAATGTAGGTACTTGGTCTATGCTAAAAATAGTCTGAGCCAGTTGTTTAGGTGCATCCTAAGAATTTCAAAAGAAGGATGGAGCTCCTGTATCGAGGTATGTTGGTATGTGTGACTGGCTACCCTATGTTTGGACAGCTTGTCTCCTACCATTTCTCCGGGAGTTTTACACGAAAATGGGTGCGTTGTTAACCTGCATAGATTCTGTAATGTTTATATTTAAACGGAATCTGTCCGTAAATCCGAATATTATAGTTATGTGATTTATAGTTTGTTTGAACTTTCATGTAATTGCGAGAAATAAAATGGATAGAAAAACTAAGGAAATAAACTGATAATCCATTCAGTAAAAAAAATCCACTATACAATTAATGAACAATTCTGATGTTAGTAATCAATTTTATATAAATTTCTAACTCGATAAAATATCGTGTTACAAAGTAAACTTAACTTTGGAAGTATAATGTACAATATCTAACATACTAGTTTACAAACAAAAGCAATCTAAATTTGTTAAAAAAAAAATTGAAATATTATTTTATAAAATCAATATTTTCTGAGCTTTTGAAAAATCTATATTTTAAATGGAGGTCTGTGCTGTGAGGAGTATATTGATTTGCTCTTTTGTGAACAGAGATGTTACTTTGTCCTAAATATGTTTCTGTGGCAGTTTATATTATTTAGTTTCACATATATTACGAGTTTTGAGTAAATATCTCCATTTTTAGGTTAAGAAGTGAGAAAGTTTGTGCGGTACATAGTACATTTATTTTCTAACTTTCTAATCTTGAGTGATTTTTTTACTTTTTTTTACTGTCAACATTACACCGTAACCCACCGAACATGGGACTCTAGTTCTAGGTGGTCTAGTGTTTCCTCTCCACCCGCCGACACGAGAGATGCTTTTAGTTTAGCTGGTAGCACCCTTCTCCTTCTGAGCCATATCAACGAGACAATTTATTTTTATTTTTAATTTTCAGAGTTCCTCGTCAATCAAACGAGAATCTCATGTTCCATCCCTCTTCAATTGGCAATCATTGTTGCCGTACGGGTCTAACCCTAGAGCGCTATGTGAATTTCGATATTGATGGCTCGGTCTCTCTCTCTCTCTCTCTCCAACAATACCCCCCTCACCCCTTACCCTCCCTCGTCCAACCCCATCACTCTTCCCCGTCGTCAAGTTACATTGTAAATTTAAAGAAAACAAAAATTATGTTTTCAGTTACAGCATTGAAAGGGTTTGATGCATCAAGTAGACAAGATGCGACACTGGAACTAATTATTTTTTTTAGCACCGCGTATTACTACCCGTTCAGGTTATACTCTTATGTACTAATTATACTAATGGTTTTAGGGATTAGGAAGAATATATTTAGAGAAAGTATACCCAAATTTCCGAGGAGAATGGAAAACCATTTAGGAAAAAATATTCTCAGTACACCCGACCAAGATTCGAACCTCAATCTGTCAGTCTAGTCTACTGCGAGAGTAGCGCGTAAGACAACGTGGTCAACGGTGCGGGTCAGAACTAATTGAGCCAGTGTAGTGAGTAATATATGTACACTGTTGTAATCTGCATGTATCGGTGTACACATGGTCTAAGGCAGGCTGGTCCAACGTTTCTAATCCCGATGACCCTAATCTGATTAACCGTTTGCACCGTGGGCCAAGGGTGTATTTAGTAATCTCATCAACTTAATATAGTTCTAATAATGTTCATGTTTATTAGGTCAGGAGTGTTAATAATTGATAATATGGTTAAATCTTCGTTTTTATTCCCTTCTCTTTGTTTTATACATATTTTTTTTCTTCTATGACGACGACATGTTTCGGTGAGTTTTACACCATTTTCAAATCTGAAGAAAACCAATGTTATTTAAAATTATCGAATAAAAATATGTTATAAAATTATTAATTTATGAATAAAATAATAGAAATAGTTAAGAGAAACAATAATGTGATATACGAAATATTAAATAGATAACCATTTAAATTAACAAGCTTATACATAACCGTATTAAAGATGATCGATTTTACATTATACTATTGTAAAGTGGTGAAAATTCTATCTAGCGAGATGATAATATTGTTAACTTTATACATATTGTTTATCATCTCACTAGATAAAATTCTCACAACTTTCCTATAGTATAATGTAAAATCGATCATCTTTAATACATATAAGTTATTTATAAACTTGTTAATTTAAATGATTATCTATTTAATATTTCATATATCACATTATAGTTTCTCTTAACTATTTCCATTTTTATTGTTTGATTCTTAAATTCATAATTTTATAACATATTTTTGTACAATAATTTTAAATAACATTAGTTTTCTTCAGCTTTGGAAATGGTGTAAAATTCACCGAAACATTTCATCATAGAAGAGAAAATATTTATAAAATAAGGAGAAGGGAATAAAAACGAAGATTTAACCATATTATCAACTTAATATAGCACCATAAACAACACTTTATAAACAATTATTTCAATAATCATAGATAAATTATATTTTTTTATTGATAGTATTTAAAATTCTACGCCAAAAATAGGGTTATTACTCTCACAAAACCATTTTGTGAGATACACACACACACACACACACACTCTCACTCACTCACTCACTCACTCACAGACCAACTTAGCATTGAGTACAAAAATATATTTATTTTTATTTTTATTAATCAAATAAATACATAATATAATGCAAACTTTACCTTATTTTCATCTCTGAGGACATTTAAAGTCCTTTTATTGTTTACGCAACCCTTGTGCCTCATGTTGAGGTTTTAGGAGAACTTTTCGTAAATGGTTTTAAGAAAATACGTAACATCCCAGGTGTACTCAACAGAGTACTAAAAAACATGAACAAGCGAGTTCAGAGGATTCATTGAAGTAGCACTGTACCATTTTGAACAATAATTTTTGTAACAAAATATCCTGTCTTGTTTTTTGTTAAATTTTGTTCTGTTTAATTGCATTGATTCTTCTGTTGGATTGGATATTAATTGAACGATAAAATTCCTCCTCGCTCAGTAATTAAGGGTTTCTAGATCCATGTTTGTATAACATTTTATTTGTGTTTAGTGGAATGTTTGAAACCAATTAATATACACACTGTATAAGTATATGCATATATATGTTCTTTGTTTTACTACTAACGATGAGATGCAGCATATATTGTATATTTATGTTGTGTCTAATATAAAATATACATGCATAAATAGGCCTATGTATATATACATATATATATATGAGACACAGCAAAATATATATTTTGTATCTCACCATTAGTAACAAAACAAATAATTCTTTTTCTGTACGCCACTATTTACTACTGATCTGGGCTATAGACATACTTAACACCAAAGGGAGTAGGTACAAGGAAGATCGATTTTAGAGGAATAGTACTAGCATTTCTATGATGGAAGACTGGGAAACCATCGAGGATGATAAAAAAGATCATCATTAAATCAGATAGGGATTCGAAGCCTGACCTCGTCACCAATGTGGGAAACAACTAATGATTTTATTTTAATCGTTGGTTACAAATTAACTACTCAAATGATTATTCTTGGAAACTGATAGAAAAAACCTCTTGTTAAGAATTATTATATAATAATATAAAAGTAAACTCAATTATCTAGAATGATTTTAAAGTTTCTGAGAACGTGACAGGATGCCAGCAGAGAACTTTTGCAACAGCGCACATTTTCACCAAACAAGAGGGAAAAGAGGTGTGCAAAATATGTTACCTCTTATTTTTTAAACACATGTATATCAAGGTTAAACTGAAGGGCTAAAGTTCCATAACTAAACATATATACAGGATGTTAGGAAACTAAAAGCCCAAACTGCAAATATATTTTTTTAACCAAATGTAATACAAAATCCCTATACACTTACATTCATCAAACTATGCTAATACTATTATTTATTATTAGTACCGCGTCTTACTATCCGTTCGGGTTATACGCAACTATTACTATCAAGTTGTGTTCAATGTTTGAGCTACATCGCCGGGAGAGCAAAGCTGTGCAAACATGCGTGTACAACAGGTTGCATAGTAGTTAGGCACTTGGCACTGCACACCTTGACATCTTGAAGCACGGTAGCAGAACGTATCACAATTCATTGTAAATAACACACCAGTCCATCTAGAAACTGGAATACGTTCTGAGAGTCATCATTAACGGCCTACGTCAAAGCAAGTGCTTGTCATTATTACATGTGCAGTGACACGCGCCTAACTCCTATGCAACTTGTTGTACATGCATGTTTGCACAACTTTGAACACAATTTAATGGTTTTAGCATAGTTTTCCGCATGTAAGTGTACAGAGATTTTGTATTACTTTTGGTTCAAACAAACTAAATATGCAGTTTAAGAGTTGAGTTACCGAACGTCCTGTATATAGTAGTTTCCATACCAAATGAGCTTTGTAGATAAACATTCTAAGCTTCCATGTCAACATTATTTTTTTACAAAATAATATTCCGTGGAATCTCACGTCACTCATAAAACATTAATGGATCCATTAAGGTTTTAATAAATTGATGTTTGAATAGTTAAAGTTATTGACACATGGATTATTGATGTTCGAATATCCAAATCTCAATGTACATTAACAATATTGGCCGATAATTCGAAGAATGTAACGTCCACTAAATGAACCGACTGATTCAATACCAGCTAATGGCTTATAAGCTAACTTAATTATAGAACAGACGCAACACCCTCCCGGCCGTTAATTTATCACTGTGAAAGAGGAAACACTCACTTAGTAATTATGTATCTCATTGTGTGGGTAAATTAGCCAGTACCAATGTATCGTTACCCATAGAGATGGGCGAAAACCGTGATTTTACGATATCAGTGAATACTGTGACAAAGAAAACCATCCCCTTTTAATTATAATCCCTATTTACAATCATCCATACGTCACTATTCCAACAATATTACTACTTCTAAATGGTATCGCCTCTTTGGCGTGTATTGGAAAGGTTCTTTTGTTTTGTTATTGGCGTGGGGTTGAAAAGAAGTGATATTAATGCCGGGATGTAAAAACTTTACAATCATTAGAAAAGAAGAAAAAAGGACTTGTTACACTACTTATTACCAGTTTAAGATTATGAAAGGATGTACACCAGGATCTTGATTACTACTTGAAGAGTTTGTGAAGACATGCATATCCTTCAGTAAACATAAAGAGATATGTACATATGATCAAGTTCTCGACTACAGATGGTCTAGGGTGAGAAGTTTCAATTTTCTTATATTATTGCGGGACTGAGGATGGTTTTAATAAAAAAAAGGTAAATAATAGGTGGCTGTGAGCAGTGTGGCTATTTTGTTTGACTCAAAGAAGTCTAATGGTGTTAAGGGTAAATAATAAACTTTCTGTGCCATAATTTTTTACGTGGTTGGACTTAGGTATATATGTTGGTTTTATTTTGCCTTTGAAAATGTAAGGAAAAAGGTTTTTATTTTATTTTGTTATCGAATGATTTAAATTGAATTAAGATTGTGATATAATAATTATAGCTTTGACAACAAAACAAATGTTATATAAATATGTTAACCTAGATATGTGATTTACCGGAGCTCCGCAGGCAGGTTAAGTATAAGTGCCTATCTAAATCCACAGGTCCCGAGATTATATTTAATTAAAATAAGTACTTTTTTTCCTTACCTTTTTTAATTTTTTTTCACAGTGGCGCCTTAACGCGGGGCTTTTCGATAAGGTTAGGATAGAGCAACCTAGTATTTTCAAATGTGGTTTAGGTTATGAGCCAGGAAGGGTATTTTCTTAGAAGTAGGGACAGAGGACAGTCTAAGATAAACATTAGGTATGAGGCTGAGGTTTTACCCACAATAATGGATGGACAATCAATTGATGTAGGGTTGGAGGATGATGCTGCTACCACGACACCACAGCAGGAAAAGGTAGTTAGGGACCAAGTAGTGGTTGAGGATTTGAGCGACGACTCATCCCAAACTTATTTTGAGGGTCCGTCACCAGACGGGGACAAAATCCCTCCTTTCCCTATGGAAGTTCCCCATAGTACCCCTTCGTTGGACCTTATGGCGGGTATCCAACAGTTGTTAATGGAGATGAGGGAAGGGCAGTTAGTCCTCGAGAGAAAGCTCGTTTCTACTCAGGAGGAAACCCGCAGTGAGATTATGCGTCACATCGGTTCATTAACGGTCAGTATGAGGGAAGAGTTTTCAGCGACAATAGGCAAGACCAGGGCCGAATTTGAGGTTAGAGTTGAGGCCACTGAAGAGCGGTTCAGGCAGGAGCTGGCCAGTGTTAAGAAAGAGATCCTGGAGTCAAGGGATGAGCTTAGCCTGACCTTGGAGTCAAACCAAAGGTTGACGGCACAGAAGCAAGAACAGCAGGTCGCACAGCTAGAGGAAGAATTGAATAGACTAAGCCTAAAGGTGCGCACAGGAAACGAGAGTCAGACAAATACACTGGGGATTCTGAACTCTACTGTTGGCTCACTGAAGGACAAGAACCGGGATTTAGCCAAAACCCAGGTGGTGTTGGATCAGAGGTTGACTGATACAGCCGAGGAGGTAAAAATGGTAAAGAACCAGCTTGAGGGATTGTCAGACCAGGTCAGGTTAGGAGGGCTGGGCGACTTAAGCCCATTTTCTTCATCTTTGTGTACCCTTTTAGGAGACCGGGCTCTTGGGGATAGACTCCCTAAATTCAATCGCAGGAGTGGGCAGGATCCCGTTAGCCACCTCAACACTCTGGAGGAACTTTTTGAAGGGCGTCGACTAAATGATAAGGAAAAAATAAGGTTAGGGGGCAGTTCCCTCACTGGTGACGCTTTGCCTTGGTGGTCGGTAGTGCGCGACAGCATCACAGGCTGGGAGGAGTTTCGAACCCGATTCCTAGCCATGTTTTGGAGTGTGGAGATCCAGGGCCAAATGAGGGCTAAATTACATGCGTCAAGGTACCATGAGAACGGAGGTACTCTGGAGGGTTACCTTGCCGACATGTATAGTAAAAGTAGGAATTTCGAGTCGAACATCAGTGACTCTGAGTTGATATATATGGTCACGCATCAACTACCCATACGGTACCGCGAGATGTTGGTAGGGATTACCTACAACACTTTGGAGGAGTTTAGGACCGGACTGCGGCGCTTGGACGCTTTGGAACAGGATAGGCGTAGGGACTAAGTAGGACAGTTTAGTTCCCCACTTCATAGGAGGCCGAACGTGGAACAGCGGGTAGGACCTACTCCACAGTTTCAACTGGGAGCACGTCCACAGGAAGCGTGGAGGAGAGATAGACCTCCTCGCGACAATTCAGGCCGTAGTTTAGTTTGGGGTGCCCAGTCAGAGCACCACTATCCTGGTAGAGGTCGGGAAAACCCCCATCATAACCTTGAGGTAAGAAACAAGAGGTCAGTCAACGGACCTTTTCCCCAACCTAGGAACCACCCTTATGGGGACAACGACAGGGACTTTAGGTCTAGGAGTAACTCCCATACCCCATTTCAACCGTCCCAGACGAACCCTCAACATAGGGTACCAGCTAACATAGGTCCAGTTTATCAAGGGCAAGCATCCTGTGGTTCTAGTCATCATCCTCAACCAGTTGATGTAAATGTAATCATCAAAGAGGGAAACTGTTGACCTGTGATGTAGGCAGCCCAGACCGGTCGCAGATTCCACACACTCTGGGAGCATTTTTAGTATGTCAAGAAAAAGTTAACACCCTTGGAGTTGATCTTAGGGAAGAATTACTGAATGAAAAGGAAGAAATGGAGAGTCAAGAAATCCGACGTGCCCATAGCCTATGTTAGAAGTTGAAGGATTATCTCTGAGTTGTCTATTAGATTCAGGAGCACCATAGGACAAGATCGGTTAAATTCGCTGGCTGTTTGTTCTATACTTAAGGATGTAAATGTTGAATTTCTAAACTTCAGCAACAGAGTCATCGATGTGTTTGTCAGTCAGAAGAACGGAAGTAGCCAACTTTTGTACAAATAATTAAATAGTGTCATCCTTTGACTACAAAATTGAACATGGGAAGACAATATTGATATCAATATCTTAAAAAGGCGATTATAGACTTGTATTAGTAAAACATTCAATTATTTTAAAAGCAAATTAAATGTTAACATTAAGGGCTGGTCAACCCTTTCGTGAGCCACCTCTCCGGTGAAATGAGTTACATGGCTCTACTAGTTGCCAGCACTGCATAGGTGGTGGCCTGGAAATACAACAATGTGGATTACAATTGATTATGTCTAAAGCCGGCTACACAATTAAAACACTTAAAACTACACAAAAAAAAATAAGAAGAATTTAGAAACTCTAGGAAAGATTGGTGAACGATTCCCAGCATCCAACAAATAGCCTGCGGCATTTTTTTCTCAAGGTTGGAAGGTACACACCGTATTATACAAGTCAGGTATCAATCTAAGGAAAGATAAGAAAGATAAAACAAAAGTGAGGAGAATTTTTTTTGTATTGTGGAAAGGGTAATTTATCCCACAATTATTACTTAAGAATTATAATGGATAATTTCGACAATCAGTAATAGATTATTTGTTATTGTTAAAGTATCTACGTCAAAGAAGTTAAGAAATACCCCATGTGAAGAGAAGATGCATCCCGAAGACCTACACGATAAGAATGTGCCTACAAAATGAGAGAGAGAAAATCCTGTGAGTATTTAAAATATATGTATAATGGTTATAACCAGCGTCAACATTAAGGCTAGTCCCTCTGTGCCGGTAGCTGTTAGACTGGGCAAACTTGTGATAGTCACATGAATATTAAAACTTGTGAAAGGGCAGGAACCCACACAACTTTTATTGGAAATGAATAGCATCGAGAATTATTAAATGTTTTATGGTGAAACTTTGAAGGTTATTTATTTATTTTTTGTATATGTCAGAAGAAAATATAGTTAGAGGAAGAGAGAAGAGAGTGGGATTTTCTGAGAGTAAAGTAACATCACAACCAAGGTCATTCCTTATTCATGTATGGGAAGCAGACAAGTAACATGACGAGGTCTAAGACGTTTTAAACATTTTCAGTTTAATTATAATGAAGTTATTTTAAGGAAAAGAAGTTAAATCCATGAACTTTATCTGCAATTGTTACCCTATGATAGGGCTTTTGTGTTTACAAGTATGTACTGTATACTTGAGATGTGTAGCCCAACAGCTGAGAAGAGACGCACCGGAACTTTTTATTTCACCAATTAGTCGCCATAAGCAGGCCCCAGAAAGTGTGGTACCTGGTTCCGTCATTACGCTCCTTGCAGTCAGGAACGAGGGAAGTTATTTCCATTATCTTATAACAGACAACATTGTGTAAATGTCCTTTTTTATTATTTCGCTTAGTATTTATTTTAAAACACCCTATGAAGTTATAAATTATTCATACGTGTAGCACCTTATGATAAGTGCTTGATATTTATGTGAAAAAGGCCCAGTATTTCCATGGTAGGCTTATACTTATGATAGGGCACGTTATAACATTTTGTATGTCTATTTCTAAACAACCTATAATTTCATTGAATAGTTATGTCAAACTACTATATTATTTAATATATTGTGTCATTATAGTCTATGTTTATCTCAGGGTTTGAAAAAGATTTTTTTCTTCATATAATCAACCAATGTTTGTAATTATTATTTTAACTTGTTTAATTTTCTCATATGGTGTATGTAAATCACCTGGCAGAGGATTGTTATGATAATCTCACTTTAAGAAGTTGAAATTCATATTATGAGAGTCAGCATTCGCGACCAGTGGTGTAATAAAAAGCCTAGGGGGCTGTAGGTACCCAAACAGTTAGGGTGAGTTTAGTGGATCAATTGAAGATGATTGGGGGCACAGTACATTTCAGGAAACACCAATTTGGCATGAGTTCACGAGTTGTTGTTTTTTTTGTTTGGAACAATTGTCTCATAAGTTGCAAGAGGAGAGTCTCATGTTGTAACACGACTATGTTTCTATCTAACCTTTGTCATCCACTTAGCTATTTAATATTTAAGAATTTTGGTTTAGTTAAAGAGTGTGTAAACTAATAATTTTAATATGTCCAGTCTATTGCTAAATTGTGGTTTTGTTTCAATGTAATGAGGGTAGTTTTGTTTTGTGTTATAATTCAATTGTATGTAGGTCTAGAGAATGCTAACAGCTTATACTATATAAGGCAAGCATTAGCCATGTAACATTTTTGTGTAAATGTTTGTAAAAAAAAAAAAGTTATGTAAAACCCAAGGTAGTAGACAAATGTTTCACCTGGAGGACAACTAGAGTGCCATTTGAATTTGCTCAAATAGCTGGTGTAGTGCGGTTGAAACCCAGGAGCAGGTGTTTTAATTTGTCGCTTTGGTTGCGAGGACACCGACATAAGTCAAGTGCACGTCTTCAAAACCTATAAACCAATATGTAAAGGGTTAAATGAATGTACATTTCCGAGCAACCTTACCTGCAAGGATCTCAACGGTGCCAAGTTTAGAAGAAAGGAAAAGTCGTTAGACAATGGACCTTAACTCCTACCACTTTAAGTGCACCAATGGCTGGTAATGTTCCAGTAGCAGTTTTCAATACTAAAACTAACTTCTGAAACATTAGGGGGCAAATCTGTGACAAAGAAAACCATCCCCTTTTAATTATAATCCCTATTTACAATCATCCATACGTCACTATTCCAACAATATTACTACTTCTAAATGGTATCGCCTCTTTGGCGTGTATTGGAAAGGTTCTTTTGTTTTGTTATTGGCGTGGGGTTGAAAAGAAGTGATATTAATGCCGGGATGTAAAAACTTTACAATCATTAGAAAAGAAGAAAAAAGGACTTGTTACACTACTTATTACCAGTTTAAGATTATGAAAGGATGTACACCAGGATCTTGATTACTACTTGAAGAGTTTGTGAAGAAATGCATATCCTTCAGTAAACATAAAGAGATATGTACATATGATCAAGTTCTCGACTACAGATGGTCTAGGGTGAGAAGTTTCAATTTTCTTATATTATTGCGGGACTGAGGATGGTTTTAATAAAAAAAAGGTAAATAATAGGTGGCTGTGAGCAGTGTGGCTATTTTGTTTGACTCAAAGAAGTCTAATGGTGTTAAGGGTAAATAATAAACTTTCTGTGCCATAATTTTTTACGTGGTTGGACTTAGGTATATATGTTGGTTTTATTTTGCCTTTGAAAATGTAAGGAAAAAGTTTTTTTTTTAATTTTGTTATCGAATGATTTAAATTGAATTAAGATTGTGATATAATAATTATAGCTTTGACAACAAAACAAATGTTATATAAATATGTTAACCTAGATATGTGATTTACCGGAGCTCCGCAGGCAGGTTAAGTATAAGTGCCTATCTAAACCCAGAGGTCCCGAGATTAAGTTTCCTCGTGCAACTGAGCTAGATGAAATTGAACTATTTTTTTTACATACAACAGTAGGAGAAATAAATATTTAATTAAAATAACAACATAATATTTTTTTTTTCTTATATTTTTTTTATTTTTTTCACAATACAGTGACTGTGATTTTCAAATATCGGTGATTTATACCAGTGATTTTTTACTGTGACCTGTGTTCACAGTGTTTTGATGGACCGATATTTTTTAACTTTCCAACCACGGTGAAGGCTAGTATTTAGCTACTGTCCGAGTATCGAGTATCGAGTTTCTAGCATGGAGTATGGAGTATTTATGAGTATTGAGTATTGGATATTTAGTATTTACTCAAATAGTCCCATGAGTATCGGTTGGAAAGAAAACTAATTAAAGGCCTAACATAAGCTCTTCCTGTCGGCACTGACATTGACAATCGACATACAGCTAGCTACCTAATATTTCAAGGTTTCATCTGGGTTTCATGATGCCTGACTATTATACAGTCAATACAAAAGTATGCATTTTAAGATGTTTCATACAGTTGATAAGAAAAGAAAGCAAAACATTCTGTTTTCGAAAAATGAGCTCTACGAAATCAAGTGTTTTAAATAGAAATAGCACGTAAAACATGCCAGTCAATAAGGTCGATTCTTAATTATTTGGTAGAAAATAAAAGAATAACAAGGGCCGCGTAGCGAGTATTTACTCGAGTGTCTTGAGGAAGCAATACTAGCTCCGTGGCTCGAATAACTGTTGCAATCTGATGCGAGTATTGAGTATTTCCGATCACTGATATCTCAATCACCGATACTTTTGAGATCGAGTAACTGGGAGTATCGGTGAGCAAATGGTACTAGTGAAAAAATCACAGTCAGTGATATATCGCCCATCTCTAGTTACCCAGGGGACGCCCGAATGTACTGCTCGAACATCTTTGCTCTGGAAGCTCTTTGTAAGTTCCGATGGGATGAAAGGATGATGATAGCGAATATGACGGCGTAAAGCCATTGATGACCTTGACCTAATTTGATCCAAAATAACAAAAACCTAGTGACCGTGGGAATTATTCCCCTTTCGAGAAATATGTCACGGTGCTAGCCGGAACTCAAACTCGTAACATCTGTGTCAGCAGTCAGGAGATCTGACCACCATACCACGAGGCCGGTTAGTTAGACAATGATACATTTCTCGACCATGCTGGGAATGGCACCCTAGCTACTGAGATGGGGTGTAGGAAGAGCTAATACATATTTTGTTGAGAAATGTCATTAGAGAAGAATCAGACTAAATAAGGTGTTGTCATTGTTATATATTTGTTTCCAAGTTTTAACAACACCTGCAGGCACCGAGATTAAATGTCAAGATCATCTAGTTAGGTTTGTTGGTGATGGAAGGATCGGGGTTTTAATCCCACTCATATATACTGAGGCTGATTTTCCCTATAAGATTCCCTCTACCCCTCTTCAGGCAAATGTGGGTGAATTTCTATATTCTACGTTCCTCAACATTACCTTATTATTATTATTATTATTATTATTATTATTATTATTATTAATATTATTATTAGCACCGCGTCTTACTACCCGTTCGGGATATACGCACTTACGCTAATGTGTAATGGTAGGGGGATTGTGAGATGAAAATGGAGGACCTACAGTTTAACATGGGATCCGAACCAAAGTGCAGGCCTGGCATTCTTAACATTCACAAGTTAACACTACTCAACTGCTACATATGTATAGTCTAGACATTTACTAAAACGCTACTAAAAAAGGAAATAGTCAACGGAAATGTATTCAAATTTGCGTGGGAGTGACGTGAGAACCCATTTATTAAATCAATTAGTACATCCAGTCGAGACACTAGCACAAAATTCCCTGTCATCAGAAAAGATGACCAGATGAGTTTGAAATTTAGTCCACGTGCCCACCGATGGGGTTTTAGGTCTTATTACCTAGTTTTTTTTAGTTCCCGTGTCTTACTAACCGTTTGGGATATGTGCATATGTTATAATTAAACTAATGGTTATGTGGAAAAAGGGTTTAATTTAATACAAGTGTACCTACATTTGTGTGGAAGGAGCGCGGAGAACAATTTGGGGGAAAACTCACCCCCCAATATACCAACCAGGATTCTAACCATGATCTTCCCTTCATAGACATACTAGTTTATTGTGAGCGTGATGCCCTAGACGATGTGGCCATCGAAGTGCGTTTCTGACCCAATGAAGGAGTAAAATATCCTTGTCCGACTGAACGAGTGAACTAAGCCACCGACCGAGTGACCTGGCTGTCTAGGGGTAAGGTGTAGGACTTCTGTGCTGGGGGTCCGGGTTTCAATCCTCGGTCCAGGCACAAATTTATCTGATTACCAAACCCTTCCTTCACCTCTGGCAAAACATCTTGTGAATGTGGGGAATGCCAGGCCTCCACCGTGGTTCGGATTCCACGTTAAACTGTAGGTACTCCATTTCATCTCACAATCACCCTACCATTACACATTAGCGTAAGTGCGTATAATCCGAACGGGTAGTAAGACGCGGTGCTAATAATAATAACTAAGCCACCAATGATACTTCTTTGAACTAAAGTATTAAAATCAGCTTCGGTTACCGCAAAGTCTAAGACGTCACTCTTGCAATAGATTGGACTGGCGATGACCGGGAGATCGGGGTTCAAATCTCGGTCAGGAGTGCTGAGGGTGTTTATTTCTGAATCAGTGGCAAGATTTTAAAATCTTGCACCCCTAGGCACAATTATAATATGTTCCTCCCCCCAGCACCCGTTTTTTTTTTTTAGGGTTTTAGGAGGTTTAAAAGGAAAGAGAATGGGGGGGGGGGGGGGAGTTAGTATTCGAGAAAAGATTTCTACGAAATAAAATAAGGCATGTACACGCCATAAACCTAATTATTAAAAACATGCTATCTAAAATCTGCCGCCCCCAAAGCCGCCGCTCTTATGCCCGTGCTTAGTGGGCCTATAGTGTAAATCTGCTTCTGTTCTGAATGGGTTTACACTCTTGTTTCACACAAATGTGAGTACACTTCATTTAAAATCAACCTTTCTCATCCTTAGCACGTTAACTCGATTAATACATATAAGTATAAAAAGATAAGGTAAGTAGTACGCGTTGCTAAATTAAAAGTATTAAACTACTTTTGTTTTTGCACCAAGTCTTACTAGTTGTCCACTGTCTTAAGCCATACTAATGAGGTGAGGACGAGGTGGGAAGAGTTTTAGAGGAAATGTAGCCTCATTTGTCTTAAGAGAGAACGTGGGAAAACATTTAGGGGTAAAAAAAGCACCCTTACTATATCCAGCCTAAATTCAAACTCCTAACCTCTCCGTCAACGTCAAATTAAACCAGACGATCTTGACGTTTAATCCGCCGCATGCCGGTTTAGCGAACTTTTAAACTAAACCACTACCCGGTTATAACACCGTCCGTTATACCGTGAATTTTGATATACCGTGTTTTTTTTTATTCCCGTGCCTTAGAAAGTTTAGTTTTGACAAAAATTATAATTTTCGAAAAAAGACTATCCCATGATAAATAAAAAATAAGCTCAATTTAAAAATTAAATTAATTGCCTACTAGTGACGTCACGACATGTAAAGATAGGATTTCTCATGTCATTGAATTTACGTTTTATTCAGCAAGTTTTAAAGATATAACGTTGAAACAAAATCCATTGTCATCATTTTCATCAACTGTTTCCAGCCTGTGACCAGGTCATTTAAGTAAAATGCCTCAATCTTGCTATATCCTTCCACTATTCTTCCTCCTTTAATTTATTCCATTCTTCTGCTCTCACCGGAACAGTTTCTGCTATCTGCTCCTTCCATCTCTTTCTTGGCCTCCTTTGTGGTCTTTTCTCCACATACTTCATTTCCAACATTTTCTTCAGCATCCTCTCTTTTTCCATCCTCATTACATGTCCATACCATCTCAGTCTTGCTTCCTCTACTATCTCATATACTCCCTGTATCCCAACTCTTCCACAAATAGCTTGATTCCTAATCTTGTTTTTCTTCGTTACAGCTAACATGTTCCTCATTAACTTCATTCCTATAGCCTCCACTTTCTTAGTCTCTATTACATTCACAGGTGACCTGGTGGTCTAGGGGTAAGGTGTCAGACCTCTATGCTGGCGGCCGGGGTTCAATCCTCGGTCCCGGCAAAGATTTATCTGATTACCAAACCCTTCCTTCACCTCTGACAAGACATCTTGTGAATGTGGGGAATGCCAGGCCTCCACCGTGGTTCGGATTCCACGTTAAACTGTAGGTCCTTCATTTCATCTCACAATCACCCTACCATTACACATTAGCGTAAGTGCGTATAACCCGAATGGGTAGTAAGACGCGGTGCTAATAATAATAATAATAATAATAATAATAATAATAATAATATTACATTCACTGTAGTAAATTCTTAAATAATTCTAAAAATATTCATAGTGTGTCACATAACTATTATTTTTTTATCTTGAAGTAGTTTTTATGCAAACGGATTTTTTCCAAATCATCTGCAACTCAGACTATTTGGCTTGGTCACTAAAATGGCCTGTAGGAGTCTTTTTTTTTTGCAAGGATGTAGATTAAAAAAAAAAGTCATGTTTATCTCGAATAGGAAACAAGAAATATCTAATTTTTTGAAAACAAATCAATGTTTCCAAGGTACAAATAGTTTAGTGTAAACTCGTCAGAGGAATAGGGTAAGTGTTATCAGTAGATAAACAAGAGGTTTCACAGAGTAAACTACTTATTTTCTTCACTCTCTTTCTATTTTATATATTGGTGTTTAGGTGTGATCTTGTTTAGTCTGTTAGGTGCATCATGTTGAGATACAACCCGCTTTACAAAATAGCTTCACTATCTCCAATTGGGCAAACTCGTTAAATTAACTTGTGGAATATTTTTATTGTAACTTATTGTTTTGGGTTACTTTAAAATGAAAGGATTTTCGGTATTCGGTATTTTTACTTAGAGTATGCACCTTCTTTATTTGTTTGAGTCACTTTCCTTATAGCCTTGTAACGTTCTGGATTTACGTTACCGCGATGGGCGCCTATTGAAAAATTATGATTAATACACTTTTCATTTTGACATGTTTTTTTATTGCTGAATCAGTTTAATTAATGCGAAAATAGATCATGTTGAACTATACGCGGGCTAGCGCGGACAGGTGTTGCTAGACGCCAAACTCCCAACTCCCAACTGACCACTTAAACACTAACTTTATGTTGCACCATCCTTTGTATATATTCCTCGGTCATGGAAGCTTCGAGAAGGTTTAGTTTAGAAAAAACAAAATACAAGATAAAAACATCTCTGTGCTACTCGAAGCTTCGAGAGCCGGAAAAAGACTCAAGCTACATTTTAAAATCTCTCTTCGAACCATCGAGAAGAGGAAGTTATTATTTGAAAAATATATATTGTCAAACTGACTTGACTGGTGTCACGTGCGTGACGTCACTGATCAGTGGCTTTTGCCTTCTTAGAAGAAGAAGTGCTTTAAGCGCCATTTAATATACTATATAATTTAAATGAAATAAGATACGTTTATAAAATTAGGACGATATTCTTGTCAATGCTTTCACATACTTTTTAGGGGCAAATCAATTACATTACAGCCTGCTTGTGTTTATAGTTGCTATGTATTTCGTAATCAGTGATTTAACATTAGATGAGTTTTTAGTCTATTAGATCATCACTGTTTTATTAAATAATTGAGTCATCGGTTATAGCGCCATTGTCATACAACAATCGACCTCGGGGGTTTTGGGGTAATATTCCTGTGTCAGAACCCAGTGTTTGTGGGTTCAAACCCAGTTGGGGATGATGGATTTTCCTTGAGCGATAAAAATCCGTAGCACAACTTCCTTTGGAGGGGAAGTAAAACAGACGGTCTCATGTCAATTGTGACAAATAAAAGAACCCTGTAAAGTTCTGTGCAAATACCGTTCCCTGCAAAATTGGTAGGAACTTTAGCTCATAGAAATTTTCGTGTGCTGATGTATTCAATCGGTTTAGAAAGTGCACGTTAAATACCTCAAATAAATTAAATGAGAATTTTACAGAGTGGTTAAGATCCCTAACCCACAACCCCTCGTTATAACTGAGGAATATTGTTTATAGATGAGCTGGTAGTTTCAATGAAAGAAATGAAATGGAGCCTACCCTTGGAAGTCTTGGAATTTGTAGTTGTAAGGAAGGTAAGCACGTCCAACTATTTCCTGGTGGGGGTAAGGGGGTGATGAAGGCTAGGCGGGAGAGACTCCAGGCTGATGAAGATGAGAGTAAGACACTTTCAAAATCCCCCCCTCAAGGTGGGAGAGAGGCTAGGCCAATTTCCGGAAGGGCTTTGGTGTAAATACCACAAAGATGGAATTTGTAAGCTGGGGGGGGGGGGGGAGAAGGCAGGATATTGCTTGTTCGTAACAGCCTTGCTTGATTTCCAACCAGACGCAGTATAAACATAGTATTGTGTAATCAAGGTGTTATGGTGGCTGGTTCAGAGCAAACATTGCCACTAATCGTCCTGGATATCTGCATCCAACTACAGCAATGATTCACTTCAGTGACCTAGTGGTCTAAACTCTAGCTTTGTATGTATGTATGTATGTATGTATGTATGTATGTATGTATGTATGTATGTATGTATGTATGTATGTATGTATGTATGTATGTTGTATGTGTGTATGTGTGTATGTATGTATGTATGTATGTATGTATGTATGTATGTATGTATGTATGTATGTATGTATGTATGTATGTATGTATGTATGTATGTATGTATGTTTCTTTTTGTTTTGTTTTTTAACGAGGAGGAAAATCCTTTTTACGGAGCCTTCAGATCCATCTGAAAGGCTGTGGGACTCCACTAGAGAAGGTGACTCTAGGTGTACGGCAAGAATATTCCATATTCCCGACGTACCGAACTACAAAATGTAGAACCCTACCCACTAAAACCCCCGGGGTACAGCCCTGTACCCCACCTCAAGAGTGTTCTCCAATACACCCCACGCGGAACGGCCGTCAGGCATTACTTCGCGTGAGGCTGGATGGCTAACTGCCTACTCCGTCGTTGCCATTATCTAGGTGGTCTACTCCTTTCTCTTTCCTCTACCCTGAGGTTCTTCACAACGCGCGAAGCCATGTCTGCTACAGCCTTCCAGTTGCCCTCGTTGAGCAGCATCAAACTGACTATGCTTTCTGGAGTTGATCTCGTCTGGAGTCACCTATCCAGCTCCTCCTTCTCAACAGCGAAGCGGGGACACCCAAAAAAGACGTGCTCCACAGTCTCTTCCAACTCTGTGCAGCTTGGACAGGATGGTCAATCATCTCGTCCGAATCTCTCCAGATATGACCTGAAGCATCCGTGGCCTGTCAGGAGCTGGGTGAGGTAAAAGTCCGTCTCACCGTGTTTTCTCGTATTCCAGAGTGACACTACTGGAATAAGACGGTGGGTCCATCTACCATTCATCGATGAGTCCCAGCGTCTTTGCCACATTTCCATGGTTTTCTTCTTTTCGTCCCTCACGATGGTTGTTTTCGTGAGCTCGGAAGGAGTCCGGGTCTGGCGGTAAATCCTATTTCTCTCGTCTGCCAAGAGGTCGATAGGCGTCATATCTGCTATCACGCAAGCAGCATCGCCAGAGACTGTGCGGTAGGCACATGCAACACGCAGTGCCATTCTCCTATGTACCTTGTTCAACATGTGGGCATGCACCGCCACTTTCATTGCCGGTGACCAGACTGGTGCTGCGTACAGCATAATGGAGCTTGTGACCGTAGAAAGCAGACGTCTGCGGCTCGGCTTTAGGCCTCCCGTGTTGGGCATGATGCTTGAAAGCGCATTTGCCACCTTTGCTGCTTTTTGGCTGACGTTCCGAAGATGGTCGTTAAAGCGTAACTTGGCATCTATTTGCACGCCCAGGTACCTCAGTGAAGGTTGAGATATGATGACATTGTCTCCTACACTCAGGGTGATGGATTCTCTGATTTTCCTTCCTGTCACTAGTACTGCCTCCGTCTTGTGATCTGCTAGTTGCAGGCCAACAAAAGAAAGCCACTGACGGATGTTGGCGATAGCTCTGTTCGCTATGTACGTAACCTCGTCGAGTAACACGAGTATAACATTTAAACAACTTTGTCAGTTTATTTCATTTTGAAGGGTACTTTCTCATAAAGTACAAATAATAGGGGGGGTGGGGGGGGGGGGGACAGACATGTTTCTTACGTTTCACTCCCCCCCCCCCATAATATTTCTGTACTTAATTATTTGAAGTTCAAGGTTTCACCCTCTCTATAGACTTTCCCAGATATGACGGGAATATTGAGGTTCAAATCTCGGTAGGGTGTACAGATGGTGGTTTTTCCTAAGCGGTCTTCCATTATCCCTTTATGTGAATGTACGTACACTTCCTCTAAAATCAACCTTCCTCACATCTAACACAATAGCATTATTATTAGGTGTACTTATGCATGTATTTCTTATATGAAATGTAGCTCAGATACTTCAAAACTAAGTAAAGAATCATAAAATAAATTAGAATTTTCTATTTCGATTATAACGACAAAAAGAATTTCATTTGTTTAAGAAGGGTTGTTTCTAGTTTTATAAAAAAAACTGTAGCTATTTACGTAAAATTTTGTTCAAAATAATCTGATTTTATAGTTTCTTATTTTTTGTATTTATTCGTTTAAAATTAAATGTTGCTTTTGATAGATTACATAATGCATGTCAAAGTTGCCTATTCGTGATTCTGTGCAACCTGCGGGTCTTTTGATGAACCGACTAACAATGGGGCCCAATTCGTTTTTATATACGTTGTAGAAATACAACATTTGAGATAATGACGTTTAGAAAATCATTATTTGGTGAAATATAGCAAGCGATGTTGATGTACCAAATTTTATTCATTATTCCCCAAAGATCGATTCTGTAAAATGCTTAACTTTTCGCGCCAAATATGTGTAATATTTGTCAACACCCATGAAAAGGAAACAATAGCCGAGTGCTCACTTTTTTTTTTACCAAAACGCATTTTATATATATTTTGAACGTGTCTTCAACAACAGATCTAAAGGCTGTCACACATTTGATGCAAATATAAAGTTTCAATTTATTTTTGGTAAAAAAAAAGAATAATTCTAAGCATTTTAGGTAACCTTAATTTTATTTTTGTTATATTAAGAATTTTAAAACTTTTTTTCTTTTTTAATCTAAGATGGTGAAAATATTGAACTTTCTGAAATGATGCCCCCTCATTATTTCCAATGTTCAATGTGACCTTAAAATCAAAAGAGTTTGACGCGCCATTTTTACAGCTTCATTTCAGGGTGACTGAAGATCTAACCATTCGTTTAAACGCTCTAGAAGTCATCTCCTTTAAGATAGACTATGTTCATGACTACGAAATGTTATTTGCACAAATACAAAAATATAAACTGTCAGATATGTTATGTGTGAGTTTGTAATCCTATTTAATTCACTCTTCCACGTTGTTTAAAGGTATTTTCATGCTTAATCCGTCAGTCGACTTAGAGCTTTCTCGAACAGAAGGTTTGGTTGTTGGTAAAGTGTTAGTTACTAAGGCCTCCTCCAAGTCGTTATTTCATGCCAGTTCAGGAGCTCGGGAAGGTTTTGTGGGTGGTGTGGGTGGATGAGAAAGGGGGCTCAAGGGAATGGGCCTATATCACGATACATGGGTTCTGGTTAACTACTGGATTTAGGGGTTGTTGTGCGTTGGGTGGCACAGCCGTGATATT